>SJXQ01008837.1:391826-547727 GCA_006408695.1 Aepyceros melampus
AGGGTGACTGAAGTGAAGATGTTGGGGGTGGGGTGGCATTCAAAGCACAGTAGAATGTTTAGTATTGGGTGGGAGGAATCCTCTTCCTTGAGCTAGGAAGAAATGTAAAGGTGGATACTGGTATAGATGTAGATGGAGAGGAGCAGAAAACTGACATTTGGTCTGAAGGTCTCAATTTTCTCTGAAAAAGGTGCAAAGTTGATTACTGAGTAAGAAAGAAATTAAGTTTAGGGTTCAAGGAAGAGGAGAGATGACCATTTGAAATCTCCACTGAGGAGAATGGGATGTTTAATTGGATTGCTGGCCGGTGCCAATGACCAACAAAGTTGCAGACCATTAATTTGCATAAGCACTGAACTGTTTTGATGATTTTTTACTTAATGTCCAACTTTAGAAACTAGCTCATCCAAGAAATGGAGTTTTAGAAGTAGAAAAGAACAAAACAATTCAGGATGTTTAAAAAGTGGGTGGTTGATGGGATAGCTTCAAAATTAGAGGAAGCAAAGGTTTCCAGGGGTTGATTAGAGGAGGTGTCCAGCTTCTTGATACAATTGGAGAACAAATAGAGAAAAGGGAGTGAGTCTGAAAGCATTAGAGATTTTGGTCATGGAGGAAGAGATTGGAGTTCAGGATCTCAGAGGTGGAGCAGAAATTATGGGCAAGGCTGAGAAAGTTTAAGTGGAGTGGAAGTCAGAACCTCTCATTTTTTGGATTTATATAGGTCATCCTCAGGGACATCGATGATGGTGATGCTTAGATAGGAGAAGGCTTTTGAACTAGGAACCTGAGTTTCATGTAAGAGTTGACCAGAAGTGTAGTAGATGGCTAGGACAAGAATAAACTAACCAGAAGACATGAACCTCAAAGGAGTGATGATGTTAGATGTGGAAATGGAGAGCTAAAAGACTGTAGCCTTTTCTGCTCAGTGGTGGGAATTCTGGAGGCTGAATGAAGAGGATTGAGAGGGAGGGGAACAGCCTGAGGATGTTCTTGTTCAGTCGCTGAGTCCTATCTGACTCTTTGCGACCCCATGAACAGCCGCATGCCAGGCTCCCTGGCCTTCACTGTCTCCTGGAGTTTGCTCTTACTCACGGTGTGAATAAAAGAAATACAGAGAAAAAATTCAAGAGGAACTTATTTTGGACAGTTGCAAGTGATGGCAGTGATGAAAAGTACAGACATCTGAATGCTACTTTGGAGTAGAGTTTTCAGGTGGTGCAGGCTATGCCCCACATAGTGTTGGAGGCCTCACTGGGCTGATAGTTTGCAGTCTTTGCTTAGGGTTGGGCAACAGGGAAAAGCTCCTTTGTTTATTGACCATTCACATTGTATGTATATACATTTATGTGCTGGTTTTTCCCCATCTAAAACTTAGAAGAGTTGGAAAGCAGCAATAGTTGGCTGAGGATGAATTAGAAATGTAAAAAACCAATTAAAAACCTAAAATTAGATGGAAATGCTTTAAAAGTACCTTAGGAGTTGCAAAATGGTAGTATTAATTTCTCAGTTAATAACAAATTCAACCCTCTATTGACCAGCAGTGTCGGTAATTAATTTCCTATTAGGCCAAATTCTATTTGGTCAGTTTTCTTTTGCTTAGTTAGATCACCTGCTATGGCTCCTTTTTCCACCTGCCAAAGAGCACAATGCCTTTTTGCCTCCTATTTTCTTATTTACTGATATATTAAAACATTTTTCCAAAACTTTCTGCTCTCTCGTTTCAGTGTTGTGTTTAGTTTTCATCTGCTTTTATCTATTGTGACATTTCTTCACCCTTCTACCTGCCCATTCCTTAAAAGGTATTGCAGCTGTTGTTGAGATTTAAAAGTATGCCTTGAATTGAAAAAGAAATGGAAAACATAGGTGTGGGGGCAGTGTATACTTTTTCCCCCAAAATGAATAGGACATTCTGACTCTTGGTTAAAGAGGAGCAGAACCTCGGTGTGATTTGCAGTGGGGCATCACAGTGCGCGTGAAAACATGCGGTACCGCAGGTGACTGGCTGATGGAGGGGAAGGTCTCCCACATAGGTTTTTAGGAAGTTCTGTATTTTGAACAAAGTTCAGCTATTAGTGAATTATGTTGTTGATTATTAGGAATTATGTTCTGCATAATCTGGAATGCAACATCTTAAACAGTATCTCTTTTCCTGAGTAGGGGAGAAATTCTCTTGGCCTGATGAGAAAAATATCCCTGTTTGATCTCAGACATTTTTAAGAGATATTTAAACTTTTCATTTTCATAATGTCCCAAAAGTAACTTTTGATTTATTTAGTAATTGTTAATTTCTGTAGTTTTTAAACAGTTGATTTACTGATAGTGGCAACTTTGGTTATAGCATATAGAATGCTGCTGCTGCTGCTAAGTCACTTCAGTCGTGTCCAACTCTGTGCGACACCATGGACGGCAGCCCACCAGGCTCCCTCGTCCCTGGGATTCTCCAGGCAAGAACACTGGAGTGGGTTGCCATTTCCTTCTCCAATGCATGAAAGTGAAAAGTGAAAGTGAAGCTGCTCAGTCGTGTCCGACTCCTAGCAACCCCATGGACTGCAGCCCACCGGGCTCCTGCGTCTGTGGGATTTTCCCAGAATTTTTCCAGGCAAGGGTACTGGAGTGGGTTGCCATTGCCTTCTCCGATAGCATATAGTATAATAGTCTGTTTAATCTTTGGTTGAAGAAAAACATACATTAATAAAGGTTTTTATTTTTTTAGAGTCTGACATAGCTATAATTTGGGCGGCCCCATGGACTGTAGCCCACCAGGCTCCTCTATCCATGGGGATTCTCCAGGCAAGACATAACTGGAATGGGTTGTCATGCACTCCTCCAGGGGATCTTCGCAACCCAGGGATAGAACCCAAGTCTCCCGCATTGCAGGTGGATTCTTTACCGTCTGAGCCACCAGGGAAGCCCTGTTTGGGGGGAGCAAAATGTACTTTAATGCCTTGTTCTAGATACAGTAAAAAATAATGGGAATAAATGTGTTCTCAAGAAGGGGCCAGGGAAAGCAAGTTTTGTTTTACTAACTATCAAAAAGTAAAAGCTAGAGGGATTGATGATTTCAAAGTCTTTTAGAAATGGTTTATATTCCTCTGCTTAGTTCTTATTTCACTTCTAAGAACTGAGCTCTTCCTAAATTATTTTTCTCCTATGAGAATGTGGTTATTTATTATTCTTTCTTAGGTAATCGATAAGATTCTAACCCAGTCCCCTGTTTTTAGTTACTTTAAGTTGAACTGTGAAGAAGCAGTTCATCCTATACTTTTCCAGTTCTGTATAATAATTGATAATCACAGTTATGGTCAGGAAGATACTGGGTACTGTATGCCCATACACAAAGTGAGTTTTTTCTTTAAAAATTTATTTCAGAAAAGAGAGAAATACATTTGGGTCTATATATAGACTACATTCTTACTATAAATTTCTTTCTTTTTTTTTTGAAAAACAAAGTAAAAAGCCTAAAACTGCTTCAACCCAAGCTGATTTTGAATGCATAAAGAGGTAATTTGTTAGATTCAGTTAAAAAGGACTACAAAATTTTAACAGATATATAATAAGTTTTCCTAGGTACATGACCTTAAGGTAGATGCCAATGAAAATGGACTTTTATGTTCTCTATTCCAGTTAACAGATTTCAGTTTAAAACAATACAGTTGGTAAATACTTGTGGAAATTATGTGCTACAGGAGTAAAAAGGCCAACTATTTCAGTAGTTAGACAAGTGGAAATTGTGTTTTAGGATAAATTTGCAGCAATAGCATTGAAGATGTATTTAAAAAGTGCTGTATCTTAAGCAACTTAAATGGAAATGAGGATGATTTGCTTATAAAAGTGTTCTGGATGACAAAAAATGAATCCAGTGGCAAGGAATGCACTGATGTAAAAAATGTGTGTAAAGATTTTGAATGAAACTGTTATGTGGAAAATGAAGGTAAGAGAAAAAGCAGTATTATTTTAAATATATATATATGCATCTAGATTAATTTAAATCTGTAAGTAAACATTTGGCTGTTTTAATCTATATTTCTAGAAATTTCTGGGCTTCCCTGGTAGCTCAGCTGATAGAGAATCCTCCTGCAATGCAGGAGGCCCTGATTTGATTTCCTGCATCAGAAAGTCCCTTGGAGAAGGGATAGGCTACTCTCCAGTATTCATGGGCTTCCCTGATGGCTCAGACTGTAAAGAATCCGCCTGCAGTGCAGGAGATCTGGATTCAATCCCTGGGCTGAGAAGATCCATTGGAGGAGGCATGGCAGCCCACTCCAGTAAGCTTGCCTGGAGAATCCCCACGACAGAGGAACCTGGCAGGCTACAGGGCATGGGGTCGCAGAGTCGGACACAACTGAGCGACTAAACACAGCACAGAAATTTCTGCTCAAGTTGGCCAGCAGGCATTGTTTTTATATATTTTTATTAGGAAGTTGGTCAGTCACCTTATATTTGAGATTTCTATTTATGCTTGTATGATAGTAAGTTATATTTATTATACTTCATTTAAGATGAAGAGTGTATAATATGTTTTGAGAGTTCTATCAAAAAATGTTTTGGCTTAAAAAAAAAAAAAGCTTTAGTTATCTTGAAAAAACAAAATTTTGTGAGACAATTCATTTCTCTTAATAATTCTCATGTTGTTATATATAGATTATTTTAAAAAGAAGTATAATTTGATTTCTCTTTTTAAAAAAGCTTTTAAAAGTTAATACCTCTATCTAGTAAATGAAGAAACAAAACAAAAACTTTAGCTTTTCAGCTTTGACTCTTACCTAGATCCATTGATTAGTTTTTATGTTAATATGTTAATAGTGATTTTTTTTATTAATTAAAAAAAATTGCAGCTGTTCCTTTCCCCCCAACACATCGCTTGACATCTGAAGAAGTATTTGATATGGATGGGATACCCAGGGTTGATGTTCTGAAGAACCACTTAGTCAAAGAAGGTCGGGTAGATGAAGAAATTGCACTTAGAATTATCAATGAGGGTGCTGCCATTCTTCGGAGAGAGAAAACCATGATAGAAGTAGAGGCTCCAATTACAGGTACACTTATTTATGCTTTGGATATTATTTTTTTTACTGTACCATTATTTACTTACCTAATTATAAAACTGTTTCTTCTTCATTCATATTATATACTAAATTAGATTACATGGACATTATCTTGAATTCCAGATTATTTCTTATAACTTTTGAAAGTTTTTGCCTATTTTCAATGAAGAAACATGATCCTAAATAATCTGAGTACAGAAGTTAGTCTAATATGCTTTTATGAAGGTTTCATCAGTTGAGTTGGCCATCATTGAATTTGATTCAACAAATACTTATTTATTATGCTTTCAGTCATCAGGGGCAAATACCTCAGTGCCATATCAGATGCCAAAAATGATCATTTAGAAGTCATGAGAAAGTATGGAGTTAGAATGAATATTTTACTGCCACCAGTATAATTTTATCATCCTAAGATGTGCATGCTTGACTTCCTAAAGAAGAGTTTTATAAATTTAGATGAAAATTTTGTCACTACAAATTTTAATACTCTTGTTGTATCTTGTTCTAGATCTTGAGCATATGAGCAGTTGGGTCCACATTATCCCTGTCATGACTCTTCGTAGATTGCTTCCATCTTAGACCTTTCTTGATAGAATTTTATGTTCTCTCTTATGTAAACGAAATTAGAATTTAAGTAAAATTTGTTATTTTAGAGGTTTTTTTTTCATATCTGATAATCTTCTTGTTTCAGTGTGTGGTGACATCCATGGCCAATTTTTTGATCTGATGAAACTTTTTGAAGTAGGAGGATCACCTGCTAATACACGATACCTTTTTCTTGGTGATTATGTGGACAGAGGTTATTTTAGTATAGAGGTAATAATCATATACTGTCATTGATTTGCTTTTAAGTGTTATCATAGATGATTTCTATTACTTCCTAATAAAATAAGTTCTTTAAATTACCTGTATTGGGTTCTTTTTAATACCTCTGCATAGTCTGAAATTTTTAGGGAAAGCTATTACTTATTCCTCTTTTGTCTTTCAGACTATTCTCTTAATTGTTTTTGTGTTACTGTAATTACCATTTCCCAGTAGAAATTATAAGCAAAATGAGGGGCCTTTATTGTCCTGTTAGCTAGTGGCCCTGAGGAGCTAATGCTGTGTATCTCTCTTGCCTTAAAGGCATTGAGCCATGAAAAAAAAAAAAGATTAATTGTATTTCTCTAATTAAATAAAATAGAATGCTTTTATCACTTAAAACTCTAGTGCTTCTGTCTTTCCTCCTGTAGCCATTAAGACCCAAGTATATCATATGGAATCTTTATGTATTCTGAAAGTATTAATCTGCTTTTAAAAACTTGAGAGGCATTAAAATGACCTGTTTATTATCACTTAATAGTAGATTGTTCTTTTTGCTCCTTTTACTTTTCTAATTATAAAAATTAAAATAAGATATAGAACAATTTGTATTTTCTAATATATGCATTTCTTTCCTTTTTTGAAATGAAAATGAACTCCTATTATAATGTTCTGTAACTTCCTTTTTTAATTCCTATGCTCTGATGTCATGCCAGTTCAATTATAAATTTACAGCATCATTTTTAATAGCTACATTGTATTCTGTTGACTAAACTAGTCACAGTCAATCAACTCTTATTGTTAGGCATTTAAGGTGTTCCCGGTTTTTTGCCATGGCAATTGATGCTTCAGTGGACCATATAATTTATACATCTTTATATACTTGCCCAGTTATTTCTATAGGACAAATTCTTAGAGGTTAAATTGTTGAGTAGAAGCTCCGCAAATAGGTGTGTTAGTATTAATGTGTTTCAAGCATATTCTAAGCAGTTAACATACTTGATTAATTTTTACAACAAAGTTATGAGGTAAGTACTTTCATTTTATCCATTTTATAGAGGAGCCTGAGGCTTGAAAAGGTTAAATAACTTGCCCAAGGTCACATTGTTAGTAAGTGGTGGAACTAGGCACTTTGAGCCTGTGCTTTTAACCATGTCCTCCACTAGATATTGAAACCTTACCTGATGAATTTCTATGCCAGTTACTGTTGTTCATATCTCCTCTAGTGTTTTCAACCTCCGTTCTGAGGTATAGTAGGATCCTTGGTGGGAAAGGGAGCTCAGGGCTCTGTCCATCCAAATTCTCTTGGGAATTATCCTGAGTTGTTCTTTCTGTTCAAGTGTCATCATCGGTCCCTCTCAGTCTTTCCTTGGAGCCTTCAAGAAAGCTAGAAATTGGCCCTTCTCGATAGAAAGATTAGGGCCTTTGACAGAAACAATAGAACAATTTTTGGAAGCTTAGTTGGTAACTGAGCATTTGGATTTTGTAGCAGACTTTTTTTTTTAACAAGACTTTTTTTTAAAGTTTTTTTTTTTGATGTGGACCAATTTTAAAGTCTTTATTGAATGTGTTATGCTTTTGTGTTTGTTTTCTGTTTGGTTTTTTTGACACGTGCGATCTTAGTTCCCCCACCAGGGACTGAACCCACATCCCCTGCACTGTAAGTCTTAACCACTGGACCACCAGGGAAGTCCTTGTAGCTGACTCTTTTAATTCATTTTATTATTGGAAAGTAATAAAGAATCAGAATAAGTGAAAAGGGCAGGTATTTATTAAGTACTTACCAGGCTTAATTATTTTTTTTCTTGTGAATGAAATGAAACGTGTTACATATTTCAGTTAACCTTAACTTGTTTAAAACAAAGTTTGCGGGAATTCCCTGGCAGTCCAGTGGTTAGGACTCCACACTTTCACTGCCAAGGACCCAGGTTCCATCCCTGGTCAGGGAACCAAGACCTGCAAGCTATTGAGTGCAGCCAAAAGAATAAAGAGTTTGTATTTTCTTTTTGTATGTGATCATGTAAACCAAACTTATTTACATATGAAATAGTCTCTCCTTTTTTTAAACCAAATAAGTAAAATATGAGTCTGTTTCTTAGGTGTATTTAGAGAAAAATAGCTGCTGTTCTGATATTCTTTTTGTTTAAAATTAGATTGTCTTTAAATCATTTCAGATAATAAGCACCTAATTATATAAGGCAACATTCATAACCAACAAAGTAAACATAAAACATGACTTTTCTCTTCATTAGGCAGCATGGCATAATACTTAAAATCAGAGGATTAGAGGTTTTGTGACTTTGGACAAGTTACTTAAGCTCTTTGCTTCTGTTTCCTCTTTTGTAAAACAGATAATATTAATACTTCATAGAGTTGTTTGAGGAATAATTAGTGCTTGGCATATTATGAATACTCAGTAAATATTAGCTGCTATTATTTTTGATATTGTCACTGTTTTATTTATTGGTATACCTAAGGAAGAGACCAATCTGCTAATTGTTTTTACAGCGAACAATTTGTAAATCTAAAGTAATTAAATTATTTGACTCATTTATTCAACAAATATTTACTGCTCTTCTTCTACTTGCTAGGTACTTTTCTGAGTGGTAAATCAGGCGTGAATAAGAAACAAAGTCCCTAATTTCATGGAGCTTATGTTTTAGTAAGGGACAAAGAGAAAAAGATAATGAAGAATAATAGAAATTATAAGGGTAATAGGGTTAGAAGAAATGAAACAAAGATCAAACAGCTTAGTTAAACAAAAATATAAGATTAATTCACTGGAAACATTTTCTTTTGTAGTGTGTCTTATATTTATGGGTCCTGAAGATTCTATATCCAAGTACATTATTTCTCCTGAGAGGCAACCATGAATGCAGACACCTTACTGAATATTTTACCTTTAAGCAGGAATGTGAGTACTGCCATGAGAACTATTTTCACTTCCTCAGGGTTCTTTTAGAGTGATGTGGGTAGTAAGAGTTTGAAATTTTACAGTGCAACATATAAGAACAGATTTTGTGTCCAAACATGTAAAGCTTTCAGGAAGATTGTCTACAGTTCTCTAGTGTTTAATAATATTCAGATGTTTTCATTTCAATATTTCGTAATAAATTTGATTTTTACATATGTACTTAGGAACAGTTTTGAGCTCTGTGTATAGTTTTAATTTTAGAATTATTTTTTTCTAACAGGAAGAATATGAACCAAGTGAAAAGAAATATTGCATTGGAGATTTCTCTCCACCAATATTGAGACATTCCCATGAACATTCTTAACAAATTAATCATCCTGTCATCACTGCAGATTGTTTTATTTATTTTTTAATTATGCAGATTGTGTCATACACACACTGTTGATTAATTGAAGGTCTTAGTCGACATATTTATCCCATTTCTCTTTCAAATTTTTCTGGCTGTGGTAATCTTAATAGCTGTAAGCAATCATACAGTATAGAGTTTGACCTTTTCTCATATCTCCTAGCTATGTACTTGTTAGTACTCATGGCTGTATTAAGTCTTAGAATTAAGATTTAAAATTAGAAAATAACTTCAGAATTACTGAGATGCAAAACAAGATGCAATAAAGATCAGTATAGTGACAGGTAGTGGCAGAAGTGGCAAACTCTGATATAACTTCAAAGATCGGGTGGGTAACTTAAATGAATATAAGATGAGGCCTGGAAAGTTCATGCTTGACCTCAAAGCAATCAAATTAAAGTTTTTATTAAACTGCAGTGTTGGAAAACAGGTCTGTCATCAGACTACCAGTTTATAATCTCTGATTGCTAGATATAGATCATCTCATATTTGAATATTACAGTGTTAAGCAGTGAAATAGGAACTGAATTCTTTTTTTCTTGTATAAGTAACAAGCTGTCCAACAAAATCCCACTAAAAACGTAAAATATCCAGGAATTTAAAAGTATAAAGGTGCAAAGGAATACGTATGACAGACTTTTAAAAGTAGATGACAGTTTAATTCTTTCTTGTGTTACGTTGACTTCTTGCTTTGCTGCTCATTTTAAAGTGTTCATTGTAGGCTAAAGGAAACCCTCTGGTCCTCCAAAATAGGAATAAGATCCTTTATTTTTTTTTAATTGGATGGACTTTGAGTTTTGTTGTGACGTTATAGTAGTCTTCCCTGTAACAAAAAAGTAGTCACTGACTTGTAGAATAAAATAATTAGCACTACCTTTAAGTATGGTACTAATTTTGCCTTACTTGGCCTATAAAGGTAAAGAGTTGAGCTATTTTTAGAGATTTGACTTATTTACTTGTAGTAATATTTTATGACTATCTGCTGCATACACAAAATAAATCTAAGGAGTGCAAATATCTTGTCTTTGTAAGTACAGTAACATTGCTTATCTTTATTGATTCTTATAGGGCAAGATGCTGGCCTTTTAAAAAAAAAAATTTGTATGCAGTAAAATTTACTCTTTGAAGTGTTTAGTTCTCAACTTTAACAAATGATTAAAGCTGTCTACCATCACAGTCACAGTACAGAAAAGTATCATCCCATGAATTCCTCCTTGCTGCCTTTGATACTCACCCCTTTACCAACTCTGCACCCCTAGCTACCACTTGGCTGTTATCCATATCTTTAATTTGTTTGCCTTGGTTTTAATAGTCATTTTTGTATGTGCATGTATATGTTTTAAATGATTAACAAATTATGCAGTTTTCAATTACTGAATTTTTTTTCTCTAGGTAAAATTAAATATTCAGAAAGAGTCTATGAAGCTTGTATGGAAGCTTTTGATAGCTTGCCTCTTGCTGCACTTTTAAACCAACAATTTCTTTGTGTTCATGGTGGACTTTCACCAGAAATACACACACTGGATGATATTAGGAGAGTGAGTATATATTTTAGTAACAAGAGTTGATTCCTATTTATAGCATTTTGTTGAGTAGAGACTAGAAGCTTCAAACCTCTCTTCACTGCCAAGATTAGGTAATGGTAAAATTTAATATACTGGTATTTTAAGAAAATATCTTCTAACCATTCAGAACAATGTCGTATGCACAGTATTCAGAGTTGGTACCACTTTCCTTTGTCCATTCCATTCTCACTTTTGACAAGTTATTTCTGCTCTTTGTTTCTTTTCTTTCTTTCACAGTTAGATAGATTCAAAGAGCCACCTGCATTTGGACCAATGTGTGACTTGCTATGGTCCGATCCTTCTGAAGATTTTGGAAATGAAAAATCACAGGAACATTTTAGTCACAATACAGTTCGAGGATGTTCTTATTTTTATAAGTAAGGAAAAATATTCAAGCTTAATCACATTTTAGTTGTTAAAATAGCATATGCTTTCATTATATATAGAAAGTCATTATTTTACTTAATTTTCTCTTTTCCCCCACAGCTATCCAGCAGTGTGTGAATTTTTGCAAAACAATAATTTGTTATCGATTATTAGACTCATGAAGCTCAAGATGCAGGGTAAGAACTCTGTTTCCCTAACCCAAATTAACACCTTATGTACAAATCAAACTTAGTAACCATGATTGATGCTTTACGATGCATATTAAGTTATTTGTTTTGCAGCTATAGAATGTACAGAAAAAGTCAAACTACAGGGTTCCCTTCATTAATAACAATTTTTTCGGCACCTAATTACTTAGATGTCTACAATAATAAAGGTAAGATGTTGTTGATAAAAAAAAATTGTTAAACAACTTAGTATTTTGATTGACTTATTTTTTGAAAATATAGTAGAAAAGGGGCATTGTTTGAAACTGTAACTATCCAAATCTCTTTATGAAAAAATATATAAGGGAGGGGAGAGGACAAGAAATGAAAATCCAAAATGTGAAACTTAAGTCACATGTTACCATTTCACAACTTTGTCATTCACAAAAACTGCCTGTGAAAGAATGTTCTGAGGTAACTCTGTCAAGTAAAAATGCACATGGTTTTCTCAAACTCCCCTTTCTTAAATCTTTTCTCTTATAATCAAGAGAATGTTTTCTTGCTTGCATAAAGCTGCTGCTGCTCCTTTGATCATTTCATGTATTTGAATTGTATGGTTGTTTATCATGTTTCTTGTTTTAATTTCACTGATGTAGGTTTTCTTTTCCTTTCTTATTCTCTACTTTCATATCCACTGCCCCATGATGATTTGTAGTTGAACTTTTAATTAATTCAGTCCGACCTTCTTTCAGGAAGACAGTCTCCCCTTTCCTTTCTTTTTACTACTCTTTCTTCCTTTTTTTTCTTATGTCTTTATAATTTACCTTCTTTTCTAGTGGTTTATATTCCACCTCCTTCCCTCCAAATTTGATCTGTCTGTAACAACTGGGTTTCCTTTAACTTGGAACATAATTCATTGAGATATAATACCAAAGGATCTTTATCTAGTTAAGTGTGTGCCAAGGACATTGAAGATGAGCTTGAGTATGTTTAGGCAGTTCACATTTTCAGAAGAGGAAATCAAGAAGCCGCTCCTATTCTATCTTGACATGTCAGGAATTCAGTTGACTATGCCATAGTTCCCAAGGTCAGACAAGAGTGGTTGTGTCAGGAGGAAAGAACAGAAGGTTAAAGATTTTTTAAAGTACATTTAATGAGGTCATTGCTAAATATGGGTTTGAGTGTGGTGTGAGTTCAAAAGAGGAGCAAAATAGAGTTTTTGGAAGACTATAGGTGATCATTAAAAGGTTAAAACATTTACCTGAGATCAGATAGTAGCAGTAGCAGGCTATCAAATAGCTTGGATACAAGGTATGCTGTAAGAACTCCATACTATATTAATTACCAAAACAACCATACCATAGTGATAAACCGAGTTGGTGGCCTTTAGAAACTGTAATGCCTCCAAGGATTATACCAGTGCTAAGATAATCTTTTAAATTATATCTTGTTTTATAAAATTTGAAACTTCTATAAAGATACCTAATGAAGCAAGGCTTCATTTTTAAAGAAAAATATATCTAACTTTGGACTCCATTCTCCGAATTGATTTGTTATATTTAACTCTGTACCTGTAACCTCCCTTTGTTAGTATTAAAGGAACTAGTGTTCAGCGCTCAGTTGATTACTGCCATACTGGTTGTCCTTTGTCAGTTTAACTCAGGAGATCAAGGGATACTTTTCTTAGTACTCCAAAAAGAAACTCAAACCGTTCAATTTGTGTTGTCAAAATCAAATGTCTCTTGATAGTGCTGATTCTGTACATGGTGTTAATGATTTGAGTGCTTCCATGGTACGGGACATGTTCATAATGTTTCATTCCCTATAGGGCAATTTTCTAGATTCTTTATCTTTCTCTTTTTTTAAATTAAAAGCTTGGTATCAGTCCTTAATTTCTGAGGCTAAATTTGAAATACATTTATTTCATGGGAATTTCATCAGAGAAACAAGCGTATTTTGACTCTATATTAGCTAGAATCTCAAATCACAGAATTTAATACATACATTTCAGTGCTTTACATTAAAATGAAAAAAAAGTACACATTACTATTAAGTATCTGCCAAACATTTTATACTTTTTTGTACTTTCACGTGAACTCTATTCTCTGACCTTAAACTTCTGAGATAGGCAGGATGTTTTATAAATGAGAGACAGATTAGTAAAATGATTTACTATTACACATATGGTAGATACTGTAGTTTAGATTAGAATCTAGCCCATTAATCCAATGTTCCATAAAATAATATAACCAGTGCCTGAAATCTTTATCAGGTTAATTTAAGGTATTATTTATATCAACTTATGAAGCTTTAGAAAGATACTTGAAATTGAGAAGAGTATGTTACCTTTGAGTTTTTCTCTTTTGGTATTTTAATGGAACTTTTTTCTAAACGAAGTGAAATATTTCTTTGTAGTAGTTTCACTTGATTTCTTACAATACATGAAATAAGTACATTCATATATTCATAAATAAAATGTTCCAGATGTTTCTTTTTCTTCTCTGTGGTTTTTTTTTTTCTTGCTTGCTTTATTTCCATTTAGTTGTCCTTTTCAGGTTGCCTGCAACTAAAAAGACCCTCTTAAATTCCTCCAACTTGTATGAACTCTTAGACCTAGAAAATTGCTCATTGCTGTTCTGTGTTTCCTCAAAAAAACTGAGTTCTCACAATTTTGGATTTAGTAAACATGCATGTTGGATTATTTGTATTGGATTATAAAGTACAACAAGCATTCTAGAAAGATTGGGAATTTCATTAATAATAACAAGTGAAAGTCTGACTATGTTCTACATAAAACTGTGTTGGAAGCAAAAAGTGTATTACTATTAAAAATTAGTTCCTACCTCTCTCTGCTACCGTTCATTCCACTCACCCCTTGACTTCCCACCCCCCTTAAAAGATATTTTTTCTGCTTTTATGTGTTTTAAACTTTTGGAGCTAAAGACAAATTGTTACATTGACATTCAAACTTATCTTGCAGCTGCTGTATTAAAGTATGAAAATAATGTGATGAATATTCGACAGTTTAACTGTTCTCCACATCCTTATTGGTTGCCCAATTTTATGGATGTTTTACATGGTCTTTACCATTTGTTGGAGAAAAAGGTATGATTTTTATTTTTTAAAAATTGTTTTACTGTTATATTTATTCCAGTTTACTATTGCAGGCACATACTACTTGCTAAAGGGAGCTGAAGTCTAGTTTCACTGTGGATACAGCTCTGCTTGTGTCAGTGGGTGTGGATATGAGAGCCTCAAAGATATTTTAGCTAGCTGTTTACAGCCCCCATGTGAGGGTGTCTGGGGGACTGGGAGAAGACTTATAAATAGCCTGATGTTATCTTCAGCTGTTGGGTTTTCTTTCTTTTTTTCTTTAGCTTTAATCTTTTATGAAGGAATGGAGAGATGGCTTTGCTTTGGAACTGACACTTTTGCATATTTTAACATCACTCTTGGGGATGTCATGGCAATTCATGGGAGAATTTAATAGCCTTCATTTGGGGCAGTATTAGTCATTTCGTAGCAGCTCTGTACTGTCAGAAATGATAAAGAGAAATTCAGGTTATGATAAAGAGAAATTCAGGTTCTGACCTAATATTTCTTCTCCTATATGGAGCAGTATATTATATGTATATAATTTTAGTGGTAATGGTTTCCTAATAATTTAGAGATTCCTATTAGTATGTGCTTAATAGGCTTAAAAAAGCATAAATACTATTTAAGAGGTTTTATTTTTGTTTTTTATTTTAGTTCTGTAGAGTTCTTAAGACATCCTTACTTTATCACATTCTTCTTTTTCCATTTTAGTGTTAATTTTCTCATGAGGCAATACCTCAGTTTCCATATGTGGAATATGAGTATTAGAGTACAGATATGATTGTAAAACATTTTGTTCTATATCCCTCTCTATTTTTTCTCACCTCCTCTATGTTACAAAATGTTCCTTTCTGCCTGAGATATGTTACTTCTGCCAAGGCATTTTTGGTTCTAAAATTCAGAGTTACTACTTAAACTGTATGTTCAACAGGTTTTTTGCAGATTCTCTTTGGGCTTCATCAGTTACTCTGTAGGTCAACATTAATATAGAGATAGAATTCCCACTTTAGCAGTTGAGAAGGGGGCCAGTAAAGGGCTTAGGTGCAAGGGATGCATTACACTTATAACCTTCTATCTTTGGTATATGAGAAATAGTTCAATCATAGCCTCATCAGGCTAAAGGGAATTTAAGAATTCATCTTGTTTATTCCCCTGCCTCCAGGGGAATGAGTGGGATGGGGGGTGGGGAAAGCAGGGAAGATAGGTAGGAGGAAAATGGATATTTCTTTTTTTCTTTTTTTTTTGATATTTCTAATTTGGTTTTCTGATGCTTCCACAAAAAAGGAAGTAGTTCATTATATCTAATCTAAATGTTTATGCTATAAGTATTCAAACAAAGAGAAGTTAATAGGTTTTTCTCAACTAATGCACCTGTCAAAAACCAGGGCATCTGATTTTTGCCCTGGTTTTAGATAGAATTTTAGATCTCTCAGTGATCACAGCCATGTAATCTAACTCCTTTTGAGAGATGAGAAAACTTAATCTAGTTTCTGTGGATCTCTCAATAAATGAAAGTGGATTTCTTTCAGTGATCCTGTATTTGAAGTCTGCTACAAAGTGATCTTTTGTTCTTTTTTGCCACTCTACATCATCTTAGCTATTGTGAGAAAGTATTCAAACTATCTGACCATTTTTGTTGTTTTTCTGTGGATCTTCTCTAAATTATTCATATCTTTCTAAAATCAGAATTTCAGATTTGAACACTATATACAAATAGAATTCTAACCAGTGTTGAACACAGTAAGAAAATTTTCTTAAACTCTTTGCATATTTTTCCATTTTAATACACATTAGCTGTTTAGCCTATTTACTTCTTCATTCTAATGAAAATTTTCTTTTGGTGTGAAAATCTGCAAATGACTCTTCATTGGAGTCCACATTGAGAAAACCAGTTTGACTCTGACCTAGTCCCTGGGAAGCAACTAACCTAGCCAGAGGCTTCCTTGGAGGCTGGTTTAATCCCAAAGTTAAGTGAAAGTAGGTTTTTAACCTTTTGTGGACTTTTTATTTCGTTTTTTAAAATCTTATGTTATATAAAACTTGCAGCATATAAAAAGTAGAGTGAATAATATGACGAATTCCTATGTACCAATTATTCAGCTTTGACAGTTATCAAATCATGGCCAATACTGTGTCATTTTTATCCCCATCCACTGCTCCCTATCCCACACGTCAATTGTTTTGAATCAGATCTCAGCTGTTATTTTTTGTATCTATAAATATTATAGAATGAAGCTCAGAGATAAGATTAAAACCCTTTTGAGAACGTGGTGAAAGTTAGAGACTTAACACTGCCCAGAAAATTTCGTGTACGAAATACATGTACAGTCTTTACTTATGTAACATTTTGAGGATGCTCATAGATCTGAAGCGAATTGGTAATACTGTCAGGTTTACTGGCCCCAATTTAAAAACCTCTGCTTCAGAGAATCTAGTATGGTGTGATCTGCCATTGAAGGTCATATATATAAGATTTGTTCATTTACCAGATTTTTTTTGGAATTAACAGAAGAGAGGAGATTCTAGCTATCAGAGAGATTAAAGTAGCATTTGAACTGGGGGTTAAAGAATGTTGGAATTGTGCAGGTAGATGTGAGCAAGACAGTTTTAGGAGGAGGTACTTCCCAGGGCTGAGTCTGACAGGAAGAAATCATAAGGTCACTGACAAATGTTTAGGAGTTCAATTTGATTAGCAAGTAATGTATGAAAGATGAAATGAAATGTTCATCGCTCAGTCATGTCTGACTTTTTTGCAACCCCATGGACTGTAGCCTGCCAGGCTTCTTTGTCCTTGGGATTCTCCAGGCAAGAATACTGGAGTGGATTGCCATTCCCTTCTCCAGGGGATCTTCCCAACCCAGGGTTTGAACTTGGGTCTCCCACATTGCAGGCAGATTCTTTACCATCTGAGCCACCAGGGAAGCCTCTTCATACATTAGAAAGTAATGTATGAGGGATAATAGTAGAAAAAGAATGAAAAGTCAAAATTAGATCAGGAGGATTTTGATCATTTAAACAGAGAATCTGGAACTTTGATAAATGGTGGATGTAACTGCAACAGAAAATAATCATGATAGTCATTTAGAAAAATTACTCTGGTGAAATGAACTGGAAGAAAGATTAGAGATTGGAAGACCTATTATGACACTTCATCGGGGATCAGAAACATAATGAAGCCCTGTTAATGTTAGGAATAGAAAGTATGGGAGAACTCCAAGAACTGTAAAAGTAGAATCAGTGAGACTTAACAAAATTGCTTGTTTAAGAGGAGGGAATGATTGAATTTGGCTTGGATGTTTTGAGTGTGATAATGATAGTGCCATTAATACACACTGATAGAACTCCTGTTATTCTAGCAACCCCTCACTTCAGTTATAGCTGCTTTTCGTCTTCATTGGGATTGCTAGGCCTTTGACCGTTGTTTTCTTTTTAATCTGACGCCCTTTTGCCTTTCTTTCTTCTTAATTGAAAGTGAAGTCGCTCAGTTATGTCCAACTCTTTGCGACCTGTGAACTGTAGCCCACCAACCCCAAACTCTTTTCTCTCTTGTTTTTCTACTTTGTCCTGTAAATCTTAGCCCCAGTAAAGTCTTACTATCCATTTTTTCCATTTTTACGGTTAGGATATAGAGTGCTACTGGAGATGTGTATATAGCCTTGGGTCTTCCCTGGTGACTTAGTGATAAAGAACTTACCTTCCAATATAGGAGATGTGGGTTTGATCCCTAGGTCAGGAAGATTCCCTGGAGAAAGAAATGGAATCCAATCTAGCATTCTTGCCTTGAAAATCCTATGGACAGAGGAGCCTTGTGGACTATAGTCTGTGGGGTTGCAAAAAAGTTGGATACAACTTAGTGACTAAACAACAACAATGATTTGGTATTACCCTTTGATTTCTAGCATTAGCTAGGCTCTCAGTAGTACCCAAACATCTTTATGTCACTAGTCTCCTTCCTCACTTATTGCCACCAGGATGTATTCTAAAATTCTTTTTTTTAACTTAAACATTTTCTTTTTCTAGCCACTTCCCTTACTGTCAGAGAAAACGCATACCATCTATGGAAGCTTCTCTGCTTACTCTTCCCCTGCTTTCTAAACGGCACTCATCTTTTTGGGGGGCTATACCGCATGGCTTTTGGGGATCTTAGTTCCCCAACTAGAGATTGACTCTTGGTAGTGAGAACATGAAGTCCTAACCACTAGACCATCCTGATAAACTGCACTCATCTTGAATTCTTAGCCTTTTCAAGATGTGACCCTTCAATCCAGGGCTACTGTTTCTAACTTGTTCTTATACTCCATTATCCCTCTGCTTTTTCAGGAAACTTACTTTATTACTTAGGTGTTCTATATCTTCATACTCTCTCTACTAAGCCCTTTTGTAAACTGTTCAAATATATCTGATCTTTAAATAAAAAATAACATTTCCCCTATCTCATATCTTTCATTGGCCACTATTCTGCTATGATTCTCTTGCCTTTCCTTCACAGCAAATCTTCTAGATGGAAAGCAGTACACACGTAGAAGCTAGTATTTAGTAACCGTAAATGACCCTGGTAACTCTCAAGATAAACCTTAATCTGCCACATGAGGTCTTTGTACCTTGCCTAGTTTCTCTTCTGCTTCATTTTTTTTTATTGTTTTCTTTCACGTTTTCTATGTTCCAGCCATGAAACAGCATAGCCAACTTCCTGAATGTACTATATGTATATGCTCTTTCAAGTTTCATGCCTTAATACTTTTTCTTTATTTTTTCATGACAGTTTTGTTGAGGTATAATTCAAATACCATACATATTTCCATATTTCCATTGTGTACTTCACTGATTTTTAGTATATTCAGAGGTATGTGTCTGTCACAACAATCAGTTTTGAAATATGTTCATGATCCTCCCGAAGAAACCTGTGTCCATTAGCAGTTCCCAGTTCCCTCCACATCTTCTCTCCAGCCCTGTGCAACCACTTGTCTGCTTACTATTTGCATAGGTTTTCCTGTTCTGGAAATTTCATATAAATGGAATCATACAGTATGTAGTCTTTCGTGACTGACTTGTTTCTATAATATTTTTAAGGTTTATCCATGTTGTAGCTGAGTCAATACATTATTCCTTTTTATGACAAAATAATATTCTACTGTATGGATATACCATATTTTGTTTATCCGTTCATCAGCTGATGGACATTTGGTACTCTTTACTTTTTGACTACTATGAATAATGCTGTGATGAATATTCCTGTACAGTATGTTTTCATTCTTCTTGGATATGTAACTGAGAATAGCATTGCTGGATGATATGATAACTCTATGTCTAACTTTTTGAGGATCTGCTAAACTATTTTCCAAAGCAGCTATACCATTTTATAATTCTACCAGCAATGTATAATGTTTCTAGTTTTTCCTTATACTTGCCAGTACTTTTTAAAAAATCTTTTTTTTATTATAGCCATCATATTGGATATGAAATTGTATCTTATTTCTCAAATTAATAAAGACATTGAGTGTATTTTTATGTGCTTACTTGACATTAGCATGTCTTATTTTTAAAATGTTCATTTTTAAATGGATTATTTGTCTTTTTACTATTGAATTATGAGTTCTTTGTATATTTTAAAGATGAGTCCCATATCAGATATATGATTTGCAAATATTTTCTCTTGTTGTGTGAATTATCTTTTTACTTTCCTAGTGATATTCTTTGAAGCACAAGAGTCTTTAATTTTGATGAAGTCCTCTTTATTTTTTCTTTTGTTGCTTGTGCTTTGGTGTTATATTTAAGAAACTATTGCCAAGCTCATTAAGATTTGCCACTGTGTTTTCTTCTAAAAATTTTATAGTTTGACCTTTTACTTTTAGGTCCTAGATCCTTTTTGATTTACTCTGTGTGTGTGTGTGTGTGTGTGTGTGTGTGTGTGTTTTGTAAAGTGGGGATCCAACTTCATCCTTTTGTATGTGGATATCCACTTGTCCCAGCACCGTTTGTTAAAAAAACTATTCTTTCCCCACTGAATTGTTCTATTTCTAGACTCCTTAATTTTATTCCATTGATTTATTGACTGTTGCATAGGTTTTCCTTTTTCTAACTTCTGTTTAGAATGCCTTATCTGCCACCTCACCTGGCCAATTTCTATTCCAAACCAAAAGCCTGCTTTTCTTCAGCCGATCTTGTGCATAACTCTGCATACTTAGAGCATAGTGCTCATTGCATTTTTGTGATAGTTTATATATTTATAACTATATATCCTTTAGTAGTTAGTAAGCTTTTGGAGGGTCAAGACTGAATCTTTTATATCTGAATCCCAAAGCTTTAGCACAGTGCCTGGCATATAGTATGCTATTAATATATTTATTAGGAGTAACAATAGGAGCAGTATTAAGTTTTGTTTTGAAATGTGTTCATTTCTAGGATATCCTAGAAATCCTAGTTGTCAGGATATCCGGGGGCTAATACTGAATAGACATTTTTATTTATTAATTGAAGTTTGCTTGTACCTGTCTTTTTTTATTTACTCATTTGTCATATGTTTACTGGATGCCTCTCATGTGGATGGCTCTGGGGATGCAGGAGTAAACAGGACAAACACCTTGTGCTCAAGAAGCTTTCATTCTAGTAGAGGAAACAGACAATAGACAGTGTGAAATAGTTGACAATAAAACCAGCAAAGAAATCTAGAAATTTAAGGAGAGGTAGAGACTGGCAGTAAAGTCTTCAGAATCATCCTCAAAAGGTGATACTTGAAAATACATAGGAACGGATGGAATCACCAAGAGATTGAAGATATAAAAAGAAGATTCGGGGGAAAAAATGTCTAAAAGAAAAACCAGAAGAGTAGAATCCTGGAAACCAAGGGAAAAGAGATGGCAGAATGATGAAGGAGAATTAAGCCTAAAAAAGAACCGTCGGTTCTAGTTGTTAGATAGTCATTAGTAGCCTTAAGATTAAGTTTCAGGGGTTGCTGGAGCCAGGTTTTAAAAGATTGAATGCTAAAACTTTTTGAAACAATGAAACTGTGCCATTGTTTTTTTCTGACTCCTTAATGTTGTATCCATAATGAAAAATTAATGTATATGTTTAGATGTTATTCATCCCTGTACATATCCCTGTGGGGGCTGCTTTTTTTTTCCCTCTGAGGGACTGATTACTTACTCCATAAAGAATCTCTCTCAGGCTTGTTAGCCATTTGATTTCTTTCAGTTTGAAAACCCATACAGCTTTTTAATTCCATCATTTCTACTATCTAAATGTGTTAATCTTGTGTTATAAATCATTTGATCATTTATATAAATGGTTGCCCTGTATACATATAGAGAGTTGAATATAATCAGCTAATGTGTAACATTTGTTTTTAATAGTGACAGAAATGTTGGTAAACGTTCTGAGTATTTGCTCTGATGATGAACTTATGACTGAAGGCGAAGACCAGTTTGATGGTATGACTATTTATTTTACTGTTTTTTATTGTGAAATGCTATTGTTTAACTGCCCAATTTCAATACACTCTTGTAAATTATAGTCATTGCTCTCAAATGGCTATACTATTTGATAACTGACGAGTCACTTTTTTCAGATATTATTTAAGACTTTAAAATAATTTTAGTGATTTTTTTTTTTCTGTTGATACGGGGAAAAAAATGAATTTTGGGAAAGGGGAAATTTGAAAGAGAACAAAAGGAAAAGAAAATTGAAGTGCTAAAAGAATGTGGTTCTTCATGAATATGGACACTACTTAGAGAAGGGAAGATAACAATGCTTTTTGTTTCATTGGTACTATATTCTTAATGCATCAGAAACACCTGAATACATAGTGTTGTTGTCACGTCTTTTTTTCAAAAATCAAAATAAGCTGTTCCCAGTTTTGAGTGGTTATGTTCTAAGAAACCTCTTGTTAGTTTAGTTTGAGATTCAGAAAGTCCTTTTTTTGATAGAAACAAAGTTATACAAGGTTATTAGTTCTTATGTAAGACAGCCAGCCTGTGTATCTAATGCACATTTATAGTATAAACTACTACAATAGAAGCAAAATTACTTTTCTTTTTATGTTTTGATTTTATTTAGAACTTAAATATTTATTGCATTAATTAATTGTATAAACAAAACATATAAATAATTTATAAGCTGAAAACTCTTTATTTCCTTCCATCTGCCCCTCACATCTTTTTGCAGCATATTTTTCATAGTTTTAATCAGCATATAAATGTTCCCATGTATTAAACATGGTCTACATAGTGGTAAAATTAGACACCTACATATTTTTACATATTACTGTACCATAATCTTTGTAGTTAATCTTATGTCGTTTGGCATTTGGGTTGCTTTAAATTATCTTTATTATGAATAGCATGCAATAAACATAGTCATACAATAGTTTTAATTTTCCTTCTTGGAATAAATTTCTTGAAGAAAATTACAGAGTTAATGAGTATGAAGAATTTTAGCTTCATTATTTTAGCTGTGAATTGCCAAATTACATAAGAATTGGACCAATATGAAGTGTTTGTAGCAATGAATCCATAGACCTATTTTTTCACAGGCCCACCTAATTGGGTTTTGGTCATTTTTACTTAGAAGTAAGTTACCATTGGTTTAATTTATATTTATTTGAATTCTAATGATGCTAAGGAAGAAATCTGCTTTACCAGCTGTGTAAACTTCCTCTCAGGTGACCACTTAACAAGTAAAATCTGAATAAAGCTATTTAGAAATATCTTTACTTTTTTTTTTTTTTAAGTTCAATTTCTTCCCCTTGCTTTTTTTTTTTTAGAAATATCTTTACTTAAAAACAGGTTCAGTTCTTAAACTGTTTTAATTCTGTTTGTTCAAAGTACAGACTATATACACGTCTGCTGTTGCCATCTGTTGGTGGCAGGCAGCGAGTGCTTTTACTCTGGCTTATAGTTTCGTTAACTGAAATATTAGTTCTTTTGGGGGGGGATAATAAGCTTCAATGAATAATATTTATTTTTCCTTATTTTAATTCTCTCTTTCTGATGTTTTGTAGAAAAGTTTTTAGTTCTAACATATTTCATCATCTGTCTTTTCCATAGCATTTTAAAATAGTTTTAATTAAATATTTATTTTCCCTGTTCTGCTACCATTGTTGTAAGATTAGTTCTAGGTTTAGATTCTAGTTCACAGTGTTATAGATACTGATATAATGATCAATAATGTAATGAAATAATTTTGTGCATATCCCACTAATTTTTTTCAATAGGGTTTTTTGTTAATATCAAATTCTGTAAACTACCTAGTAAGATTTTTTTTAATTGTTCATAATATTTTTAATTATTATTTTGATATCCATGACTCAGTAGTTATAACCGATTTTTTATTTGTAAAAATAAATTTCAAAAAAATCTTTATTTTCTTGTTTAGCCTGGCTGGTGGGGACGTGTATCACTTTTATTTCTACTTCTAAAAATACCAGTATTTGATTTTGTTGACTTTTCTGTTATTTTCTTGGCTTGAATTTCATTGATTTCTGCTCTTCATTTTATAGTAGGAGTTTTAATTGGTATTACATTCTATCTATATCTGAATCTAGAAAGTTTTTTAAAAATAATATATAATTTTCTAAACTAAGATAAAAATTGTTTGCACTATATAATTCATTTACTATAATTATTCCTTTTAATATATTTAATATATCATTATTTTAAATTATGTGTTTTTTCTTTGAAAAAAGCTGTTATTACCAAGTTAAGTTAATATTTCACTATTTTGTATTCTAATTACTATTGCAACTGGTATCTCTCTTAATGTATTTTCTAACTGTATAATTATATATTTTGGGGATTATCTTATGTTCAACAAGTTGGATCAGCAGAATTACTTCCTACGATAATTTTTATTTTGTTTTCCGTAACTTTAAAAAATGTCATTTGCATAAGGCTGATGCTGTTATTTTCTACATTTTAATCTTTTATTTCTTTTAAAAAATTTGAATCAATAATGTTAAATAGAAGTAGTGATAGGTGATCCTTTAGTCCTCTTTCTATAATAAAAAGGAAAAATTTTCTCTGTTAAGTCTAATATAGTACTTGGTTTAGACATTGATAATTTATATGAAGATAGACACAATTGTCAGAGAAGGTAATGGCACCCCACTCCACTACTCTTGCCTGGAAAATCCCATGGACGGAAGAGCCTGGTAGGCTGCGGTCCACGGGGTCGTGAAGAGTCGGACACGACTGAGCGACTTCACTTCACTTTTCACTTTCACACATTGGAGAAGGGAAATGGCAACCCACTCCAGTGTTCTTGCCTAGAGAATCCCAGGGACAGGGGGAGCCTGGTGGGCTGCCATCCATGGGGTCACACAGATTTGGACTCGACTGAAGTGACTTAGCAGCAACAGCAGACACAATTGTTTTTGGGAATTCAACCAAGAATAAATATAAGTTTTTATTATATTCCTTCTAATGAAATTTATGCATCTTATCAATATTTTTCTATCAATGAAAAATTATACTTATTTATCAACTTGTTATATCATTCTTATACTCCAGCCAGAGGTGAATCAAATTTGATCATTAAAAAGGCACTGTAGTTTAGTGAAAAGGATCAGTGGTTCAGATGTCTTGGTGCTACCATTATACTGGCTATGTAATCTTAGGAAAGTAACCTAACTTCTCAAAATCTTCTCTTCCATATGAGGGAATAGAGAGGATGAAAATTCTTCCTCACTCTTCAAGTAATTCTAAAAATTGGGAAGCACCATTTATGGGCTTTCCAGATGGTGTAGTGGTAAAGAATCCTCCTGCCAATGCAGGAGACTCAGATTTGATCCCTAGGTCTGCAGGATCCCCTGGAGGAAGGCATGGCAACCCACTCCAGTATTCTTGCCTGGGAAATCCCATAGACAGAGGAGCCTGGCGAGCTACAGTCCATAGGGTCGCAGAAAGTCAGACACAACTAAGCGACTGAGCTCAAGCACCACTTTTGACAATGTTTCTCTGGGAAAATACACTGAGTTCCAACTTTGCATACTAGAAATAGATCTCCCTTCACTGCCAACATAGCAGGTGCAGTTCCTTCACATTGCTTCACCTTTGCACTACCAAGTATTAAGAGTAGGGACTCCAAGAAAGTTTTGAGGATATGGATCTGGGAGTTTGTCTAGGAACGAGAGTGATTTGAAGGAGAAAGAACCTTGAGTAATGGAGGAAAGGAAAGGAGTTTAGGATAAATACTAGGGTGGGTTGGGAAAAGAGCTACTGGAGCTACTTTGTTTCCCTTTCTTATTCATATTCCCTTATTTCTTCCCCTCAACACCATCTTTTTTCCTTTCCTTTGACCACGATAACATGCCTTTGGTCCTCTCCTTCTCCTTTTCCTGCTCAGCAGTGAAAGTATGCTGTAGATTGAGCCTGCAGAGAAACCTGATTTAGTTGGCGATTGCTGTGGAGGCAGAATAAGAGTTTAGCTTTTCTATGGGGAAAGAGGAAGAATAGGATTGGAGATTTCCCAGTGGGAGGAAGAAAAGAGTAGTTTTTGCATATTCAAGGCTGAAATTGGCCAAAGGAATGACTCTTTCTTCTTAAGTGATGGACTTTGGTATTCTGTATTGTTTAATATACCTGTGGGTTTGTTTTTGAAGGCAAAAATTTGCAGAAACATATGGCATTTGTAAATGCACATAGCATTCCTTTTAGAAGTATTATATAATCATTTAAGGGAATTTTTGAAGACTAATTTCTATGATATTTAGAATGAATACTGTTTCTATCAGTTATATTTGTCTTGAGTTTGGTAAAGGAAATAGATAACCCATATGTATTATAGTTTTACTAAGCTAAAATTGTGCATTTCCTGTAATGGAATCATGTATGTCGGCATTACAATGGAAAGCTCAAATGAAACGTCTCTGCTGCCTACTCTTAGAGCTATTACTTGCTTTGAAACAGTCTGTTGCTATTTGTGTAAAAAGATGACCCTCAAACTTCCAGATTGGATTGGGAACAGATAGCACATAACTGTTGATCCTGAGTATGTGCAGAAGTTCCACAATTCTGATTTCACGAAATTATAGGCTTTTGTTATAATGGAGTGTGGGAGGCTTAGCCTTTTCTTTATTGGGAGTGGGTAAGATAGTTTATAAAGTTACCTACATTTCTCTGTGTATGCTACAGATTTTGCAGATTTGGTGTCCTTGAAGAACCACATGAGTTTGTATCTCATTTGTGTCATTACCTTTCACTTAACATGCTTCCATGGGTGACACATTTCCTTAGGGGTATTAATATAAAGTGCGATTGTTGTTAGCACAGTCTTTTATCAGTCTTATGTGTTTTCACGTGTTTTTTTCTGTCCCTAATTTGTCTACTTTCATCAAATATTATAGTCATTCTGTCCATAATTTCTTCTGAACACATATCTTTTAAGAAATCTTTCCTTTAGAGCTCTACCCAGTGACATCCCTCCTTATTTGCCAGATCTACAGTACTACATTTTTCAAATTTCAAGTATGAGGGACTTCATTTTTCTCCCTTTCTTTCTACATTCATTCTTCAGTACCACTGCCAAGTTAAATCTCTATCTTTTTATTTGTCTCAACCACCTTTTCTCCATCATTCACTTCCTTTTTTCTGGACTCTCCATCTGAAGAACGGCTCATATATGGCAATAAAAAAGGTACAGACCAGACAGAGTAACATCGTTTTGAAATATGACTTCATAAGTTATTCTCATGTCCATGTAAGTTAGTGTATTCATTGAGTATATTTATGCAGAGTCCTCTGGGCCTTGTGCAAATTTAGTTTAAGTTTTATCTAAGTTAGAATTTGATGTTTTTAGAAGTCATATTCCAAGATATCTGTCTTTCTGTGCATGGAAATATTTTTCCCTCTTTTTCATTCCTCTTGTTTTAAAATTTCATTCTTTTGCTTATTTGTAATGTTTTGTACTCTTCCCTGCATGACTAGGGGTGTTTGATTGTCTGTCTTATTCCCCAAAGTAATTTTACTGTGGACATTTACTTTAATATTATGCATGATGTGTTTGTAGACTGATTTAAAATCCTGATTTGTAAAGTGTTTTTATATTCCAGTGAATTTTTTATTTGAAATAAGTATAGATTACATATCATTCAGTTTTATAGATAAAATAATTAAAGCTGAAAATAAGAATGTATCTCCTTACAGCCATCCTCCCCTATCCCCATACTCCTCTCCTCCAGTCTAGCTATTTAAAAAATTTCATCAGTTTAAAAATAAAGTATCTATATTAATTTATTTGAAGAGAATCAAATTTATCCTTATGTCCTTGGACAGATACTTAGTAAAGTTAGTTTCTTTGTCTATAAAATGAGAAAATTGAGTTTTGCAGTATCTCTAATGTCTCTTCAAATTCTAATATTCTATGATTTTGACACTTTAAGTAATTTTTTGGCACTTTAAAAATACCTGTGTAATACCATGGTACCCACACAATTTCGGATTTGTAAAAGCTGTAGCTTCATTGCTCATACTATTACCCTGAGAGCATCAGAAACATGGTTGTGCAACCTATTTTCTCTAAAATATGTCCTTTGTTTTCATCTTTGAAATTGGATTTCTTTTTCTGTTTACTTACAGTAAGGTCCAGTCATCATCTTAGTTTTTAATTATATGTACTTGTTGACTGCTTGAATTTTAAATGAGATGCTGTAGCTCAAAAGACTGGTGGTGGTTCAGACCTCCATATACCTAAGGCCCCTTTTGGTCTAGTGTCTTAGCCTTTCCTTAACCTTCTCCTCAACTGTGGTGCTTCCATATGTGCATTGTCATCATGTTGAAGCACAATTCTAAGGAACCACACTCTTGGGTCCAAAGTGATTCTAGTTGCTATATATGAGATAACAGGACGGAGATTGTTCTTTCTGGAGGCCAAGGGAAGGAAGATAACAACCTTTGAGTCTTTTTTTCAGGTATATATTCAGTTATTTTGATATATTCTCTTCTGTATCAGTGATAGGCAGTACAGCTAACCCTTTGGAGGTGAAGCATTAGTGATTTTTTTAGCCATGTTTTTTGGGGAGTCTTTTCTCATTGTCACTCTCCTTATGTCATACTCACCTAGGGGTGTAAAAGGCTATACATATTTGCATGACCTTAAAGGACTTCTAGTCCATAAAGTTGAGATGTACATTGTTGAAATGTGGGTATGGTCCTTAGTTCTGGGTCACCTGCCCAGTAGTCACTTCATATCACATTTTCAGACCAAATTTGAACAAGGAAGCTTCTTTTGTCATAGTATGATGGCATATTTCGAGCCTGCATGTCAAAGGCTTTTATGTTAACCAAGCAGAAGGCTTAGACTATTACCAATTCTAGTCTGTTAGTCTGCATGCTGGAGGCTCTCATGAAAGTTAGACAGACTATAGGAATGTTACCATTTTTTTGTCCTCTGGTTTGTGGTACAGGTTGGACTCTAGTTTCTTTTCCATTGCTCTTTACTCATTAGTGTGAGAGTCAAAGTTGTGGATTACTTTTCATTTGTATCTGTATCAGATCCCAATATTAGACCAGCGGTGAGCTAAACATTGAAGAAGCTTTTTGGCATGAGTTCATCTAGTCTCCTTGTGAGCTGGTGGTAGGGGCTTGGTGTTGGTTCAGATGACCGTGAAACAGGCTAATAAGATGGTATAAGCATGGATGCCCTAAACTTGAGTCTTTCTTTCTATTTATTCCATTGAAAGTAGGTTCAGCTGCAGCCCGGAAAGAAATCATAAGAAACAAAATTCGAGCAATTGGCAAGATGGCAAGGGTCTTCTCTGTTCTCAGGTAATGATACATTTTTCCAATGATTTGTCTTGCAGAAATCACTTTTATTGTGCTTTACTACACACAGTGTCCTGTTTGATATCTAAAAACAATATAGTAGCATTCTTTCTGTAAAGAAGTTGTATATTTATATGTTGAAAATGGTGACACAAGTCTCTTTGAAATTAGCATTTTTGACTCCTTGGTTGTTATTGCTCACCTTTTATATCTCTTATCCTTCTGTGATGAAAGTAGTAGATCTGTACCCTGAAGATTAGAGCAGAATAAGAAGGAGGGGACACTTCTTAGAGTGTTCCTGAGGAACTTGCTCGTCTATAAAGGAACTCCTTTATGCTGGAGCCCTAAATTGTCTTCCTGGGGTTAATTCAGGAAGACCGGGTTTAAGACTGCATGCGAATGAGTCAGTTCTTAAAAAGTTGTTTGCAAAACCGCTTATATCAGACATTTTATCTTTAAAGCATATGAAATACCATATTTTCTCAATTTTATGATACCCATTGCTGATGAATCTCATATATATTTAATAAACTTTTCAGGAAAAACAATATATGTTCAGTTGTACAGTATACCCTCATATCTGAAGCATTTAGAATGTGGAAAAATGTGTATCTTGGAATTGAGGAAAATATGATAGTAGCAGCAAATGTCATAAGTTATATGCATGGCCTTCATCTGGGCCCCATTTCCTCTTTTTAACTAGGAACTTGTTGGAAGTCTCTGATCTTTGTTATCTCTCTCTGCTGTAGGGAGGAGAGTGAAAGTGTGCTGACACTCAAGGGCCTGACTCCCACAGGGATGTTGCCTAGTGGAGTGTTGGCTGGAGGACGGCAGACCCTGCAAAGTGGTAATGATGTTATGCAACTTGCTGTGCCTCAGATGGACTGGGGCACACCTCACTCTTTTGCTAACAATACACATAATGCATGCAGGGAATTCTTTCTGCTTTTTAGTTCTTGTCTCAGCAGCTGACACAAGCAGAATACTGTATGATAGGTAGTATCTGATTAAGAACCTGACCAGGGCAGAAAATTGATAGAATCAGTATTCTTTTCAATTGAAAATAATGATCAGTCTCTGAGCTTTTCATGAAATGATATGGGAGTAACTCATATCATAATGTCTAAAATATTTATTCGTTTGTCTAATGCACCCTTTTCTTTTTAAAGCCTCAGTTTCAGAATGTGAATCAGGATATTCATATTACTTAAAATGGAAATGTAATTCCAAGTTTCTTATTTTTCATCTTTTTAATTTATGTAATTGTATTAGACTATGCTTATATTTTCAGATGTTAATTTTAGAATTAACAATCTGCTTGAGCCCCAGAACATTACTTATGCACTTCACTTGCCAAAACATTTGTGCAAGGTTTTGTACCCTGGTAAATGATGCCAAAGTTTGTTTTCTGTGGTGTTTGTCAAATGTTCTATGTATAATTGACTTGTCTGTAACATGCTGTTTCCTTCCTCTGCAGATGTAGCTGCTTTCCTAAATCTGTCTGTCTTTCTTTAGGTTAGCTGTATGTCTGTAAAAGTATGTTAAATTAAATTACTCTATCAGGCACTTTATCTGTCTAATGTAGAGGCAACTTTGTAGCACCTTGTTTTAAGGTTTGCTGCATTTGTTGCTGTGCTTTGTGCATTCTAAACGTGAATGTAACATTAGATATTAAGTCATTGTTATATAAGGGGTTGAATTTAAATCTTGTAAGTCAAAATTGAAAGGGTGTTATTAAGTGTGCCTTTATTTTGCATGAAAATAAAAAGAATTATACGTAAAGCATTCCTGTAATCTGGCTCATTGAATATTTTATACTAAGAAAAACAAGTTTTTTTGGCGTAAATATTTGTGTAAATACTGAGTTGACTTTCTGAAAGCCCATTACAGATTAAATAGGAGAAAGTGATATGATTGTTATAGTCTATACACAGTAACTCCAAGTCTAGATTTCTTTCCTTTTTGGTTGGAAAGCAGAAAATACGATATGTAAAGCCTTACTTTATGTTTTATTGTAACCACAGCCCTCCAAGGGTCATTGTTGTATTAAGATAGGAAGCAACAGATCTGATGTTTTCCTTAGTCATGATTGACAGTATCTTTTTGGTGTTGCAGTCAGTCAATTTTTTAAGACAAAAAAAAGGGAAAGTTTTAATTTTAATTTTTCAATAAATTTAAATTAGATTGACTTCTCATAATTTCATTTCACTTAGTCTCATAATAAATGCTTAAATAAATAAATAAAAAGAATTTTTTTCTGTAGACAAATAATTTCTACTTGTAGCCTATACATGTTCTATTTATATGTTATTGTGTTGTCTGCTACCACCAGTGGTATATGTGAGATATACAAGTATGTTTTGAAATTATAACTTCAAATTTTCATTTTGAACAAGGTTTCTTTTTTTTATTTAAAAAAAGTGCTTTGATTCTCTTTATATTTCTTGCCTTGCATTTTTCTTAATATGTTGTAAGCATTAGGAAAATTAGCTGAAAAGAATTTCATTAAAACAAATTAAGATCTTAAACATTCAATAAATCTAGTAATAGAAAAGGATGAATTTCAGTAGCTTGAAAATTGTTGTACACTTCTTGTTTGTCAGAAAAGGAAAAAAAAAAAACCAGAAGGGTCTCATACTTCAATAAATCTAAACTACAATCATCTCTCAGTTATTCTTGGGTATAATATTACTTATATGTTGTTTCCACAACAAACCTTTCAGATTTCATAACTAGCACCTGCTAATTACATGCTTTGTTGATAGCTCAGCACTTCTGTTTATTCGTAATTTGCATGCAGCCTGAAGCTCAGTCTTCCAACTTTGAAATCACCCCCAACTGCAGGGAAGGATTGAAAGACGGCTTTACTGAGAGGCTGTCTGTTCCTGGCATAGAGTGAGTTACTGGATAGTGCTGAGCTGAAGGGGTCCAATTTGGGAGACTAGATAGCTCCACAGCTCTGCCAGCAATGGATCTTGATAGTGTGGTTTAAGTATTTGACTGAAGTGATTTCTCTAGCATGAGTAGACCCATTTTGAAACAACGAAACTCATACAGAAGTAGTATCACCTGTGTGATTTTTAAAAATTTATGTAACATTTAAAATTTTTAATAGAAATGATGACCCCTTATGTGAATAATGGAGAACTAAGTATTGCAAGAAGAAAGTTTTAAAATTCTGAGACCTCTTTCCTGTTGTCAGAAAATTGAAATTGTCTTATCAATAACATTACAGTTAATTTATAATGTTTTTCAAGTGTTTTACAAGCTGTCTAACTATCGGAGTAGGATTTGTTAATCATATTTTATGTTCATTTTCTTCTGGGAGTTTGATTGGGAGCTAGCCATTAAAATGCTGCCTTCACTAGGAACTATATGAGAAAATATGTGGCCGTCTATGTTATAGTAAGGTCATTTCCTCTTGATCACTTATTCGGTGTAGTACTGAGGAACACAGTTTGAAATAGCATTGTACTCAAAATTACTAAGGCCATGTCAAGATGCCCTGTAAAACTGAAAAAAATTGAGGAAAATTAGTGCTTTTCAGATAGAATTTTGCAATTATCAGATCTCTTTCTTTCCAGCTTAATGTGTAAGCTTCAAATGATCTTTGAATTCTAATATTCAAGCTCGACATGGTGTGCAGTTTTGAGTGTGATGTATATTTTGTGTTCTAAGAAGGATTTAGAAGCATTTAGAGGCCTTGGGAAAGAACAGAGAATATAAATTGACCTAGAAAATGTTTTTACATATAAAATTAAAATTGCCCACAAAAGTATTTTGCCAAATTTTATAATTTGAAAAAATTTTAACAGACTTTTAAAACTATTGATATACCCAAATAGATACCAATTCTTATAGTAATATCAGTTTTTAAAATTTATTGCTGTATATATAATCAAATTATGAAATATTTCATGTAAAGTCATTTCTATTACCACAAGCTCTTTAAAGCATACATTCTGGTAGGCATCTTATATTTTCCCAGTTAATTTGTAAATTATAAAGAAAATAGTCCATGTTTTGAAGAATAGGAATTCCAGGGATGATCCAGTAGAGGTGGGTCACTTACACCAATTTTCCGTGTGGACAAATTATAAGAGTATTTTACAAGCATAAAGGGCTAGATTTTTTTTAAAAATTTGTGATTTGTACAGTGGGTATACAGTAAGTATATCTGCTTTAATTTGTAATATGATTTAACAGTTAAGAAAAATTAATTCTTCCTTTACTCAGTGTTCATGTTTCTTTTGGGGGGTCCCCAATTTACTATCTGATTGAGATCTACAAACTTATCTAATTTAACCTTCTTTAATTCCTTAGATTTATCAATGTCCTTTCATATTAATAACTGCTTTGGATAAAATTTATCATTTTTAAATCATGTATACTGCTAAAAGGTCATTTTAGGAATAATTGTTCTAATTGACCTTCTTGTAGAAGAAGGAAAATAGAAGAGATGGACGTTATTGTTATAAATGTTCTGAGTTTGTATATTTTGGGTAAAGTGAAGAATTAAGACTTGGCAATATTATCAGACAATGTTGTCTTCTGCAGTTTTTGGTCCTGGTCTTCAATGTGAGCGCTTCATACAGTTTGAACCCAGAATTGAGCCCAAAGAATCTTTGACTACAAAAAAATATTGACTAAATATGTTGAAATTCTCTAAATAGGCCAGAGATAGGCTATATCAGGAATGCATTTTTCATTTATATGACTTATATGTATGTCCATATCATGAAATGATTAGGATTTAATTGCCTGTAAGACCTCAGTTCTATCTCTCGATTCCTCTCTAGTTGGTAGAAGGGCTTGAAAAGATAGATGCTCAGTACCCACTCCATTGTTCTTGCCTGGAGAATCCCAGGGACAGGGGAGCCTGGTGGGCTTCCGTCTATGGGATCGCACAGAGTCGGACACGACTGAAGCGACTTAGCAGCAGCAGCAGCAGCAGCAGCCTTTTTATCTTCACTTAAGAATGCAGGCTCTTATTATCTGAGGCAGATTTGGGTTCATGATACGCTGAACATATATGGATTTTTTTTGAAGGCTATATATGTTAATATCTTTAGATATTTGGAACACCAATGTTAGAATAGAAAGGAAGATCCTAGTAGATGAGCAGAATCCTTTTAGATTACCCACAAAGGATAAGACTACAAAACTGTTTTAATTAGTGTAATTTACCAAGTTTACTGCCCACAAATTTTATTTCCTTGTCCTCTGAACATAGCAACTTCTGCAGCTTATGCTTCTCTCTATGAATTAGAAGTGACAGGAAAAGCATTGCTAGACTCCTTCTAGTTTATATCTTAGGGAACCAGCTGGTGATAAGTATTATTTCAGTTAGACATGAAAGAAATGAATTTCCTTCTGTTTGCTCTGCTACAATTCTACCATCATGGTTTCACCCTAGAGAATTTCATAATTTCATCCTAGAGATTTCCTTGTGGTTGTTATGGATGTGATATAATAAACATATTGAAAAATTCTAAGGCCATCAGAATACTGAATTCAAGATGGATAATTTTAATACTAGCATTTGCATGGATGCTGAGGTGTCTGTGTTTATAATAGGTCTCTGTGTTCTGTGCATTGAGCAATGGTGTCTTAGTACTGTGTGTAAACTGTGCTGTGTCAGGAATTGGGGGATTGGATGGGGTTCCTAATATGGGTACTATATATGTTAAATTGTAAATGATGATGTAGTATGGGGTACTGTTATATTTTTTAAGTGATCATTGCCTTTTCTGCTGTACAATATGACCCTTCTCATCTCTCTCATTCATTTTGCATGCCTCTGCTCACTTCTGTACAGCCACAGTTGAGGCTATTGAGGCTGAAAAAGGTACGATCAGAGTCCTTGCGCTGGGCAGAGATCTGTGGTGTGTGGGTGGGCATCAGAGAATGGCCTATGGGTGTGTCTTACTTCTAACTTGCACAGCCCAAGATGAATCAGACTCACTGACTCATCAAGTTTAACAGTCATATCTTCTTCTTCTTTTTTTTTAAATCACAAGGACTGATTTCCATAGTGACAATTTGGTTTTTTCCCTTTTCTAGTATAGTAATGAGACCAGCATTTAATGTTCCAGAATTCTTTAGAGTACAGCATGTTATGCTATAATATTATAGCATTTATAGTTGCAAATAAAGACCTGTTCCATATTTTGCATGATTCTTTGCTACTCAGATTTTTATATTCTTGAGTGAAATCCTCTCTAGATACAGGTTTGGTATTCTCATGATAAAAAAATGATAAAGTCATTTTCAGTAATTCCCTTGAGAGTCCAGGAGCTGTCACTATGATTTTGTGCTGCAGTTTGGGCTGTTGTTTGCTGGTAATAGTATATTCATGTGTATCATGTATTGACTTGGTATTACACGTTGCTGAAAGCTTTGCTGCCCCAACCATTTATTTGGTTCACATGCACAGACTTTTGAGTCTCAGGGATTGCATATTAAAGCAATTAGATCATAATCAATAGTATGAAAATCTTTTCTATGCACATTTTAATAATAGAGGATACATCACTCCAGATGAAGTGAATAAGAAACCATACCAGTTGAAGGAGGATTGCTGTCTGTTTTGATTTAGGTTTCCAAAAAATAGGCAGTGAATAGCTAGTGAATTAAGGAAAGCATCTCCTAAATATGGAACTCTAAATACTTTTTATTACCTACAAAACAGATCTACCTCCTGGAGGCATTTCCCACCTTTTTCATTTCATATTGGTGGCGATGGAGTGACGATACCTTGTCCTCCAAGGTAGTTCTAATTGCTAAATTTTAGCTTTATTTCTTTTCTCCTCCCGTGTTCTTGGTACAGATTTGTATGTCAAGGATTAACTTTGTTTAGCCTCCTCACTTGCCCCTACTCTTGTTGCTGTCTTACTGTGATAGCCACTGTTGATTTTAGAGCCTGAGGTAGGAGATAATTGATGAAGTAGGAGTCAGGTTGAGACCCTGAGACCATTGCCTGGAGATCTCAGGGTCAGGAGAGGGCTATTTTTGTGTCTTGTTTTTTTAAGGCTATGCTAACACTTGTCATCTATGAAGCTATCATGTTTATATTTAGGTTTTTTTTTTTTTTAGGTTTAAATTTTCATATTTTAAGGGGAAATCTGGAATGGGGATAGGCTTCAGTTACAGTACAGTTTAAATGTTGCTATGTACAACTAATTTCTTTCTTCTTAAAAATCATTGATTATGTTTTTGAAATCTCAGAAATGTTTTTCAATTACTGACTTATCAAATTTGCATTTTGTTAAGCAATACGAGGATTCTCTCCACCACATAGAATCTGCAGTTTTGAAGAGGCAAAGGGTTTGGATAGGATCAATGAGAGAATGCCACCCCGGAAAGATGCTGTACAGCAAGATGGTTTCAATTCTCTGAACACCGCACATGCCACTGAGAACCACGGGACTGGCAACCATGGTGCCCAGTGACCCACGGCTTCCCAGGGACTCTCACAACTCGGGCCCCAAATGGACAGATCACCCGAGGAACTGGAGGGGTCGGCCAAGCTGACTGTAAATGTCACAGTCCCTCTGGAGAAACCATTGTGCTTTTGAGACCCCAGCCCCCTTCCTGGATGGAGGCTTGAGGGCCCTGGGACATGTGCTAACTGATAAGATTGGGTCATCGCTGCCAAGGTGGAGAGCAGTGAGCAAGGGGCTTGGGGCAATTTCCAGTGGAGGGCAACTCACCTCCATTTATGCTTGTGGTTCACACATTTAAGTTTACAAATGAGATTTCTTTTTCCCCTCAGTAGAATTAGATTTTGTTTTTCAACCATAACTTCAAATACAATCCTAAGAGCTAATGTGGACTTTTTTTTTTCCATGAAATGTCTTTAAAGGATGAATTAGCATGGTCTTAAAATACATTTCCGAGGTTACTAAGCTGTATTTTGAATTATGGGCAAAATGCTGAGAAACCCAGTTGGCATTTAAACAAAATGCTGACCTCAGGTCTATAGTTCTTAAATGTGGCTAATTCTGTAATATAGTCTTGGTATTTTTCAATTATGAATGAAACCTATTTCTAGGCAGACTCTCTTACTTGAACACAAATCCAAAAACTAATTAGAATCTTTCTTGCCCAGATCTTTTGAAATTTAAACCCCACAGATTTAAGAAGAAAATCTCTAAATTTCAGAATTATGAAGAATTACAGAATTACTCATTTAAGGTACTTTAAAAAGAAGTTTGTACATTGTCAAAGTAATTTTAATTCAAAACATGTCTGTAAAACTTGACGTATTTTGTGTATGCATGTTTTAATTTTGCAGATATTTAATATATAGACCTATGATGTACAGGTATGACATGTATAGGTTACCTAGATGTTATGAGAAATTTTAGTTTATTGTGAGTACTCAAGTTGCTTATATAGCCACCAGGGTGATTTACTGCTGGCTTTCTATTATTTTATGTTTTGATGCAAAGGAAATTTTAAAATGTTCTGGAAGTGTTTTGATTAAGCAGTGCAGCATAGAAGCAATGGTTCTGTTAAGTCATTCAGATGTTAGTGGAAGCATAAGAGTCAAGACTGCATGTTGAACATTTTCTTTTGATAGTTACAGAACTGCTTGGTTAAACTAAATGGAACCATGTGCTAATTTTACACAATTACTGACCTGTATTGACTGCCACTGCGGTTTGGTATTTACCTTTACTTTGGTGGCTTGCTTCCCTCATGCCCTGGAATACAACTCAGAGCTCCAGCAGCGGAACCATCTATTGTTTGTTTGCCAGAAAGTGCACCCTGTATGGTCTCCTGTCTAAGTTGGAAATATTATGCATGTGCAGGACTATTCGAGTATTTTATAAACAGTAGCACACAATAAATTCCATGCATGGGCCGCTGCTCCTATCTCTGTGTTGGGTTTTATTTGGAAGATGTAGTCTGATTTGACCTTCTCCTGCAAATTAGAAAATCCAGTTAATAGAATTGGGATATATCCTTAAGAGACAACTATCTCCTGGATAGTTAATGCTAATTTGATGAATTAAATTCTTGTCTTCATAAATTTTGCTCTGTTTTTAGAAAAAACTTATCATACTTGTTTTATATGAGTACTAGTAACTGAGCACTAGGAGACTCTAGATGCCTGTTATAGGCCTAAATCTGTTATTTAAAATCAGTGTTTCAGTTAACTTTTAATTGAAAGAAAATGTTGTTGTCTATAATTTTGTTACAGTAGCACTTAGAATATATTAGATGTTTTTTTTTTTTGTTTTTTTTTTTTTTTTAGATGTTTTAACAGTAAGAAAAAAAACGATACTGCGATTATACTCCTTTCTTTGTCATAATCAAAATAAGTATAGAACTTTGCAAATTGAGGGAAATTTGCATTTTGTTCAACATTTTATAATATAACTGTATAGGAAGTTTAATTACAGTTTTCAGCATTAATTATGATACATTATGAAACATTAAATTGAAATATTTATACTTGCCTAATTTTTGGTAGCAAAGAGAGCTCAAATTGTTAATCATTACAGCTTCTTGCTGTAATAGCATTTCTAAATTAAGAGCGTAACTGATATATCAAGTAGTATTAACTTCTTTAGTCCTTAGGTCCATCACTAGGGTTATATATTATTTATGGAAGCATAGGTAAACATGAAGCATCATTAGCAAAGCAGAAGAATTAGGGTTAATGGTAAAAATTTAAAAGATGAAAATAAGAGGAAGGAATGGAATTCAGAAGAAGTGGTATACATGAAGAGTGGTAGAATATTACGCCCAGTGTCTCAGATCTTTTCCTATCTGTTGAATAGGAAGCTCTTTCTAGTCTGTCTTTTAACTAGTTTCACAATGAACTATAGAAGTATTTTTAAAGTTTTTTTTTTAATATAACTGATGATGAATGCAAGTTGTGAAAAGTTCAGATCTTCCTAAATTGTAAATTTAAATGTCTACCAGAATAGTAGTAATGTTGGTAAAATTACTATTCAATATCAAATTTTTCCTATATATCATCTGCTTTTACATCAAAGATGACATTCTGAGTCAGAAAAGATGATCTGACTTCTTTGACCTTTTGCAGTTTAGCCATTAACAAACCTCAAAACCTTTAAATGCTCTACCAGTTAAATTTGAAATTGGGCTGAAACCTTTGCTTAAAATGAATTATCCTTATTTTATTCAGGATTTTTGCCTATTGCAACTGATTTTCCTTTTCCACAGCTATTCTACATAATGTTATATAATTTTTTTTTTCTTTTTGCATCCTTAACACTTTTCTTCCACCTTCCCTACTTGTAGTTTGTGCTTCTGCAATTTGAGGTTTCCTTGGAATCTACTCTCTGCATCTGTTCGTATGTAGATTTATTTGCCACGGTCCAGGACCTCACTGCAAGTGGTTCTGTTCCCTAGTTTGATGATGTTCACAGAAGCAGGTAAGTGACATAGCTGGGGCCAGGTGTGAGCAAAGTCAGGTCATACAGAACCATGCACTAGCAACTTCTGATAGGTTCTGGTGCTTAATAGCTCTAAGTGACAAGGAGCTAGGAACGTGGAATTAAAAATTCTCTGGATCAGCGTCCATTACAGGAAGGAATGAGATATTTGAGTTGATTGTTTTCTTTTTTTTTTTCTGTTCCTAGAAATAGTGTGTTTTTAGTCATTAATATATTGCTCTTGCTTACATTAATATCCCAGAAAATTTTATCCCTTTTTTTTTTTTTTTTTGCTATATCTTGTGGGTCCAACCCATATCCCCTGCAGTGGCAGATCAGAGTCTTAACCACTGGACCATGAGGAAGTCACTATTCCTCTTTTAAAATCAACAGGTGGAATACCCCATGACATCTCCTCAGAAAGTGCCTTGCTCTCTTTTCAGGGAAATTGAATTTTACAAATTAATTCTGGATGTTTCTCCTACAACTTATTTCCCTTTGTTTACCACTGAATGACTATATCTATTCTTCTTTTCTGGGCATTTTCTTTTCTTGTATCTGTACTTAAGTTGTCAAGTTAAATTAGAGCAGTGTTTGTTATGCTAAAAAGGACTCTGGGCTTGGGAGAACCCATCCTAGGTCTAGATTGACATCTTAGAACTGTAGGAGTTCCTGTTTCTTTGTGCTACTGTGTATTAAATACTGACTTCTGAACTAACCCCCGGGGCTTATTCTTGATGTTGTGGACTGGGAGCAGAAATGTTGCCTTAGTGAGAGAGGTCCAGGAAGCAGTAGGCTTCAGCTTTCCTCAGCCTTCTTGGCCTTTGGTGAGCTTGGGAGTGTTGACAGAGTTCTGAGCCTTCTTGGCAGAGAAGGAAGGTCAGAAAGAGAGTAGTCCATGGGCAGGGGGCCAGGCCCTTGCTTGCCTCGTTAGGGAGAATTCAGTGTTGTCTGTCTGGTTGGCAGGGCACACCTAATCACAGAGACCCAGCATTTCAGCAGTTTGCAAATGAAAGTGATATGAAGGGACAGCTGCAAATCAGCCACAACCTAGATCTGAGGAGATCAAGCATTTACTTCACTTGGAAGAAAGAGAGAAGGGAGGAAGCTGAGGGCTTAGCAGGGTAAGTTGCTTTTCCATCAACTCCTCTGCTTGCTTAGTTTATAGTTAAGTAAAGAATTTATCACCCAAGGGAGTGTTAATCACTGATTAGGCAACTAAATGTGGTCATAATAGCAATGTTCCTAATGTATTTCTCCTTTTTCTCTTTCCCAACCCCTTTTGAGGATCCCCAGTGACTAGCTTCACTTACCTTTCTCTTCCTTACCTCCCTAAAGACACTTTTTGTTTGCTGGTGAATTAGAGAAAATTAGATAAGCCTCACGGTCTGGAGATGGTGAAAAGATGAGTATGATTTGGTGAAATTTGAGTCTGTTGGTGGTAAGGAGCAAGGAAAATGGGAAACCTAGGTGTGGGAATAGGCTAGGTAATATTTTAGGGAATTTAGAGATGAGAAATAAGTTTTTGTAGGCCATCGAATTCATGTCTCCTCTCCAGTGCTTGATGTTGGTGTTCTCTCTATATACTGAGAATAAATTAAGCCCAAGTCACTACCTTTGTTTCTCTCAGGTCAGCCCCCACCCTCACCCCCAAACTTGAAGGATCCTGGATCTCATTGCAGGAAAGTTAGGACCAGGGGATCTGGGTATACAAACTCAGACATGAGCCTGTTGATATATACAGATGCAAATGCAAAGATCTGGCTCCTCATTCCCACCTTCTTGCCAGAAAATTAGTCCATTTGTATCAGGAACCCACTCCAGACACAGAGGCAAGTATAACGTCAAAGGTTTCACCAACATCATACCTCCCCAAACTGTGTGATCCTTTGACTTCTAGCGGGTCCAAACAGTCTTCATTTGGACTTAATCTTCCATTGGAGGAAGGACTTCTCTTTGGAAAGGCAGATAAGCACTTTCTGGTCTTAATTGCCTTCTATTGCAGAATAAAGGCCTTTGGTTGAATATCAGAAAGATTCTTACTACTGGAATTAAGACTTGATTTCTCTCAAAAATACTTTTCCTCCATATCTATAAAGAAAATTCCATTCTTTCAAGGTTTAAGAAGGTGATGTCTTGCCAGAGGGGGCCAAGAAGAGAGAGCATATAAATACTTATTCTAGAATTGCAGTGATTCTGGGATTCAGAAGAATCCCAGTGAAGCAAATGCTTGGTGATTAAAATTGGAGGGAAAAACCAGGTCAGTTTTTGGAAATGGGGTCCTAAGGCGTGAGGGCAATTCCATTCACCCTTTAGTAGAGAGAGATGACCCTTGAATCCTAAAAAAAGTACTATCTTCAGGTCTAATTTTTTCTTTATTGGTGGGAATATAGAAGATATGATATGCGATGAGCTTAGTTATTTCTGTTTTGTGGACTTCGAAACTGTTCATTTGTGCACTGAGGGTAAAGAATACAAGGGTAGAATGAAAAGATGAAGAGAAAGAAAGTACAAAGGAAATCAGATTAGTTCTTCCATTAGCCTGGAAACAGTGATTTACAAGAGTCATGTTGTAAAGTGATGCGTGTTAGCTGGATGATTTGGGGAGAGTTTTTGTTTGATTGTTCTGCCACCTACATCTCAGCTGAATGAGCATTCTCCCCAACAGAACAGGTCCAGAAGGATTCAGTGTTAGACCATTTTTGGAGCAGAACACAATTCTTGATTTGAGCTTTAATAGTTAACTCATTCATAGTAAAACCAGCAACTGTCAGCATTGTCATATCCTGTCATTTACGTGTACCTATAGACATTTTTATCTGGGGAGCAAAACAACTTTTTAGCTTCAAAAGCTCTTATAGATACCTTTCTTTCTTTTTTCTTTTTAATTGAGGTAAAGTTCACATAACAAAATTAATCCTTTTAAAATGAGCAATTAAATGACATTTAGTATATTCACATTATTGTGCAACCATCACCTCTGTCTAGTTCTAAAACATTTTCGTCATTTCCCCCCAAAACACCCATAACCATTAAGCAGTTATTCCTCATTCCTCCCTTCATCCAGCCCTTGGCAACCATGGATCTGCTTTCTGTCTTTGGATTTACCTATTCTTGCTACTTCATAAAATTGGAATCATATAATGTGTTGTTTTATATCTGGCTTCTTTCACTTAGCATAATTTATGCACATTGTAGCATGTGTGAGTATCCATTTCTTTTAATGGCTGAATTTATATGTATGTATGTGTGTGTGTGTATGTATATGTCTCCCAGTTTGTTTATTCATTCATCTTTTGGTGACCTTTAGTTTGTTTCTACCTTTTGACTATTGTGAATAGTGCTGCTATGGACATTTGTGTATAGGCATTTGTGTGCCTATATTCAGTTATTTTGAGTATATAGGAATAAAATTGCTGAGTCATATAGAATTCTATATTTAACTTTTTGCAGAGCTGCCATACTGTTTTGCAAAGCAGCTGCACCATTTTGTCCTTCTATGATCAGTGCAGGAAGGTTCTAGTTTTTCCATATCCTCACCAACACTTTGGTTAATTTCTAGTATTTTGATAATAGCCATCCTAGTGGGAGTGAAGTGTTGTCTAACAGTTTTGATTAGCCTTTGATTAGTGATGTTTAGCATCATATGCTTATTGGCAATTTGTATATTTTCTTTGGAGAACTATTCAAGATTTTTGCCCAGTTTTAATTGAGCTGTTTGTTGAGTTTTAGAAGTTCTTCACATATTCAGGATATTAATCTCTCATCAGATATGTGATTTACAAATATTCTTTCCCATTCTGTGGGTTGTCATTTCACTCTGTCCTTTGATGCACAAAAGTTTTAAAATTTTGATGCAGTCTAAGTTATCTTTTTTATTTTATTATTTGTACTTTTTGTGTCATATTCAAGAACTTGCCAGACCCAATATCATGAAACTTTTCTCCTATGTTCTTCTAAGATTTTATAGTCTTATCTCTTACAGTTAGGTCTTTACACTTAATTAAACTCAAACCATTCTAGTTCCTGAGTTCCCAGAATTTTCCCCTTCTACATTTGTTATGCTCATACTCTTCTTTGTGCTTAGAATTCCTCTTTCCCTCTATTTGTATATTCTAAACATCACCATACTTAATGGTCTATTCCAACTGCTACCTGCTTCATAAAATCTGCCTGTAGCTTACCAACTGAAGAGACTCTCTTCTGATCTCCCATTAGTGCTTTTAGTTTCATTTTTCTTGTAAGATTTATACACTGCCTTTTGTTATAGTTTACATCTAACCCTTCTATAAGACATTTAAATGTTCAGTATATTTTTTTCACATTTGTTCCTGTTATGGTATTTTGCAAATGATTTTATCTGTTTATCAGTAAGTATTTATTGAATGAATGAGTGTTTTAATTTTTTCTGCTATAGTCTCATGATTTCATTTCCTTAGTCCTTGTAAAAGAATAGAAAAAGACAGGCCAGGGAAGGAGGATTTCACAGAGTTCTCACTAGGTAGTTGGTCAGTGTGGGCTTGGTTGTACTTCAGAACTCATCTCTTTAGGAGATTTTCCTAATACTACGTATAACTTGCTCCAGCTATGTAACTCAGCATTGTAAGTGCTAGTGCTCATTTTATATCCATTTGATTTCTACTTTTGGGTTTATTGCTTATAAATGTGATGATAGGTCTTTTAAAATGAATGTTTTCCTTCTCCAACTAGATTAGATTGATTATTTCTCCAATTACATGGTAGTTTTGGACAACCAAAACCTTTCTTGCTTTTTCCTCTATTTTAAGTTGATTTTTAGGAACACACTAATAGCATACGAATATATTCTTTGTGTAAGAAGTCACACATTGCAAATAAGTCTAAAGTTCATTGACCTTGTTCCCATTGCAGGGCCTTTGCCCCTTCTCAGAGGAAAAATAACTTATCAGTTTTATATGAGCCATCCTAGACTTTTTCTAAGCATCTGTATTATATATAGAACTTCATGTGTAACACATATATGCATAATTATATTCACATAGAATTAATTCTCTGCTTTTTACGACTGCATATGGTGATCAATAATCAGTAGATATGAAATAAATCTTACTGTTACCTGGGCCTGAGAGACTAGAATGACAAGTAAAAGGTCAAACATATGAAAACGCATCATGTGTGTCCAACTTACAAATTTCCATTCCGTATCTGTTCTACATATAGTCCCCAGGTATTATTGGACAGGCCATGGCTCCACGGTCCCAACGACGAAGGCACAAGAAATCCCCCTCATCAGTGGCTCCTGTGGTTGAGACTCCACCTACAATTGTGGCTCCTGTGCCTCTGATCCTCTCTAAACCTGGCCCTAGCATTGATACACTTGGCTTCTTCTCCTTGGAGAATAATGTTCCTGGCCTATCCCAGCTGATCCTTCAAAAACTGAACATGAAAAGCTATGAAGAATACAAGTGAGTGACTAGCTCTGTGCAAGAGTGATTGTTGTCTTTGGCAGAAGGTGGAGAGAAAGTGTAGCTTGGGAAACATGGGGTATTTGCAATGAGGGATTTTCTCATCCCAAATTGTGCCAGTTTTATTACCTTAAAAGAAACATAATTTGCTTAAATGAGAAATGATGGGGGTAGGAGAGGTGAAAATACATAGAAGTCAGGGTAGGTATCATGAGAACTTCTGGAGATATTTTTCCTGTTGCCATTCCTTCTCCATACTGTACTCTTGCAGGTTGGTGCTAGACGGGGGTACTCCAGTGTCAGGCTTTGGATATCGATGCCTTGAAGAAATGTTCCAGAAGATGGAAGACACATTCCGTTTCTGTGCTTACTGTAAAGCACTCCCTAGTAGCCTTTCAGACTCCAAGGTCCTCCGGCACTGCAAAAGGTGATTAGTCAGGAGCTGGTTGGGGAGACTTCTGGAATGATCCTGTTCCAAGACTTCATTGCAGAAAGAAAGGTCTGAGACTTATAAGACCTTTTGACATTTCAGACCTTCATAACTTTAGGTTCATTCCTCATTTTGTCTGATCTAAGCCACAGAGAAATTAGAAAAGAGTTGCTTATAAGGTTTGTGTTTATTTTGGTATGGGGAGATTAGACAGAGAGGAGAATATAATCCTTTCTACCTCTCTTCTCTTGGTACTTAAGTATTAAGACCATATATGTTCTGAAGAGGTTGGGGCCACGCCTGTGATAACAGGGCAGCTACAAACTCCTGGTGGGCTTTCTTCCCCTCACTAGATAGAGGCTGAAGTGTCACTCTGATCCAAGAGAAAAATTGCATTCCCACACTCTCCTTCCTCCTCTGCCAAACATAGTCCCCAAATTTGGTGCAGCAGCTGTCGTTCCTCTCCCTACCTTCCTCACCCAGTGATCTTTCTTCCTAGGTGCGGAAATATCAGTTCCCTTCCCCAGGCGTCCCCCATTCACCTATGAGGTATAGGAACATCTATTTCTGGGGCTTACTCTCTCAGGTGCAGAAACGTCTATTACTGTGGTCCAGAGTGCCGAGGTCAGACTGGCCAACACACAAGAAGGTTTGTCAAGAACTGCGTCTTGTAGCTGTGGACCGTCTCATGGAATGGCTTCTGGTCACAGGTAAAGTGACGGTATTGGGAACTCTGCCATAATGGTCCTGTGAAAGCATGTTGTGTAAAAAATACAACAAAAAAAAGAGGAACCGAATGGGACCGGGGAGTGGGGTAGCAGTTGTGGTGACAGGTTGGGAGAATGAACATGGAGGGAATATTGAAGGCAGGAAAAGATTAGATCACTTCTTATTCTTTCTTTTCTGCAGGTGATTTTGTCCTACCCTCAGGACCTTGGTCATGGCTGACTGAAGTTGTACAGGGTTGGGACACCTGGTTTTCTATGCGACGTTTACAGCTAGATGATACACTGGATGCTGTGCTTGACAGTCAGGCCATGACCACCCTGTGGGCCAGTGTGAGACGGCCAAGACCAGAGCCAGATGTCCTGAAGGGCTCTTTGAAGCGGTTGCTGACAGATGTCTTGTCTCGGCCCTTGACACTGGGCTTTGGGCTTCGGGCCTTGGGAATAAATGTTGGGAAGGTTGGGGGAAGCACAGTGCACGTGGTTGGTGCTTCTCATGCAGAGACATTCCTCACTCGCCCTGGGGACTATGATGAGCTTGGCTACATGTTTCCTGGACACCTTGGCCTCCATGTAATCATGGTGGGTGTAGATGTGGCTGCTGGCTTTTCACAGAGCACCTCAGCTTCACTCCTGGAACCTGGCACAGTTCAGCTTAGTGGCCATAGGGGCCTCTATCATGACTTCTGGGAGGAGCAGATAGAGACTGGGCAGATAGCCCATCCAGATTTGGTGGTGGCATTCCATCCAGGTAAGAGCCATTGGTTTGGGGGAATAAGGGGTCAGTCCTCTGGGAGTTTTCCATCCTGGCCCTTGTACTTTTAGAGCCCTCTTCATTGGATCAGGTTAAACATAATATAATGAAGACCCTGTTTGATCATTATGTGCTTTATTTTGGTTCATAATTTTCTGTTGAATTAGGGTAGGTGATGGTGGTAGATGAGCATTGGAGGTGAGCTCGGTGAGGGGTGGACACAGTTATAGAACTATGTTGTTTGGGGTCTGTCTTTGCGTTTTTCCCTTTCTATTCCCATCTTATTTTGTTCCATAGGTTTCCATGCTTCCCCGGACTTGATGGAGGCTTGGCTGCCCACCCTCTTGCTACTTCGTGATTATGAGATCCCTACAATGATTACTGTTTACAGGTTTTGACTTCCTTTCTTTGTGGTACCTCCCTGATTCACTCACACCTCTATAGATAAGCTCATTTTTCTCCCCCTTGCTTATCTTTTGCCTTCTGGTGACGATTTTCTTCCTTCACATACTTGGCTTTCTTATTCCTTCAAAGTGCTATGCTAATTAATTGAGCAGGTAGTATAGATATTTGGGAATGGGGTGGCCATTGCCTTAGTCCAGCCTTAGGTAATTTTGGGGGTTAATGAGCAGTTCTTCTATCTTTTTCATAATCAACAGAGCAATTTTTTTTTCTTTGTCTTCCATAGCCATCAGGAGTTGGCAGCCTCGTTGCAGATTTTGGTGGACCTGGATACACACATCACAGCCTATGGAGCTAACCCTTTTGCATCCCTTAAACCTGAACAGGTCTACTCCAACCCCAACAAGCAGCCAGTTTACTGCAGTGCCTACTATATCATGTTTCTTGGAAGCTCCTGCCAGCTGGATAAGAGGCAATTGGAAGAGAAAGTAAATGGCAGGGTATAAATAGCTGAGCCAGATCATGACTGGATGTCTGGAAAATGGAGAGGGTGTGATGAAATATCTGCTGATGTCAGATTGTTGCCAACTTTCAAATCTACTATATCATAAACCTAATTCACTTGTCTGGGTAGATTCTAAGCTGAATGGGAGCTCCTGTATGATGTGACTCATTTCTAAGAGGTTAGCCACATGTTGCTTCTAGAGACAAGATTCTAGATTTAGTGTATGGTAAAAGGCCCTCATATCAGACTTTGTAGACCATAAAGTTCTTAACATTTTCCTCATGAGAAAGTTAGACCTTTTGACTTGAACGAGATGGCACCAAGGAGGAGAATGGCACCTTATTCTTTTGAAAAAGACTTTCTTCTTATACAGCCGTTTGGGCTAAAAAAATGCAGATGTCTTAATGACTTGAAGTGGTGGAAGAAAAAAGAGCAATTCAGAGAAGTGGTTGGGAGCATGGGAGAGGTTTTGAGGACTGGCAAACTGTTCTACTTCCTGGCTTTTTCAAGATATATTTCTCATTTTCCTGTTTCTTTTGAGGACTTCTAACTTCAGAATCCCAGGGACAGAGGAGACTAGTGGGCTGCCATCTATGGGGTTGCGCAGAGTCGGACACAACTGAAGCAACTTAGCAGAAGCAGCAACTTTAGAGCAACTTTTTCCCCTTGTGTTGTATTTTAGATATCCTAAGGTGTATCTGTATATACTGCAGTTTGTTATCACTTGGTCTATACCACAATAAATTCAGTTTGGGGCTTCTTAAATCACTTGTCTTATCTTATTTCCTATTCACTGGCAAGTGTTACTTGTCTGTATAGACCATCTCAAGATTGGAGTTTTCTCTCTTGCCAAAGGAGTGGTTAACATCAGCTCTCTTTTTAGGCCTGTTACTGTACCACACCCTGTCTGTTGTCCATTTCTCATCACACTCTCAGGATTAGGATATTCCCTAAGTATTCATTTCTACAACTTGTTAAGACCTCAACCTCTCCACTTGTATCCAGAATATTATATAGAACTCTTACAACTCAATAATAAAAGGGCAAAAACCTCAATTTAAAAATGGGAAAATGATCTGAACAGATGTTTCTCCAAAGATACACAGATGACCAATAAAGACATGAAAAGATGCTCAACATCATTAGTCATCTGGAAACACAAATCAAAAGAAATCTGTATTTGTACAATTAAAAAGCACTTCTTTTGCAAGGATGACAATAAAAAAGGTAAATGTTAATGAGGATGTAGAGAAATTGCAACCCTCATTCACTACTTGTAGGGATGTAAAATTGTGCAGCTATTTGGAAAACAGTCTGCTAATTTCTCAAGAAGTTAAACATTGAGTTACCATTTGATCCAGCTATTCTGTTCCTAGGTGTGTACTCATGAGAAATGAAAACATTTGTGCACAAATGTTCATAGCAGCATTATTCATATTAGCCAAAAGGTAAAAATAACCCAAGTATCCATAAACTTACATAATAAAATGTGGCATGTACATATAATGAAATATTTGGCCATGCTGGGAAGGGTTGAGGGCAGGAGAAGAGGGTGACAGAGGATGAGATGGTTGGATAGCATCATCAACTCAATGGACATGAGTCTGAGCAAACTCCAAGAGATAGTGAAGGACAAGGAAGCCTGGTGTGCTGCAGTCCATGGGGTTGCAAAGAGTTGGACATGATTTAGTGATTGAACAACCAGAATGAAGTACTAATTCATGCTTCACATGGATGAACTTTCAAAACACATTCATCCATCTTCATGTTAAGTGAAAAGCCAGTCATAAAAGACTACATATTGTCTGAGTGCATTTATATAAAATGTTTAGGGAAATCTGTGGAAACAGATTAGTGGCGGCATCAGATGACTGATGAGAGTATTGAGGGTGGATAAAACATGGGGTTTATTTTTTCGGGTGATGTATTTGCTAAAATTGATTGTGGTGATGGTACAACTCTATATTGAAAACCATTAAACTACACTTGGTATCAGTGAAGTAAAATGAAGCTGTTACCAAAAAAAGGTTTTTTAAATCAGAGAGTGTAAAAGAATAATTGTTAAGTGCTTAACACAGTGCCTAGCACATAGTATGTATTTAATAAATGGTAGCTATTACTGAATACATACCACTTTAAATTTTATTCAGTAACATAAATAGATTGGATTTACTGTGCAAGATGGCTTGACAGCGGAAAATATGGGTTGGAATGCCATTTTTACGGTTCAAATGATGTACATGTCAGCTAAAGTCGTTTATAGAAGGTATGGCAAAGAAGAGGTAATTTCTAGCTGTAATGAGGAAAACAAATAGATAATGACTTTTATAGCTAGAACATGTAAGTAAAATATATACGGCTTCATTACTGATTGTTAAGTGTGATACAGCTAAGAGTCTAATCAGGAGACAGAAACCACATAGCAATGGGTGACACACAAATTTCCAACTTAACAATGGTGATGACAGTACATGAAAGTGCCTTCAGTTCAGTTCAGTTCAGTCGCTCAGTTATGTCTGACTGCTACCCCATGAATCACAGCATGCCAGGCCTCCCTGTCCATCACCAACTCCCAGAGTTGACTCAGACTCACGTCCATCGACTTAGTGATGCCATCCAGCCATCTCATCCTCTATTGTCCCCTTCTCCTCCTGCCTCCAATCCCTCCCAGCATCAGATTGTTTTCCAGTGAGTCAACTCTTCACAAGAGGTAGCCAAAGTACTGGAGTTTCAGCTTCAGCAGCATTTCCTCCAAAGAAATCCCAGGGCTGATCTTCAGAATGGACTGGTTGGATCTCCTTGCAGTCCAAGGGACTCTCAGGAGTCTTCTCCAACACCACAGTTCAAAAGCATCAATTCTTCGGCACTCAGCTTTCTTCATAGTCCAACTCTCACATCCATACATGACCACTGAAAAAACCATAGCCTTGACTAGATGGACCTTTGTTGGCAAAGTAATGTCTCTGCTTTACAATATGCTGTCTAGGTTGGTCATAACTTTCCTTCTAAGGAGTAACCGTCTTTTAATTTCATGGCTGCAAACACCATCTGCAGTGATTTTGGAGCCCCAAAAAATAAAGTCTGACACTTTCCACTGTTTCCCCATCTATTTCCCATGGAGTGATGGGACCAGATGCCATGATCTTCATTTTTTGAATGTTGCTCTTTAAGCCAACTGTTTCACTCCACTTTCACTTTCATCAACAGGCTTTTTAATTCCTCTTCACTTTCTGCCATAAGGGTGGTGGTATCTGCATATCTGAGGTTATTGATATTTCTCCCTGCAATCTTGATTCCAGCTTGTGCTTCTTCCAGCCCAGCATTTCTCATGATGTACTCTGCATAAAGTTAAATAAGCAGGGTGACAATAGACAGCCTTGACGTACTCCTTTTCCTATTTGGAACCAGTCTGTTGTTCCATGTCCAGTTCTAACTGTTGCTTCCTGTCCTGCATATAGGTTTCTCAAGAGGCAGGTCAGGTGGTCTGGTATTCTCATCTCTCGAATAGCTGTGAAAAGAAGAGAAGGAAAAAGCAAAGGAGAAAAGGAAAGATACAAGCATCTGAATGCAGAGTTCCAAAGAATAACAAGAAGAGATAAGGAAGCCTTCCTCAGCAATCCATGCAAAGAAATAGAGGAAAACAACAGAATGAGAAAGACTAGAGAGCTCTTCAAGAAAATTAGAGCTATCAAGGGAATATTTCATGAAAGATGGGCTTGATAAAGGACAGAAATGGTATGGACCTAACAGAAGCAGAAGATATTAAGAATACGTGGCAAGAATACACAGAAGAACTATACAAAAAAGATCTTCACGACCCAAATAATCATGATGGTGTGATCACTCACCTAGAGCCAGACATCCTGGAATGTGAAGTCAAGTAGGCCTTAGGAAGCATCACTATGAACAAAGCTAGTGGAGGTGATGGAATTCCAGTTGAGCTATTTCAAATCCTGAAAGATGATGTTGTGAAGTGCTGCACTCAATATGCCAGCAAATTTGGAAAACTCAGCAGTGGCCCCAGGACTGGCAAAGGTCAGTTTTCATTCCAATCCCAAAGAAAGGCAATGCCAAAGAATGCTCAAACTACTGCACAATTGCACTCATCTCACATGCTAGTAAAGTAACGCTCAAAATTCTCCAAGCCTGGCTTCAGTAATACGTGAACCGTGAACTTCCAGATGTTCAAACTGGTTTTAGAAAAGGCAGAGGAACCAGAGGTCAAATTGCAAACATCCACTGGATCATCGAAAAAGCAAGAGAGCTCCAGAAAAGCATCTGTTTTATTGACTATGCCAAAGCCTTTGACTGTATGGATCACAATAAACTGTGGAAAATGCCTTCACTTCATGCTAAATGCTGAGGATCTAAGTTTGCTTTTGCCCTTAAAGTGTTTACAGTTTGCTAGGAGAAGACTAACAAAAGCAGCAACAATATAATGAGTTATATTTTCTAAAATCAGCATATGAAGTAAATCTGTATTTTCAAAACTACATTGAAATTCCCTTAGGATAACACTCTTGTGGATTCCATCATATCTTTCTCTCAACAAGTCTATCAGAATCAGTTTTTTCTTCCAGTATTAGAAAAAAAAAAAACACAAAACTTTGTTTAGCTGATCACTGGATGAAATAATTGGCTTGAGTTTGGGGAGCCCTATTGTAGTCAACAAAGGATTTATTGAAAATTTATTTCTAGTCACTAGAGATATCCCTGTTCTCAAGGAGCTTACATTCTGAGGGCAGCAGAGGGAGATGACAAATAGTAAATACAGAACTTGATCTGCTTTTAAGTGCTACAAAGAAAATTACATAGGGTAATCAGTGTGTTTAACTGGTGGTGGTGGTAGTGGCAGTGGGGCTACTTACGCTACAGTGCTCAGAGAATATGTACCTTTCTGAGGATACAGATGATATCTGAGATACACATTGGAGAACATTCTAAGTAGGAGCAGTAACAAGTGCAAAGATCCTGAGAATGTCTGGTGTGTGTGGTCATAAGGCTGGTATGTTTAGACCAAAGGTCATTTTGATCAGCGTTTACTGCTTGAGAAGGTAGATGAAGAGGGATGAAGTCAGCAAGGTAGGCAGGGGCCAGATTATATGGGGCATTATAGACCGTGGCTATTTGAGTTTGGATTTTATTCTGCTTTCAGTGGGAAGCTAGTAGAGTTTAATCAAAGAAATTTATGATCAAATCCATTATTTAGGAAGATCAGTCTAACTCAAGGAGTTTCTTAACATCAACATTACTGACGTGTCAGGCTGAATAATTCTTTGTTGTAGGAGGGAGCCCAGTGCATTGTAGAATGTAACATCTTTGGTGTCTCCCCATCTGATTGTAGTAAAACCCTTCTGGTTGTGACCAAAACATCTCCTAACTTCACCAATGTCCCACTGGGGACAAAATTACTATTCTGTCTGTACAAAAGCTGTGTGTTTTTAAGAATATTCACATTCAGTTCAGTTCAGTCGTTCAGTCGTGTCCAACTCTTTGTGACCCCATGAATCGCAGCACGCCAGGCCTCCCTGTCCATCACCAACTCCCTGAGTTCACTCTGACTCATGTCCATTGAATCAGTGATGCCATCCAGCCATCTCATCCCCTTCTCCTCCTGCCCCTAATCCCTCCCAGCATCAGAGTCTTTTCCAATGAGTCAACTCTTCGCATGAGGTGGCCAAAGTACTGGAGTTTCAGCTTTAACATCATTCCTTCCGAAGAAATGGCAGGGCTGATCTCCTTCAGAATGGACTGGTTGGATCTCCTTGCAGTCCAAGGGACTCTCAAGAGTCCTCCAACACCACAGTTCAAAAGCATCAATTCTTCGGCGCTCAGGCTTCTTCACAGTCCAACTCTCACATCCATACATGACCACAGGAAAAACCATAGCCTTGACTAGACGGACCTTAGTCAGCAAAGTAATGTCTCTGCTTTTGAATATGCTGTCTAGGTTGGTCATAACTTTTCTTCCAAGGAGTAAGCATCTTTTAATTTCATGGCTGCAGTCACCATCTGCAGTAATTTTGGAGCCCCCCAAAATAAAGTCTGACGCTGTTTTCACTGTTTCCCCATCTATTTCCCATGAAGTGATGGCACCTGATGCCATGATCTTCGTTTTCTGAATGTTGAGCTTTAAGCCAACTCATATTCACATTAGGAGAAGCAAAATGGCTCCTGTTTCACATGAACTCTGGAACAACTGATGACCTTCAGAGGTGTTTTATTTTGTTTTTGCTAAGTTTATGTGGTTAAATACAGGTAAGGTAAATGTATGCTATGACTGTTAAATGTGCCATAGCAAATATCTACAATAGGTTTAGTTGGGTGCACAAAGGGAGTCTACCCCAGAGAAGATAAGGAAAAGGAAAAGGTCAGGAAAAGCTGCTTGAGGCAGGAAGGAGATGGGTGATCTTGAATTGAATCCTAATAGATTCATAATTGCTGGAAGGCATGCAGTGCTTTCTAGGGAGAGGCAGTATGAAGAAAGGACCTCTGATCCTAGAAGGCCTTGTCAGGAAGGAAGGATGAACTGAAAAGATGAAGTGGAAAATCCAGCAGTACTGCCTGAATAGGCTAGTGGATACTTGGGCCTATAGCTCAGGAAAGTAGGCTGGAAATAGGCTTGGAAAATAACCTCTGAAGGTGATAGGGCAGAGGGAAGGGCAGGGATGAGATCAGCAAGGTATTAATAGTAATATAGAGCAAAGAGAAGTAAGGACACACTTGTTATGAAATGCTGAGATTCTAGAGGTCTCTAGGCAGACTGGGCAAAAAGGCTCAATGTTTGCCAGACAGACTGGTGGGAGCTGGGAAATTAATGCTGGGTTCGCAGAGAGTTGTGCAGTATCGTTTAAATTTTGGCAGTGACCTTTCTCAAGTACCTTACATTTCATCCCTGTTTTAGGGCCATGCATATTTTGCCCTTCCCACTTAAAATTTTCATCTACCCTATCCCACCCCCATCAGGAAGCTTTGGATAGTTCTCGAAGTTAAGTGTGCATAGACCAACCTTGAGGACTTGTGAAAACAAACTGCCAGGCTTCACCTCTAAACTCTCGAGGTGAATTAAACTAATTCAGAAGGTCAAAAGTGGAGCCCAATAATTTGTGGTTCTAACACGTTTCCAGGAAATGTAGCGGCTGCCAGTCTGGGGGCCACAGTTTGAGAACCACTGTAAAAGGTAGCTAGCTGTCTTTTTGTTGCTTTGGAATATAATCTTTCTGGCTATGGTTTTTCCTGTGGTCACGTATGGATGTGAGAGTTGGACTGTGAAGAGAGCAGAGCACCGAAGAATTGATGCTTTTGAACTGTGGTGTCGGAGAAGACTCTTGAGAGTCCCTTGGACTGCAAGGAGATCCACCAGTCCATTCTGAAGGAGATCAGCCCTGGGATTTCTTTGGAGGGAATGATGCTAAAGCTGAAACTCCAGTACTTGGCCACCTCATGCGAAGAGTTGAATCATTGGAAAAGACTTTGATGCTAGGAGGGATTAGGGGCAGGAGGAGAAGGGGACGACAGAGGATGAGATGGCTGGATGGCATCACTGACTCAACGGACGTGAGTCGGAGTGAACTCAGGGAGTTGGTGATGGACAGGGAGGCCTGACGCGCTGCAATTCATGGGGTCGCAAAGAGTTGGACACGACTGAGCGACTGAACTAACTAACGAGTTTAAAATACTGCTCTGGGCCTTGAAATGGCCTCAAATGTTTAATGCTAGTGTGTATGTAATTCGATAGGGCTCTGGTGTGAGGTGAGCCTAGAATCACCTAACAACTCCCTTCTGGAGTGGTTTTGGGGAATGAATCTCGGTGTTCCCACTATTTAGGATCCACATGAATATTCATTTCACAAGGCACTATTAAAAGACACCATTCTTGTCCTTAGAAGATAACCAGAGAGGAGTGCACATCAGGCTGAGAGGCTGCCCCTGGTCTCCAGTCTCGAGGCTTCTGCCGCCCTCCACTGAAGGGGCTCCAGGATGCCTCAGAACCGCCTCAGTTTCCCAAATGGCTTGAGACAGCCCAGAAGGAACTGTGATCAAACTGGCTGCTGCACCCGAAGGGACCTCCTCCTCGCAGGTGGAGTGCCGACGCGGGGTCGAAGGGAAAGCCCGAGCCGGGGTCCCAAAGGTCGCCCCGACGGGCCCCGCCGGCACCGCCCTGTCCTACCCCAGAGGCGTTCCCGGCCGCGGCTGCGGCCCTAACGGGCTCCGCGGGCGGCAGGGGGCGCCCCGCCCTTCCCGGACCCGCCCCCGGCTCCATCTTGCTCCGACCAGGTTGGGCCGTGACGCTGCTCCGCGGGGTCAGGTGAGGAACGGCGCCCCCTACCCTTGCAACCCCTCAGCCCCTCGGTCGCCTCGCCCCGCCCAGCTCCGTGGCCGGCCACCCGGGAGTGGGCGGGGCCCCGCCTGCGGCCTCGAACGGCGGGGGGCCCGGGGGAGGCTGGAGGGGCCTTAGGCCCCAGGGGTGCCCGAGAGCCGGTGCGCGCATCTTGGGACCCGGGCTGCCTGGTGGGGGTGTTCGGCCGGGGGTGCATTCGGGCGGGGTCGGCGAGGTGGCCAGACCGCGGGAAGTCCTGTTCGCCGGCTGTCTCTGCCCCGCGTCTGTGCGGGGATCCTCGGGAGCAGTGAGGCCTCCGGCGCAGGCAGGTGGACCGCAGGTGGAGGGACGGAGGCCAGAGGATGGCCCTGCCGAAGCGGCCCTCTAGGAGAGCGGCGTAGGAAAACCAGCGAGCAGCTAAGTCCGCCTAGACTTCTTGGTGACACAGCAGATTTAGGGAAACTTGGGAAATTTGTACTTTGCTTAGTGAGCCCTAGGACGAATACGGAAGCCTGAAATTGTACACTGGCCCAGGTTTATAATTCTTGGAAACTCTTGTAGGAAGTAGCATTCCAGATTTGATTCCTAGTCCCTAAACGGCGGCAAACCTATGCGGATATGAGCCTAACCTGGGTGAACTCTTCTACAGAAGAAGATGGCTGATGTGCACCATAAAGTGACAGAAATGAAAGGAAGTCGTCCAACTGCCTCTAAACTTCCTCAATTTCTGCCAGTTGGCGGGGAAAACTGATCTGATAAAGTAACCTATCCCAATTAGATAATGAGTATAATGAGTTACCTACCAGTCAGGGAAAGGGTTTCAAGTACTAGATAAGGAGGTGGAACTACGGCAAACCGAAGCCTTTCAGTCCTCACGGGGGGTGTCTGCCTACCCTGTCTTGCCAGAGCCTAGTCCTGCCTCCAGTTCTTTATCGAAGAGCCCTTGCTGACAGATTTAAATGGTCCTTCCCAATCAAGAGGCAGATTTTGGAAAATTGTAGTATCTGCTGTTGGCCATCTTCATTCACCCTTCCTGTTTTGTGTCATTTGTTTCATAAATTTGGAACAGCTACCTCCTGTGTTCCTGGGCTTCATGCCATCTCTGAGACTTGCCCAGTGAGACCCAACCCTTTTAGTAGTTGACTCACTGGGTGGAGTGGTTTGGAGAACCAGGAATGCTTTTCTAGTCTTTTTAAGAGTAGTTGCTGACTAAGAATGTTGAAAAGGAAGTAAAAGCTGTGGTTCACTAGTATAGTCTAATTATTCTTTGGGCAAAGTTGAGTAGTTTGTTGAGTCACCCTTGGGTTTGTTTAAGCTTTGTACAAAAGCTTTAAAAATCTGAAATAGATGATACGTGCATAATTCCAAAAGGTCTATAGCTACATTGAAAAGTCTCCTTATGCTCTAGTTCTCCTCTCCAGAGGTACTGTTTCCTGCTTTGTTGAGTCGACTTTCAAGGATATTCTCTATATACAAATAACGGTATGTTTTACACAGTTGGTTGCAAATTATCTATGCAGTTTTTCATCTTGCTTTTTTCCCACTTAATGTGACTTAGAGATGGTTTCATATATGAATAAAAGGAGAGCTGCTCATGTTTTTTTATTAAACTGTTTCTTTTGTATTGGAGTGTAGCCGGTTAACAATGTGATAGTTTCAGGTAGACAGCAAAGGGACTCAGCCATACATATAAGAGAGCTGCTCATTTTTAATAGTTGCCTAACATTTTATTGTATGGCTTTCCGTAATCTGTTTTAGCTGTCCCTTATCAATGGTCTTTTAGGTTGTTTTTAATGTTTTATATTTGCCAAACTGCATGGCTTGTGAAATCTTAGTTGCCTGACTACGCCATAGCAGTGAAAGTGCTGAATCTTAACTACTGGACTGCCATGGAATTCCCTAACCTTTTTTTGTTACAAATAGTGCTGTAATGAATAGCTTTGTATGTATAATAATTTTGCATTTTTCTAAGTATTTTTATAAAGTACATCCTGGAAATGGCATTGCATTCTACTCTTTTATATTATTATTCTTTAAAAGTATCCAAATTCACTTTCTTAAAGTTGCTTTGTTTTCTTATATGCAGATAGTATTTATCTTCATTCTGTTCTGAAACTCTTGCTGGCATAATTCCTCTAGAACCCTTAAAGGTGAGATTTAACGTAGTAGTTTTAGACTGAGAAATAGGACTTTGTCACTGGAACAGTTCCTGAGATTTAGAAATTTAAATAGCTTATGTAGTCTTTGGTGCTATAACACTTGTTGTCTTTAAAATTATTATTAATTTCTCCCATAAATTATTTTCAGACTTTTTCTTTGGAACCTGACCTCTTTTACCCTTGGTCCATCTGACTGTTCTTAAATGATATTGCTTCTCCTTTACTCCTTTCATCAACTGGGCTTGGAGAAGAAGAAAAAAAAAATGATTTAACATCCTTTGCATCCAGGTCTTTGGATCCCAAATGACTGCTTTAGAACTGTCTGAATCAGTATTCTTATTATCTTTCTTAAAAATTTTTATTTTTTTTTTATCTTTCCATATAAATTTTTTTCTTTAATTAATTTTTATTTTTTAGCTTAATAATTTTTAACTTCCGCTAGATATATGCCCACTCATTTTCAATTTAGCAAGTTTTTAGCTTCTGTATTGTGCTTATGTCGTAAGGGACACAATAATAACTTAAATTTATTTTCTAATTTTCCTATACTATATATTCAAAAGGCGCTACTTCCCCCTGCCCCTCTGATCTCTTTATCAGCACCTAGAACAGCGCTTATTACATTATGGGTTTTTGTAAATGTTGAACTGTTTGTTTGGGATCTTTTTTATTTTAATTGGATTATAGACTTACAGTATTGTGTATATCAGTGTTAGTTTCAGGTGTATAGCAAAGTGAATTACTTATACACATACCCACTCTAGATTCTTTTCCCATATAACCCATTACAAAGTATTGAGTAAAGTTCCCTACACTAAACAGTAGGTCTTTATTATCTATTTTATACATATTAGTGTGTATATATCATTGTTTGGGGTCTTGATAAAAGAGAAATACAAATCATTTATAGCTGTACTGGGGAGAAGAGCCAAAACACATATTGATAAACTTGACAAATTAAATGGTAGATTCAGAAATGCCTAAATATTCTGATATCAAAATATTGTTCACAGACCAGCAGCAATAGCATCACCTGGGTGGGAGTTAGAAATACAGAATCTCGGGCCCCATCTCAGAACTACTGAACCAGCCTGCCTGATAGACTCTTTCAGAAGATGTGATTTGATTTAAATTGTGACAATGTGTACCTTCGAAGGCCTTATTCCTTATAGGAAATTACAGAGGACATTTCTTATTGTTGTTACAGAATGTCATACCCTGGCTATCCGCCCACAGGCTATCCACCTTTCCCTGGATATCCTGTAAGTATTGCCACTCATGATACTAAAATAGCTCGTGCCCTGGGAACAGGTGTTGTATAGGACTAGCCAGCCCATGACAGATCTTACAAATATGCTAGAGCAGGGGTATTAAATTCAAACAGCCAGAAGTACTGAGTAGAGTACGTGAGTGAAGGCAGGGTTGTGGAGGAGCTACAAGGACTTGCGTCACCTATGGAAAGCCACCTGTTAGTCCACTTCAGCCTGATGTGGCCATACAGGGAGGTTGATTCAGTGTTGCTGGATATTCTGTTTCTTTAAGTAAAGCCAACAATCTAGATTTTATATGAAACTGCCCATTTTTTTAAATTGGAAAATGCATATTTTTAAATGTTAAACACTGTATGATTCAATACAACATGTATGTAAACTAAATCCATCCTATGAGTCACTGGTTTTTAACCTTTGTGTTGGATGTTTGAAATAATTAAGAAGGGCTTGACTCAGAGAACACAAGTTGCAGTGGATTAGAGGGCCCTGGATTTGTAGTTCTGAGACTTTTAGCATTCTGAGTACATGTTTTAAATGTGCCACCAAGTTCTACTTCGTTGCTTATCTATACTGTTTTGAGGACTAACCTCATAGCTGAGATTAGTGTATTTCAGTTTTATGCTCATAAGTATGTAGGGCTTCTTTGTAATTCTGGGTAAATAGAAAGAGGAGCCTATATGGATTAGTGACAATATGTGTACCTGTGTGTAAAGTGAATATATAGTTCTCCTGAATTTGTTATAAGAGAAATGAAGTTTGTAACTATGTTCCCAGGTCCCTATGTACTAAACTGACTCTGGCAACCATTTCTGTCAGTATGCTGCTAAGTCGCTTCAGTTGTGTCCAATTCTGTGTGACCCCATAGACGGTAGCCCACCAGGCTCCCCCGTCCCTGGAATTCTCCAGGCAAGAACCCTGGAGTGGGTTGCCATATCCTTCTCCAATGCATAAAAGTGAAAAGTGAAAATGAAGTCACTCAGTCGTGTCTGACTCTTCGAGACCCCATGGACTGCAGCCTACCAGCTCCTCCATCCATGGGATTTTCCAAGCAAGAGTACTGGAGTACTCTTGCCTTCTCCTAAAACAGACAATTTCAACATCCCAATGGCTCAACACAATAAAAACCTATTTCTTGCTTACTCCAGTCTCCTAGAAGTCAGTGGTGGGGATGATTGGGGAAGTGTGTGGTAGGGAGCTAAGAGACTTTGTTCCATTTCATCTTGTGGGTTTTCAGGCTCCTTCTATCCTCTGTTGCCTTAGTATATTGACTCTACCTACCATCCTCTAGTGCTTTGGAGTCTTCCACTGGATTCTTTGCTTCCAGCTGGCAGATGAAGGAAATGAGAGAGGAAGAGAGATCTTAGAGGATTGGGCAGGAAGTTATGGGACCAGGCTGGAAGTGGTGTACATTAGTTCTGTCCACTGTCGTTTACCAGTATTCAGTCATATGATCCTATTTAACTGTAAGGGGATCCTGGGAAATGTAGTCTCTGTGACCTGGGAAAAAGTTTGCTGCTGCTAAGTCGCTTCAGTCGTGTCCGACTCTGTGCGACCCCATAGACGGCAGCCCACCAGGCTCCCCCGTCCCTGGGATTCTCCAGACAAGAACACTGGAGTGGGCTGCCATTTCCTTCTCCAATGTATGAAAGTGAAAAGTGAAAGTGAAGTCGCTCAGTCATGTCCAACTCTTGGCGAGCCCATAGACTGCAGCCTACCAGGCTCCTCTGTCCATGGGATTTTCCAGGCAAGGGTACTGGAGTGGGGTGCCATTGCCTTCTCCGGGGAAAAGTTTAGTGAACATGTAATGGTCTCTTTGGCTTCTTCCCAGGTGGCTCAGTGGTAAAGAATCTACCTACCAAGCAGAAGTGGGTTCAATCCCTGGGTCAGGAAGATCCCCTGGAGAATGAAATGGCAACTGACTCTAGTATTCTTCCCTGGGAAATCTCATGGACGAGGAGCCTGGCAGCTACAGTCCATGGGGTCTCAAAGAGTTGGACGCGACTTAGTGACTAAACAACAGTCTCTTCAGACTTAGACATTGTTTGATCTGAATTGAGGTCCAAAATGTCACACCTAGTATGTGCTCAGGTCACTTTTTTATTCTTTCTGTTACACACAGGTCCAAGTGTATTACAAGAAAGCCATGAGTTCTTCTCTTTAAGGTAGAGAGGCAGATCTTTCCCATATTTCCAGGTGCTACGAAAATGAAGAAACCATACTGAGCTTTGCTAGTTGTTCATGAAGGCTTGAGGTTTGAAACAAGACACTCCCAAATAGAGAAGCAGACTCTTCTTGCGTAACACAGGTAGATTTACATAAAACTGAATTCTGACAGACAGGTATCCTGACAAACTACTATACTGATAAACTAATATGAGATACCAGGACTTCTAGTGGGCTTTTTAATATGTAAAAGAATAAGCTAGACCTTAACAGTTATCTCTATTTTCTTAGCTAGGTTCTGTTTCTCAGTGATCACATTCATTTCAAAACTTTCCTGGTTTTTCAGCCTACAGGTCAGGAGTCATCTTTCCCGTCTCCTGGTCAGTATCCTTATCCTAGTGGTTTTCCTCCAATGGGAGGAGGTGCCTACCCACCAGCACCAAGTAGTGGCTACCCAGGAGCTGGAGGCTACCCTGCCCCTGGTGGTTATCCAGCCCCTGGAGGCTATCCTGGCGCCCCACAGCCAGGCGGAGCTCCATCCTATCCTGGAGGTGAGTTGTGGGTTGTGGAAATAGTGTAACACTTCTTTTCTTGTCTCTATAATCCTTTTTGTTCCTGCTTGTTTTGTTTGAAATCAGAGTTACTCTTAGCCTGCTTCCTACCTTAGATAGTAAGACTTAGCTGGCAACATAGAGGGATAAAGATGCTGAGGAGGCATGAAAGCTGGAGAATTCTCAAGAGCGATCTCAATTCTGTTGTGAAGGAATTAGAATAAATCTCATGGTCATAAAGGACTAATGGTTCACTTGATAATTTGTAATCTTAAGAACTGATTGAGACATTTGATTTTAGCATGATTGTGACCTTAGGACAGCTCTGTCCATGAGATGTGAAAAAAAGAAAAAACTTAGCATTTTTATACTGTAAGTCATTAGGGCAAATGAAAGAACATTTTTTTAAATGCATTTTTTAATGGGGAAGGAGTTATTGAGAAGTTGAATTTAGACCAAAGGGACTGCTGCTGTAGCATTATGGAATGTTTCTTTTATTATTTGTAAAGTTTTCACTTCAATCATGAGACCTGTCACTATAGTTTATTTTTCTCTCTTGTTCTTCTTCCAGGCCAGGGGTTTGGAGCCCCACCAGGTGGAGCAGGCTTTTCTGGTTATCCACAGCCACCTACACAGTCTTACGGGGGTGGCCCAGCACAGGTCCCGCTACCTGGTAGGTATCAGTTGTCCAGAGAAACACGATGGCTTGATATTTTGAATTTTTCAGTTGCCATTGAAAGAACTTAGTTTGTGTTTGGGACCCTTTTTAGTAAATGTTTATACTAAATACTTCTTAGGTACTACCTGGTTTCATGAAAATGTATTAATCTGATAAAAAGGGTTTAATCATAAGATGGAAATAAGTACCTGTTTTTTCAATTAAAAAAAATTCTCTCTCCTGAAGCCAACAAAACAAAACCTTTAGGAATTTCTCTGTCATTCATGTAACACGAAGGGAATGAGCCCAGAACCACATGCTGCCACCCTTTCCAAACAGAATCAGAATTTAATCTGGTTCAACTATTTTGTTCTTCTTTTTAAAGTATTATTTTTAAAGAAATTGTGTTAAATTGTTTTAAAGAAATTACAGCATGGAATATTTTTAAAGGTCCTTGTGACCAAAGTTGTTTTTTGATTCAGTATATATGATACTTAAAAATTATTCTAGTGAATAACATAAGTGTGAGTGTTCTCATATGTTTCCATATTCATAATAAATCAGTGCTGTTTTGAAAAATTAGATAGTTAATACCTGTTTGCTATATTTTTTCTTCATATATAGGTGGTTTTCCTGGGGGAGCGATGCCTTCTCAGTACCCTGGAGGACAGTCTCCTTACCCTAGTCAGGTATTTTTCGTTTCTGTCTTTTAAATTAAGTCTGCTAAAGAAGGGCACTACTCCTTTATTGATCTCAGAGATTTCCTTGAAGCAGGGAAGATGGTCTGTAAGAGACCCTTAAGACTTTAATCTTTGCTTCTGATGGACTCCATGCTCTTTGGTCCACCAGTGTCCTGATGACTTTGATAAGACAAACATAGGTCCCTTCTATCAGGTGATGACACCCATACTCTTTTTTTTTCATAGAGATTCAATCATTAGATTGGATTCTCGGCATTGATTTTAGTTCTTTTTCCTCCTCCCTTGCTGGCAGTATAACTATGAACTCAGGTGGCTGGGTGATTGATATTTCTAGCTATGTTTTATGAAGTATGGTTTTATTTTCCATTTTTGCCTTTATAACTTTCCACTCTTCTTTCAGATCAATACAGAATCCTTTCCTTCCTATCCTGTTTTCTCTCCTGTTTCTTGGGATTATAGCAGTGAAGTGAGTAAGGTTTTCTAATGTTCACTAATCACTCAGTCCCCTGAACGTGCCTTCATTTGTTTCTAATTTCTTGTGTATTTGTCTCTCACCACTTCCTCGAGGGCTCATGATAGCTATTTTATCTTTATGTCCCTGTAGTGCTTGGCAGGGCCTTTAAGCGTGGTAGTGATTAATGTCTGTTAAATTGATTTTTCAGTAGTCTCAGAAGGTCTCCCATATATCAAATCCTTGCCCCATTTCAGTGTAGCTCCTTACTTTAATGTTAAGTTTTATTCATTAACTGACTTGTTAATTCTTTTATACCCTATGCAGGTTACTAGGAACATAAGCAGTTTTATGTTTCTTCATCTTGATTTTCTCATTTCTTACTGTCTATTCATAAAAGTCTAGCGTTTTTAAGCTTTTTCTTCGGCTGGGTTGGGAAAGGGATTACAGTATTGGAAGAGAAACAATTTAAACATTTTCTGGCTTACTTTCCTGATTTGAGATATTTGAGCTCCAGAGAGATTAAGGAACTTGTCCCGGGCCACACAGCTAGTGAATGACAAAGCTGAGACTAGATTCTAGCTCTTCTGCTTTCCAGAATATCGGTCTCTTTGTTAAAATATACTACTCTACTGATAGAGTAAATGATATTTCTTGAAAGCCCATAGTATGCTGCTTTCACTTCTTATTTTAAAAAATTATTGAAAGTTGATTGTCAATCATATTATAAATCTGTAGCTATTCTAATCATTTGTTATGAGAATTTTTATTTTAGTTTAGTTTAAGCATGCATATACTTTTAAAGACATCATTTTATGACTGAATATAAAAGATTTTTAAACATAAAAAAACTTAAAGTAAAATACACATATACCTGCAGCTTATCTTGTGTAACAATTACCACCTTAAACTAAAACCAGGGAGTTAACAGAGCAGTAGATTTTGGAAGAGCTTTTAGTTGGAGATGGAATAGACTACCTCGTGAGCTCCCTGTCACTGAAAATCCTCTGGTGGAGGTTGGTTGCTGTGTGTGTGTCTTGCTTGAATAGTTCAGGCAAGTGACCTCTCTTGATTGATCCAATTCTAATTCTATGGCAGTTTTTCAGCAAGAAGGTTGGAATCAAATGGGTGTCAAAGAGTGGAACTCTTGGTGGCAGATAGTATGGGCTTTGCTGTGCTGGGAAATCCTCTGTAGTTAGTGATTTGACCTCAAGAACATGGACCCTGATTTCTTTTGAGTTCAAAAGAATGCCTGCAGGATGATAGTATTCTTGATGAAGAGTCACTTCAAACTTAGACTTTGAACAAAGAATAAAACAAAGCCATTTTTCCCTCCAGATGAAAACTGGAAGAGGTTTTTGTTGTTTTTGTTTTTAGAACAAGATGGCAAAAAGAGAGTCATCAAACAGGACCTGATGGGCGTTAGTTTCTCTTACTACCTAGCTCAATGTGTTTTAAACAGAATCTTCTGCCCTGCTTAGGATTTTAGTCACAATGGTTACATCAAAGGAAACTTTCATAGTTTTTGATACATTAAGCCTCATGTAAAGGCAATATGTTAAAAAAAATTTTCTACTTGAATATATGCTACAAGTAGAATATTTTTAATTTTCCTTAAAACCACAATACAAATATTTCTTGTTAGTTCTTTGCTTACGTTGCTAGCTTAGAAACTAGTGACAGATGATTGTTAGGCTTATTGGTAGTAAAAAATGTATAGATGAGTGGGAGGAATTACAGACTGTAAAAGTTGTTTGCTGAAAGATGGTCTGGTTTGTTTCTCCCCAAACACTTTGTCCCCATAGGTACTAGCATATTGCTGTATTCAATGGGTATAACTTGAAATACAGCTTCAGTTGCCTAAATAGCAGCTGAATAATTTTATATTTTGAAACGATGTTGATTGTTGATTTCATCTTTAAATGATACTTTAGAAATACTTGGTTAAATAAAATATATTATTAAAATTAATTTTTTTTAAATGTGGTGGGATATCATCTTGTCTCATCTGTCTTAACCCCTGATTTGAGTCTTTTAAGAAAACTAATAAACTGTTTTGTAACTTTGTATTTAGAATTTTTAAACTTAATTTTGTAATAATTTCAGACATTAAAAAGTTGTAAAAATTATATATGGTTTAGTTACTAAGTGTGTCTGACTCTTTGCAACCCCATGAACTGTATGTAGCCTGCCAGGCTCCTCTGTCCATGGGATTTTTCAAGGCAAGATTACTGGAGTGGGTTGCCATTTCCTCCTCCAGGGGATCTTCCTGACCCAGGGATCAAACCCAGGTCTCCTGCATTGCAGGTGGATTCTTTACTGACTGAGCCAATTCCTGTATATATACCCTCTACTCAGATTCCCCAAATATTAACTTCTTACATAAATACAATGATGAAGATTAATGTTTTAATGATGCTATTACTCCACCTTTAGACTTTATTCAGATTTCATTAACTGTCCCAGTAATGTCCTTTCGGCTCAGGACCAAATCCAGGATGAAACGCTGCGTTTGTTGTCATGTCTCTTCAGTTTCCTTTAATATGAAATAGTTCCTCAATCCTTGTTGTTCATCACCTTGACATGTTGGAAGAGTACTACCAGTTATTTTGTAAAATATTCCTTTATTTGGGTTTGTCTGATAAGTCCCTCTGATTAAATCTAGGTCATGCCTTTCTAACAGGAATACCACAGGAGTGCCTCTTATCAGGAGGCACTGATTGTTGATTTACCCTCTTACTGGTGATAATTGGTGGTGATCATTTGTTTCAGATGATGTCTGCTAGGTTTTCTGCTGTAATGTTACAAAGTATACAAATTATACTTTTACCCACTAATTTCAGCATCAAATTAGTGACTCTTGCCTGAAACACTTATTACTGTGGTCTTTGTCATTGGTGATTTTTAAATTTCTTCATAGATTGGTGTTTAAAAAATGTATCCAATTTATATTAAAAATAAATTAATTTAAAAAATTTTAATAAAAATAAAAAATGTATCCATTGTTTTGCTTTTTGGTTTATCCTTAAAAAATTGATGAATAACTCCAGGAGTCTCTAGTCATCGATTCCATTTTTGTGTTTTTCTTATTGTTAGCTGTTTTATTTTATGTCTAGTAATCAGAGCCTGTACTGAAAATGAAGAGAGATTACCAAAATTACATGGCTTGTTTGAAATCTCATTGGGCAACTCCAACTCTGCCTCCCTAAAGCCATTATTATATTCTTTAAATAAAACACTGCCACTCATCTCACATTACTCAGGGATCAATCTTTTTCCCCCTCTCTTCTCCCTTGAAGAAAACCAAGGCATAGAAAGATTGTGACTAACTTCACAAGCTTGACTGTCTTGTTTCCTGAAAGTTTGGTGTCTTGCTGTCTTTTGGCAGGAGAAGGATGGTCTGTATCTGTTCTGCCACAAAAAAAATATTCTTGTCCTGAAACCTCAGCACTGGCTTTCTTGCCCAAGAGTGATGATTGGAGAAGTCTTAAGTTGTTGTCTTATTAGCAGAGAAACTTGAGTTGGGAGGGATTTTTTTTTTAAGCTAGTGTTTCTTTTATTAAAGATGTTGAACATTTTTTTCATACTGTTTTTCTCCCAGTTTTATTGAAACCCAGTTGAAATAGAACATTGTATTACTTTTAGGTATGTAACATGTTGATTTGGTGTATGAATATATTGTGAAAGGATTAGATTACCACAATAACTGACCTGGATTTTATGCCTCTTGTTCTCAGCCTGCTGCGATGACTCAAGGAACTTATGGAACAATCCGACCCGCTGCCAATTTCGATGCCATGAGAGATGCTGAAGTTCTTCGTAAAGCGATGAAGGGTTTTGGTAAGGAAAATGTATTTTTGTCTTATTTATAATCAGTTTAGGTGATTGGATATAAAGTAAAACTAAGGTTTATTTCATAAAACCAAGTTTAAATGTGAGCCTGTGTGCCCACGCCTCAATTTAATCCAGCACCAGGAACCTTGTAACCTAAAAAATGTCCTCAGTGAGCACCCCACACAGACCTCCTCCTTACTTAGACGTGTGTGGTTCTTTCAGGTACAGACGAGCAGGCAATTATAGATGTTGTGGCCAATCGTTCCAATGACCAAAGGCAAAAAATTAAAGCAGCTTTTAAGACCATGTATGGCAAGGTATGTTTTGTTTTGCTTCATTTTCTTTTCAGGACTCAGCAAGAACAGTGGCCGCCTGTAGGCCCCGAATTCTGTCAGGTTGGATACTATATTTTTATTAGTACTGATAAGTATAAAGTAGAGACAGCTAGACTTAGAGACCCCAGAAGAGGTGTATTCAATATTTATTTCTCTTAAAAGCCTTTCCAATTCTAATGTAGTCCTTGATCTCATAATCATACCCCTTTACTATGGCTGGTAGGTGCCAGATGTTCAGCAGAAAGTAGATTATGACCATAATGATAATCAGTAGCTGGTTCAGTCTTCTCCTTGAAGTGGGATTCAAGGACTTCTTATGTGGCCCTTGCTTATTCTTGGCCTGTGGCATCATCTTTCCCTTCTCTCCCTCCTTGTAAACATATCCTGTTTTACAATTTTATAGAACCTCTTGCCATTCCCTGCACACATGCTTCTGTGGTTGATATATGTTGTTTTCTTGTCCTGGAATACCTTTTCCTCTTTTGCTGCATGGCAAACAAACTCTCCAGGATTTGGCTTGTTTAAGCTACTTTGTGAAGTTTCTCTCATTGCTTGTTCCGCTATGATCTCATAGCACTTTGTAAAACCTCTGCTGTAACTAATCTCAGTGCCCACTCCCTAAAAACTGTGAGCTGCCCTAGGGCAAACCGTGTCATATTCATCTTTGTGTCTGTAGTACCAAGGACAGGAACAATAACAGATAGCCACATAAAGATTTGTTGAGTGGATGATCAGTGAGTAAATCCATCAAGATTCTATGGCTGACAGGTGCCATGGCTTCTTAAATATGAAGGGCAAGCGGGGGTAGCATTCAGATAGGAATCCTAAAAATTTTCTGACATTCTCTGGGTCCACTTAACTTTTCTCAGAATGGGAGTAGAGGCCCACTGACCTGATTCATCTTTTCTACTCTGCTTTCCCTCTCTGCCCAACCCAGTGTCCACTTCCTTAGTCTTAAGGCTCCTTAAGCGACACAAGCTCTAGGTTCCCTTAGGGTTCAACATCAGACTCATTTTTCTCACAAAAATATTTTTTGTGTTATGAATTTCTTTAGTTCACATGCAGTCTGTGCTTTGTTGTCCTTAATTTTCTCATGTATCACTTTTGAATTAAAACAAAATTCCCAGACTATTTTCCTTACCCACCGCCACTTTTTCTCTGGACTTCTTATTAATAAAAACACTGTTCCTCTAGCCAGCTGTGGAATCTTTGATCTCACATTCTTCTTTCTCAGTCAGTCAGTGAATATTGTTTCAGTGCCTGTGTATGCCAGGCACTGCTTTATCCTGGTAACTGGTATTGCTTGTTTTGTTTATCTAATCTGTAAAAAGGCTCTTTAGAAATGTGTCTTCTATCTCCTTCTTTTCATTCTACTTCCACTGCCACCACTCAAACCCAAACCTTTATTACTCCTTATCTCAATATTCCAGTAGGCTAAATTTCATATATATCTTTGGTCATTATAATCCATACTGCCTGTTGTTTTCTTATATAAAAATTTTCAGTAACTCTTCCCAGCATGCAGAATCAAATCCATGTTCTTTAGCTTGGTATTCAAGGTAATAATTCAAGAATATAGTTACAACTTTGTTTTTACTAATGTCTAAAAACATTTTTCTTAACAAAATTGGTTGTCTTATTGTCCCATTGAATAAGCTTTGCTCATTCTTGTGTCTATACTAAGTAATTCTTAGCCTGAGCAGAATATCATAATTTCTTTTCACATTTAAAAACACATGCAGAATCTCTGAGTATTCATTCTTGACCTAATTTTTTAGAAAAATTCTCCAGATTATTTTAAGGCATATAGCCAAGGTTAGGAACAGCTTTTCTGTTCTTGTTTGTGTCCCTCCTCCTTACCTGAAATATCTTTCTCCCTTCTCTTTGCTAATTTGTACATACTCTTCAATATCTTCACTAAAGTTTTCTCTGAAGCTCTCTAGCCCACTTTAACTTTTCCTACTTCAGCTTATTTCTGTGCTGCTTATTCAACTGGCACTGGAGAACAGGCTGCTTTATTTTATTTTTTAGATGTTTGTCTTTTCTTCTCAAATAAGAACACAATGATGATGATTTCTGCTTCCTCATAAAACAAGAACAGTTTCTTATACTAAGTAAATACATGTTTATCATTTTATTAATTTGAATTATTCTTTGTTTCCGATTCCTCTTTTTTTGTACCTGGTGTAGTGGCGGAACTACAATAAGTTTATTATTAAGTATTTATTGATAGAATGACTAAAATATATCTTCTTGAATATAATAAGCTTAAATACTTATTCTGTAGTGTATGATATTCTGAACAGAAATTGAGGTTTTCTAAAGTAGTTCAATTCCATTTTTATCATATTTCTCTTAAAAAATTTAAGCAAAACAAAGTTTGGAGAGCTCATATACTGAATTTGTGTTTGTAATGTAACAGGATTTAATCAAAGATCTTAAATCAGAGTTAAGTGGAAATATGGAAGAACTGATCCTTGCCCTGTTCATGCCACCTACATATTATGATGCCTGGAGTTTACGGAATGCAATGAAGGTACTATATGGCATTTACTTTGAGTATTTTATCCTATTTCAAATGTAAAACCCCATAAATTATGGCAGTTCTGAGTTTACAGTGACAGGTAAACCAATACATTATTTTATATCATCTGAATATATAGAGCTTTTCAATCTGGAGGCCAGAGTTATGTTTGCTGGAACATTAAGATTTAATAACTTTAATAAATTTGCTTTTTGTTTGTAATTCTCTCTCATTCTCCCTTCATTTCACATAGGGAGCAGGAACTCAGGAACGTGTGTTGATTGAAATTTTGTGCTCAAGAACAAACCAGGAAATCCGAGAAATAGTCAGATGTTATCAATCGGAATTTGGACGAGACCTTGAAAAGGACATTAGGTCAGATACATCAGGGCATTTTGAACGTTTACTTGTATCCATGTGCCAGGTGAGTATTGAATTAAGTGTCTGAGTGTTGGTGGAGGGAACATCCTTTACTGCCTACCGCCAGTGGGCATTCTTTATTCCTTTTAATATCTAGCCCTCTTGGAATCTTGACACCTTTAAGAGGGACAACGGAGGATCACCTGTGGGTTTCTTTGTTTCTTATTGAAAATGATTTCTGTAAATCTGGTTGTTGTAAGGAATCAGCAATTAACCACATGAAGGTTGTATGAAATCAGAAATCAACTTGAGGCTCTGTGTCTTAGAATGAAGCTGAATCTGTATTTTTAAGGTTAGCATTGTTCTTCTGCCAGTTAAATGGGACGATCAGCTGAAGATATGCAGGTCTGCCATGCAAGTGTAGCAAGAGTGAGACAGAAATGCAGAAAACATTTCGGATCCACTGAAACACTGTGCTTAAGTACCTTCCTTGTTCTGATTCCCTAGATTTGCTGGCAAAGTTGCAGAAAATTCTCCACATAGGGTATTTGGAATGATACTATAAATAATCAGGGTACATTTGAAAGAGATGATGCGAAAGACTAGCCTGCTGATTCAGTATCAGGAGTTACTGGCTATCCCCCTAGTACACAAGGCTGGACAGTCTTGAAGATTCTAAAAGTAGAGGAGAGGCTCTCAGAGCAAAGGGATGTAGTTGCAGAAAAGACAGTATGCCAGAGCGTGTGGGTATGGAAACGAGAAAACAAAGCAAATGGGTGGGGGGACATTGAATTTACCACAACAGAGCAGGAGGGTAGCTTGACATGAAAAGAAAATCAGAAACAGAGATTTAATGCTAAAGAAATGATTACTCAGACTTCATTGAGGTGCTGAATGTCTCTTTATGCAGGGTTCAAGGCCCAACCATTTTACAAAATAAAGGACCCTCTTCCAGGAAGTGGCTTTCTAGGACAACGGGACCATATTGTGTGCTTGAATCCAAAGGCAGTCATCTGGGGAGTTGTTGTTGAGCTCCTTTGCCTGTGCTGTATTCAGCCCATTTAGAATAGGCTTCTATACATTGCTTGTGCCAGTGATCTTCAGAAAACAGTTCCTCAACCTTCAAGGAACACGTCTCCATTCTGTTGCTCAGACAGACACTAAGACTCTAGAGAGCGACCTTTTCCTTGTTTGGGTTTGTGTTTCTGTTTTAGAGAGAAACCAACGACCCATCTAAGCTTTACTCTTACTCAGGCCCGGAGCTTCCTCTTTTCCTCTCTCCCCCATCTCATCCCAGGGAAGAGTTTGGTCTATAAATGGATACAGACTGTCAGTACTTGTGTTATTTATAGCTTCTTCTTAAAGTCTCACACATCATTTTTATGCATACATTCATAATAAATACTTACATATTAAGATTACACTTGGATGAATGAAAGGAAGTTCACGAAGCCTCTATATTACATGCTTCCTCTTTTGGTTAACTTCCTTGGAGGGAGGGGCCTTGTCTTTTCTTGTGTCCCCACCACATAGCATATCCCGTTGGTTCTGTTCCTCTGGAGAACCCTGACTAATACAGCCTGGTACAAAACAAGAGCTCCATACCTTTTAGGTACATGGTAAATATAAAATGGAACTCAGTATAATGCTGATTTTAAATCCCAGTTAAGCAGAATCATACTTTGTTAATTTGAGTGGTAGTTCATATCTCCTAGGAGACGAGGTCTGCAAAGCATGGCTTAGGAGTCGCTTCATCATGAGAAATCTAAAGTTACTTCAGACCTTGGAGTTCAGGGATATCCAGCTTCTGGGGCGCCTCAGTGCATCTCTCCCCAAGCTAGACAAGAGACGGTGCTCACTGGCTCAGAACATGGACTGATGGAAGGAGACCCTATCACAAGAGAAGCGAAAAGTGAAATTCCTTTGATGGCTGAGGGATTTCTCCCAGAGGGTGGCAGTGGCTGCATTGTTAGCGTTCAGGACTTGCGGATCGTGAGTCTGTGTGTGGCCACAGCCTCTGGAGGTGCTATAGTTTGCAGTTTCAAAACATACCAGTCTCTTTCTCCTGGCCCAGTTACCACCCTTCAAAGCACCTCCTCAGAGAAGCTTTCCTGGACTCTCCTGGGCCATTTGTCATTCCCTGCTCTGAGCCTGCATTTAATTCCCAGAGATTTTGGTTGTAGACCTAACCCCTCTTTGGAGACATCTTTTATCTCCTTTGTGGGAGGAATGGAGTAGTGATAATCATTTCCAATCTCTGTGGTTTGTATCATACCTAGACTTTCAATACCTGCTATTGGAGAAATGTTTATTGAATAAAAACAAAAAACCCCCGCAGCTTGTAAACCAAGGATAAAACCCAAAAGAGTAATTTCTTTAAGAATCGCTGTCTCTTTAGTCTATCAAGATAGAAAGCTTTTTAAACTGAATATCAGTAAAATTTTCTATACCTTCAAAAGTAAAATATCTGTGTAATTTTTTTTGGAAATGTTTTATAATTTACTCTCAAAGCCCTGTAAAACCTCTTCTTTTAATAAAACCTCATCAAACCATGATCATACATTATAAAATCCATAGTTGGCAATGTAATAAAATACTAGTTACACTAGTATAGTTTCTTTGGAAGTGAAAGATAAGTGTGACAAACTTTATGCATTAATTTTTAGTAAATTGTCCTTTTAAATTCAAAAGTGACCAAATTGGAAAACCTTGTTTTAAAAATAAGACTTGTATTAGTTTCTTCTAACTCCTGCTTTCCTTTTTCTGCAGGGAAATCGTGATGAGAACCAGAATGTTAACCACCAGCTGGCTCAGGAAGATGCTCAGCGTCTCTACCAGGCTGGTGAGGGGAGACTAGGGACAGATGAATCTTGTTTTAACATGGTTCTTGCCACAAGAAGCTTTCCTCAGCTGAAAGCTACTATGGAGGCCTATTCCAGGGTATGAGCTTTTCTTTTGAAGATTTTGCTTCTATTTTAAGGTGTCAAATATTTCAACCCCTATACTTTTTTTGTCTACAGATGGCTAATCGAGATTTGTTAAGCAGTGTCAGCCGTGAGTTTTCCGGAAATGTTGAAAGCGGTTTGAAGACCATCTGTAAGACACTTTTCCTTTTCGTGTTTTGCTTCGTTTTGTTTGTAAATGAGTGTTATTTGTTTCAAATAACTGAATAGTTGTTCCCGTTAAGTGGTGATTCTTAGTATAGCCTCCCTGGAGTCTGCTTAGGCAGTGACAAACTAATCCTATGTGTTTATATGCAGTTCCCTATGATTGGTTGGTGGTGTGATCAAATAGGATTGTTTTGGAATTATTTGTCGTTATTCTCTATGCCCTTCTTGAGGACTATACAAAAATATATAATGGATTGTAGCATTTCCATTAAGGTAAATGGGAAGCCCTAAGGAAACTACAGAGTGCCACCACACAAAGCATCATTTTGAGCCCCCAAATGCCTTTCAAGTATTTAGCCAAAGGAGACCCTTTTCCATTTGAAATTAAAAGCCCAGTTTTTGGTCCTGACGTCCGAGGCTTAATGAAATGGAAATTTTGTTCTCATGGAGAATATAAGACTAAAGAGAATATTAGTAACATATTGGTATTAGCAATTGAATATCTTATAAATACTACTATTGTAATTGTAGCTAACACAATAATGTACAGTTAGTCAATCTCTATGAAAGGTAGAGCCTTTGCTAACTTAATTTTCTTAAGAGAAAACATGTCAGATTTCTTATTATCATTCTCAAGTCTGTGTTTTCTTATTTATCTTGGAATCTATTTTACATCCTTCTTTCAGTCAAAGGATACATTTGACATCTAGAATTCAGATTTTAGTCATTATTCTGTTTAGTTAGGTATTACCAGGCTCCAGTTGCTACATATTTTCTCATGTTAAGGGGGAAAATGTTAAGAATCTTAAGTGACTGCATCTGTGGAGAGAAAATGGGATTTACTGTCCAGAGGGAATCTTGTAGAATTGAAGGTAGACTGTCTGATGCAGCTGGAAAGAAAGAGGGATGCTGAGAAAAGTCATGGGGGAGAGCACTCTACAACTCACCTAAGATTTCTGAGATAATTACATGGAAAATGATCCAGAGCAGCTGGAAGTGATAGATGAAGCTGGTGTGTGGACATCTTCGTCAAGTCACGATTTCTCGTCTGAAGCCTCTCTCGCTTTCAGTGCAGTGTGCCCTGAACCGCCCTGCCTTCTTTGCTGAGCGGCTCTACTATTCCATGAAAGGCGCCGGCACAGATGACTCCACCCTGGTCCGGATTGTGGTCACTCGAAGTGAGGTGAGGCGCTCTCTTTCTGTCTGATCTTCACTTGATTTTGAATGTTGATTCTTTTTTCTTAGCAATATTAAACACAATTTTTCTTCTAGTTTTATTGAGATGTAATTGACATACCTCACTGTATAAATTTAAAGTGTGCTGCATAGAGATTTGACTTACATACATCAGGAAGCAATTATCACAGTAAATTTGATGAACATCCATCATCTTATAAAATACGAGATTAAAGGAAAATATTTTTCCTTGTGACGAGACTTTTAGGATTTACTCTCTATAACATAAAGCAGTGTTAGTTATATTTATCACATTGTATATTACACCCCTAGTAACTTACAACTGGAAGTTTGTACCTTTTGATTGTCTTTCTCCAGTCTGCCCCTCTCAATCCGCTACTTCTAGTAACTACAAATCTTATCTTTTTGTTTGAGTTTGTTCGTTTTTGAAGTGTATTCGCCAACAGTACTCTGCTGGTTTCTGTTATAAAGCATTGTGATTTGATATTTCTATACATTTTAAAAGGATTCCCATGAAAGGTCTAATTATGACATGTCATCATACAAAAATATTAACATAGTTATTGACTGTATTCCCCACTCATTCATACTCTTCACTCATTTATTTTGCAATTGCGAGTTTGTACCTCTTACTCTTTCACCTATTTCCTTCCTGCCCCCAGCCCCCTCCCTTCTGGCAGTTACCTGTTTGTTCTTTGTGTCTATAACTCTGTTTTGTTATATTTGTTTATTTTTTTTTCAGATTCCACATGTAAGTGAAATCATACAATATTTGTCTTTCTCTGTCTCACTTAGAATGTTAATTTCTTAAAAGTTCCTCCGTTGGTTGTCAGTCCATGGGTGACGTTAAGAAGGAGCTCTCTTTTTCACTTCTGGTAGAGGTTGTATAAAGCATAGTGTTCACCTTCTTCCTGCTGTGAGAGGCTTACTTTAGTGAAGCAGACTGCTAGGGAATTCAAGAAGAGGTTTATCTTTTGGTTTTCATTTTGCTTACGTAAAAAACTGTATGAGGGAATTCCCTGGTGGTCTAATGGTTAGAGTTTGGCACTTTCACTGCCAAGTTCAGCAGTCAGGGAACTGAGATCCTGCAAGCGTGAGGCACTGCCAAAAAAAACAAAAAAAAATCAACAAAAAGCTGTATGAAAGATCTATGCAGATTAACCCTATTGGACATAAAAATTCTTAAAATTTAGCATGCACTGTATAATAAAATAACTTAAAAGTTTTATCTTTATCTTTTTACTTAATTATAGCCTCAAATTATTCCTTTCTTTGACTTTGTATATTTAGTAGACTTTTTTTAATTGAAAGAAAGCATATACTACAAAATTATATGAAAGAAGGTAAACCATTTTTTAAAAGACAACTATAATACAATATTTGGAAAAACTTTGTTGTGTCTTTTAGACTTAAATTTTCTAAGCAGGATCTCTTTTTCTTTAATTATAATAAAATACACGTAACACAATTTACCATTTTAATCACTTTTAAGTGTACAGTTCCATGACATTAAGTACATTCTCATTGTTGTGCAGTCATCACCACCAGAACTTTTTCAACTTAAAAAACTGAAAATCTATATTCATTAAATAATAATTCACCATTCTTTTTGCTTCCCAACTCCTAGCAGCCACCATTCTATTTTCTATCTTATGTACTGCAATATTTGACTTCTCTAGCTAATTTATATAAGTGGAATCATAAAGTATTTGTCCTTTTTAACATTTTTAGGGTTCATCCACATTGTAGCATGTGTAAGACTTTCTTTCTTTTCTAAGGCTGAATAATATTCCATTGTATGTATACATTGTGCTCATGTCCGATTCTTGGCTACCCCATGAACTATAGCCCACCAGGCTCCTCTGTCCATGGGATTTTCCAGGCAAGAATACTAGAGTGGGTTGCCATTTCCTTCTCCAGGGAATGTATACACTACCTTTTGTTTATCCATTCATCCGTCAATGGACACTTGGGTTGCTTCCACCCTTTGACTGTTGTGAATAATGCTGCTTTTAACATGAGTGTGCAAGTATTTGAACCTGTGTTTCACTTTTGTGGATACTCAGAAATGCAATGGTTGTGTCATATGGTAATTCTATCTTTATTTATTTGAGTAATTACTATACTGTTTTCCCATGGCTGCACCATTTTACCTACCAGCAGTGAACAGGGATTTCAACTTCTCTGCATCCTGTCCAACACTTTGCTAGTGCTGGTATAAATGCTAGCAATAAAATGTCAGTCCTTTGGTGTTTTTTCCCCTCTGCTTTGGTTATAATTAGGTCTTTTCACTATTAAAGAATAATTTTAATAAATTATCAGTTTTCTTTAATGACTTTTTTCTAATATTACAAACATCATGTCTTGCATGCAGATCGATCTTGTGCAGATAAAACAGATGTTCAGTCAGATGTATCAGAAGACGCTGGGCACAATGATTGCAAGTGACACGAGTGGAGATTACCGAAAGCTTCTTCTGGCCATTGTGGGCCAGTAGGAGAGATTTTTATAAATGAATGAAGCTATTCAAAGCTTATCCTTCAAAGCAATGACTGACCTGCATGCAGCAACATCAACCCTCACCTAACCAAAAGAGCTTTTACTAAGGACTGTGTCAGGGTATTGTGCTTGGTTTGCACATGTGGTTATTGCCTTAATTCCAATGTTTTTTTTTTTTTCTCTATGTACAATCAAGTAAAGCCATATCACAATGAAGTAATAATGCAATGTTTGTAAAGCATAATTCTCACTGCTCTTATTCTAAATAGGACACTGAATTGAGTAAAAGTCACAATAGTTTCAAATTCTATGTAATAATATTGAATAAATTTTAATAAATAATATTGAACATTAGAAAAAACCCGTTGCTTTCCATTGGACAGTTACAGTTGGTAGTCTGTCAAAATTGTATTACTTTTTAAAACAAATTCAGCTGTTTTGACCTAAAAGAGTAATTTGCATCTTACTTCACATAAATCAGTATTCTATATTCATAAATGCTGAACTTCCCACATAGAAAATAGTTTAGTATTGGCTGTAGTGGCTTTTTAAAAAGAGATTATATGTTTATATGCCTAAAATATATAGCCTACTTTTATGTCTACTAAGACTGCCTATAGATCTTTATTGGCCCTTGATTAAAAAAAAAATTATAAAATACTTTAATTTTAGTTGCAGTTTAATCATGATTCAAGAAAATGAAGCTTGACACATAAAAGGTGCCAAATGAATGAATGAATGAATGAATCTTAAATCATCTTCCTGGGAGATTGAATATTAGTTTTTTTGGAGAAGTAGTTCAGGAATCAGTTTGTGCTATAGCAGTGTGATTTCAAACCTGAGTTTGTTCCCAGTACTGAGCAGTTGCTTATTATGTTGAGCATTACAATAGGAAGTTAGGGAAAGTACAAAGGAAGGAGGTTTGTAATCTAGTGGGGGATCTAAACAAAACTTAGGATACAAGGATGTTGTTAGATTATAAATTCTTCTGAGAATAATAACCCTATTTGTTCTTTTTGTTGAACTCCCTGACACAAAGCGGATATTTAATATATATATGGTGAATGATTGTACTAAAAATTGAGGGAAAGAATAGTAAATATCAGTTATAATTCAATGAACATTTGTTTGGGGGTAAGTGCCAAGGGACATACATGCAAGGTGGTATAAGACACAAGCTTACTCTTAGAGAGAGAGGCCTATGTATAACTGTAGTGTGAGGCGAAAGCAAGATACACTGGTAGAAGGATAACAGGCCAAGACAGATTTCTGACATAGATTTTGGAAAAATAACTAACAGCAGTAGGATTTGGTAAAGGAAAAGGGGTGTAAGTTATTAAAGAAAAAATTTATGAGAAATATATTTTTAAACTTCTAAAGATTGAGATATAAATCATGTATCATACCATTCATCCTTTTATAGTGTACGGTTTAGTGGGTTTTTAGGATATTCACACACTTGTGCAACAGTCACCACAATCAATTTTTGAATATTTTCATCACCCAAAAAGAGAACTTAACACCCATTACCAGTCAGTCCTTCTTTCCTTTCTTCCTGCCTGTCCCCTGGCAATCGCTAATCTACTTTCTGTCTCTGTGGATTTCCCTGTTGGGGGCTTTCCGTATGAATGGAATTATACAGTGTGTGGCCCTTTGTGTCTGGCTTCTTTTAACTAACATACTGTTTTTAAGGTTCACCTGTGTGGTAGCATGAATCAATGCTTCATTCTGTTTATGGCTGAATAATCCATTGTTTGGTCCATTGTTTGGATCTACATTTTACTTGTCCATTTATCAATTGATGGACATTCGGGTTGTTTTCACCTATTACCATTATGAATAATGCTGCTATGAATATTCATGCACAAGCTTTTCTATGGACACAAATTTTCAATTCTCTTGGCTATAACAACAGGAGTGGAATTGCTGGTAGTAGTATCTTTAACTTTTTGAGGATCTGCCAAACTATTTTCCAAAGCAGTTGTACCATTTTACAGTCCTACCATCAATGAATGAGGCTTCCAGTGTCTTCATTCTTACCGACATTATCATTGTCTCTTTGATTCTAACCATCCTAGTGAATGTAAAGTGGCATCTCATTGCAGTTTTGATTTGGATTTCCCTAATAAGTAATGAATATATTTTCTTGATTGGCCATATTTTCTTGATTATCCATTTGCATATCTTCTTTGGGAAAATATCTGCCTGTTTTTAAAATGGGTTATTGAGAATTCCCTGGCAATCCAGTGGTTAGGACTCCATGCTGCTGCTGCTGGAGGCCCAGGTTTGATCCCCCATTTGGGGAACTAAGATCCCACAAGCCACGTGGTCCCAAAAAAGATTATGATGTATATAAGGTAGGATAGTTATCTCAGCACAAATTCAGTCGTAATCTTCACTTGGGAAAAAATCCAGGGAGGAACATCTTACTCAACAGTTACATGTTTTTCTTTTTGAGAACTTTTATGACTTATAACACTAACTTTAAAAGCATTTTTCTCAATTTTTATAATTTTAATATGTTTATTAGCAGAAATGCAATTTATTTTTAAAATTAGACTCTGGTGACTCCATGGAAAGTAATGTGTGTGTATAGTTTAATAATTTGTTTTGAAATAATTTCAAATGTATAGAAAAGTTGCCAGTACAAAGACCTACCATGTCCTCTTTACCTAGATTCTCATACAGTTAATATTTTATTGGTTCATTACTTAACTCTGAGTGTGTGTGTGCATGCATATGTCTTTTGTTATTAGTCTTTATCTGAACTGTTGGTGGGTTGAGAGAGCAAACTGCAGTCATGCTGTCCCATCACTCCTAAACACTCCAGTGGGTGTTTTCCCCTGATCAGGTCACTCTTCTACATAGTGGCAAACAATCTTCCATATCAGTAAATCAATATTGGTACAACACTACCACCCAATCTATTAAGCCTATTCAAATTTTGCCTACTCTCCCAACAATGTCTCTTTTCATTTCTGGGTCAACATCCGCATTTAGTTGTGTATTTTCAGACTCTAATCTGGAACATTTGCCAGTCTTTTGTAGCTTTACAGTTTTATTAAAAGGTACAAGCTTTTATTATAGGATGGCTTACAATCTGGGTACTTTGTCTGAAGGAATACCGCAAAATGATGCTTTGCTTTTCTCAGTGAGTCTCATCAGGAGGCATAAAATGTAGACTCCTCCCCACACTGGTGATGTTAACCTTGATCACTTGATCATGCTGGCTTCTTAAATTCAGTTTTTCCCTTTGTAATTGATTAGTATTCCAAAATCATGCCACTGAACTATTCCTTATCAAATCTCCACATACCAGCCTTAGCACTGAAGACTCCTATCTAAATCATCCACTTCTATAGTTGGTGCCAAGTGGTAATTCTCTATTTCAATCATTTCCTCTCCATTATTGGATTGGCATTCAACTGCTATAAAGAGCTTTCCTTTCTCTTCATTATATCAATGTGAACTTGTATATTCCTATCTTATTCAACAGATTGTAATCCATTATTATTGTTTACTTTGATGTTCAAATTGTCTGATTTGGCCAGGAGCCCCCCTCAAGTGGCTCCTAACAGTGCAACATTTTAAAGTAAGTATACTGCTAAGATTCATCCACACGGTGAATAGCTATAGTTCATTCATTTCTACTGCTTTGTAATATGCGATTTTTGGAATATATTATCAGTGTATTCATCCACTCTTCCTTTGGGTTGTTTCCAGGTTTTTGCTATTGTATTTTGCCTTTCCAACTCTGAGGTAATGCTGAATTTCAAATGTATTAAATTTTTCCATTAACATCATATACTTGGAGTCTGTTTATTGTGTAAATATTGCTCACTAGAAGCAGAGTGGTTTTGCATTCTTCCAACGTGTGTGAGGCACTTACTTTGCAAATATTGTCTTAGCTGCATTTTTCACGGAGAAAGACTTAAATGATCTGTTTTCAAAATCGTTTAATAAAGGTTTTTATCTTTAAATAAATTTCCTTTTGGTTTGACTATTTATGGAAGGTTATTGAAAGAAAGGAAATGGCAACCCACTCCAGTACTCTTGCCTGGAAAATCTCACGGACGGAGAAGCCTACAGGCTAGTCTATGAGGTCGCAGAGTCGGACACGCTGACTGACTTCACTTTCACTATTGAAAGAAAGGAGTCGAGAAAGCAAACTCGAAAGTGGAAAACTTTGTACGTAGCCAACACCCTGGGTAAGGGAAAGTGGCATCTACGAAAATACGAAACCCCAGCCAGACACGGAGGTTGTGGCTCAGGCGCAAGGTTTCCAGGGCGCACGCGCAAAATCTCACCCGGCGCCCCCATCCTTCTTGCCTCCCTCGGGCAATGTTATCGCGAGTCTTGGGATCAACTTGCGGTGATTGCGGAGGCAAAGTTATCGCGAGAAGTAATTGGTTGCTATAGTTGCGAAAAACGCTTCTGCGCCTGTTGGGTAAGACTGATAGTACTCCTTAGAAAATCATCTCTTTTCGGGCTCACCACTCCAACCCTGCGGCCACACCGCGTTACCTTAGTCTCTTCTCCTTCAGCTTAACCCACAGGCCGCACCCCTCCACGATTGTACTCGCGTACAGACCTGAAAGCTGCCGACCCCGCTAGGCCCCCGACTCTCCCGCCAGGCCCAGGCCTCCCACCCAAAGCCAGACTCAGAACCCACTTCCCGGTTTGCGCCGAGATTCCCCCCGGAATAAGCGCACGCTGGGCTTGTGTCCAGACCACCGCCAGTAACATCATCTTTCATGTAAACGGTTCTTTTTTCGTTGTTTTTTTTAAGCTATTAAAACATTTTTTTTATTATATTAAAAATTTTAAGATTGTAGTATAGTTGATTTACTGTAGTGCATCTAACCTATTTCTAATCTGACTTCCCCTCTTGAAATTCTGAGCAGATAACAAACGTGTACCTTGTCGGTGGCAACAGGAGCCCCCACCTGATTGCCTTGACTATAATTTTTAGCTGGCCAGATTTCTTGCACTCATTTAACAAATATGCTGCTAATGACTCTTGCCGACAAGGCATGATGTCAGGCACTCAGGCTGCAGAAATGTGTGACAGATTACTTGTCTTTAAAGGAGTAATTGAGCATTCAGTAGCACTCAAGTAGTGCCTGTCAGTAACACCTTTTGTGAAGTGCCTCATTGATTAAGCAGTTTTACTATTTTAGTGGATATTCACAACAAATGTGTAAAAAGTCAGGTTATATTTTCCGTTTTACGGAAGGTGACAATGAGGCCCAGAAAAGTTAGGCATTTCTTCAAGGTCAGGCTAGTGAAGGCCTAATTTGTGTACTGCTATTGAAAAAGAAAAAAGGAGACAAGATCATTTCAAATGTAAATTTGGTAAGACAGTTGTCAGGGCCACTTAGGCCCTAAGTCAGCCTGGAGACATAACATTTCACAAGTGATCTGAGACCTGTAGGTAACGGAAAGTGAGCGAGTTGTTAGAAAGAGGCAGAATACTTACAAAGCTTGGGGACAGCAACATCTCTCTCTCTCTCTCTCTCTTTTTTTTTTTTTTTTTTTGGTACCACCAGCCTAGACACACTTAACAAAGTATATCCTATGAAAATGTTGGAATTGCATTAAGTTCCATTTTTAACTGAGTCAGAAAATATGACCTTTTTTTCCTTAACAGCTATCCAATTTATTTTTGAAAATGTGTCCTTAGTGTTGTAAAATCATTTGAAAATATCTTTGACTAAATAAGACATATGTCAGAACTTTTTCCAGTGGGCTAACATTTTGTATGGTTGCTTCTTTCTTGTTATCAAAATATGTTTTTCTAAAACTGAGAGATGAAATAACCCTTGAGGGGAGTCTTGCACATCAGAAAAAAGAAAAAAGCTACCAAAACCACTATGAAGGATGTGGGGGATGGGAGGTGGGGTGATGGCATTCCTACTTCTTTGCCTTGTCATAATTTGCTCCTAATGGGTAGTGACATGTATAAGGACGATATTTTAGCACTAGCCAGCGGAGTCATCCTTGTGACTAGCTCCCTAAAGCACTGCCTGTCTGGCACCAATGGTTGGAAAGAGGACAAAGCAGTTCTGGAGTAAGGCATTTCCCTAGGTTTTCCCCTGGTATTGGTTATGATGTACTGTGGATAAATGTGCAGCTGTGGAATATAAGGGAACAGGTTCACTTACTGTGTTCACAGAGCTCAAAGAAGACCAGAGAGATTTTGCCAAGGTGTGGATATGGAGCAGGTGTCATCAACAGGCAGACCTGTGCAGATCACTGTGACAGAGGGATATGACTTGGTAAAGTTATTTTTGGGAATTCTGGAAGTCCCTACTTTATTTGTTCTTGAAAGTACTTTTGTCTTTAGTCTCCTGTCTCCCTGTCAGTCATCCTCTTGCGGCTTGGGGAAGAATGTGTTGGGAACATTAGCAGGAGGAATGGAGCTCTGCATATTTCTGTCCCACCAAATCCCATGGCTTTATGTAGTAATGGCACTTCCTTCTCAGTGTTCCTTATTGTCAGTCTATAATCTGCAAGTCATGTTGGTTAGGCAATTTAAATACTAAACTTAATGAGGGTAAAACAGCTGGTTTTCATTTTCCTAAACAGCAGTTCCTTTCTCCTGAAAAGGATCTGAATTCTTCCAGAGCTGCTCTTGTGATTAATTTCATTTGATGAAATTACAGTATACATTTCAGTCGTGCCCGACTCTTTGCGATCCCATGGACTGCAGCCTACCAGGCTCCTCCGTCCATGGTATTCTCCAGGCAAGAATACTGGAGTGGGTTGCCATTTACTTCTCCAGGGGATCTTCCCGACCCAGGGATCAAACTCAGGTCTCCCACATTACAGGCAGATGCTTTAACCTCTGAGCCACCAGGGAAGCCTATTAAGCTTTAAAAGAATAATGAAATGTCAAAATATTCAGTACTATGAAGTCAAACAGCTTATTCCAAAACGGATATAATAAATGATCTCTATTTTAAAGGTATATATAAATGTGTGTATATATATCTACATAACAGCAAAACATTAGAAAATATATTAGTTTTTCTATGTGCTTTCCTCACTTTTTCAAAACTTCCACTCCAATTAAAATCATGAAAAATTTCCAGTGTTCTTATATAATCATATAAACACAATAACTTATTTTTCAAAACTTCCAACTTAATGGCCTTTAAATAGAATATTGCATTTAGCTGCAGCTGTATTTGTTTAATAACTTTCTACTTCCCCCATTTGTATTTGTGGTATAGCTTGTTAGAAAAATGTTTAAAATGTGTCAGTTTAAATCACAATGGGTTGCCAGACTTGGGAAAATTCTCTATTTGAATGTAATTGTAAAGTATGTTTCTGTCAACAGAAAGGTTTTAAAGGAGATACTTCAGTTACCTTTATTCGTGCAGAATTCAATCAAGTGGTTCTGGGAGACTCTGCAAAAATTACTGTTTCTCCAGAAGGAACTGCAAAATACAACTTCACTTGCAGCTTTGAGTTCAATCCTGAAGGAGGAGGAATCACTTTAGATGACCTCGCCCACAAACCTGTGTTCTGTAAGTCCTTGTGATTCTAGATACATTAATTATGTGAGTGATCAGGGTATTCTGAGGTATTTAGTAGCTCTTGTTGGGACAGATGAACACATCCTAACCTTTTTAATCTAGGAATAACAGAATAATTTGAGTCTTACCTGGTTCTGGCAGCTGTCACCATGACCTGCTAATTTTAATCAGTTTGTATCAAAGACCTTTTGATATGTAACTGGACTTTTTAAAATGATTTAAAAATTTTTTCCAAATTGGCTTTATTCTTTCCAGCAGTTGATAATAAAACACATATATGGTCAAAAAAAGAATTTATACAATTTTCAAAAAACAGTAAGCAATAATATAGAAAGTAAACATACTCTTTTATGAAAAAAAAAAGAACCCCAAGTTTGAAAGCAAGACCAGTGATATATAGATAATCATGTGTACAACTCTTTTAATTTCCCTAAATATATTATTTAATAACTATTTAGTAACTAGTAAGTTCTGTGAACAGTCAAACAAGAATGAAGATAATCCTCAAATAAATCCATGGGCATAAATGAATAGACATATAATTGGACTTTGCAGTGTTGGTCTCCTAATCTGGTTTGGAAGCTTTTCCTTTGTATTCTTATATTTAGGGCTGTCAGATTTAGGGGGGAAAAAAAAGCAAAAAACTATTTAAGACATATTTACACTAAAAAACTATTTGTTCTTTATCTGAAATTCATATTTAATTGGGCATCTGGCAACCCTGTCTGTACTTCTGCATTTTCACCATACTGTAGAGTAGTTTTTAACTATCTTCCTTTTTAGAGGAGACACTTTTTGAAATCAGACAGTATCTTATTTCAGAATTTCTAGCACCTAGAAATATCTGGGATATAAAAGGGCTCAAAAATATTTGTTGAAAGAATGAATGGATAAATAAATGGATAGTTTCTATATTCACACTTTTACAGTTGCTAGCTACATAATATTATCTCTGAAACACTTTGTCCCTAAACCTATATTCTAAGCTAAATCTTTTTTAGTTTTATTTTGTTTTAATCCATATCCTTTTTTTTGATAGTGTGAATTAAAAGTTTTACTTTATTTATTTATTTTTATTGAAGTACAGTTGATTTCTAATGTTGTGCTCGTAAGGTAAGGGAGTTAGAGAAGGCGAAGTTCAGAAAAAGAAGACCAGCACTTTACAGATCACCTTTAATGAGGCGAGAAGGGGCAGCAGTCAGATTAGCGAGCTGCTGCACTAACCTAAGAAATGGGTGAGTATATATAGGCATGTGTGTGCAAAGTTACGGTCTTAAGGGGGCCTGTTCTTCTCCAGTGATGTTTGGAGTAGTTATCTCTTAAACGGCTGGGGCAGGGAATTTTGGAGATCGGCCAGAGGCTGGACCAGCTTGGAGCTGCATGTAATCAACCTTAATGTCCATTTTTTTCTTTCCGGTGAGAGTTCTTTGTTTTGCATAGATGGTGGGGAGGACCTGAAGGGGAGTTTTAGCTCCAGGCTATTTTGAGCCCTGTAACCCCACTCCAGTACTCTTGCCTAGAAAATCCCATGGACAGAGGAGCCTGGTAGGCTGCAGTCCATGGGGTCTCGAAGAGTCGGACGTGACTGAGAGACTTCACTTTCACTTTTCACTTTCATGCATTGGAGAAGGAAATGGCAACCCACTCCAGTGTTCTTGCCTGGAGAATCCCAGGGACGGGGGAGCCTGGTGGGCTGCTGTCAGTGGGGTCGCACAGAGTCAGACACGACTAAAACGACTTAGCAGCAGCAGCAGCAACTTTCCTTCAGTGCTAATTTCTACTGTACAACAAAGTGACTCAGTTATACACATACATGCATTCTTTTTAAATATTATTTTCCATTATGGTTTATCCCAGGAGATTAGATATGGTTCCCTGTGCTATACAGTAGGACCTTGTGGTTTATCCATTCTAAGCTTGATAGTTTGACTTACTAACCTCAAACTCCCAGGCCATCCTCTCCCTCACCCACTTTGCCATGGCAGCCACAAGTCTGTGTCTGTGAGTCTGTTTCTGTTTTATGGATAGGTTCGTTTGTGCCATATTTTTTTTTATTTATTTTTGTTTTGTTTTTTCTTTTTTATTACTAACATTAGTAGCCTTGAGATATGTTTAAATTAGAATTGTCATTTTGAATGTTCACATTAAGATATACTATAATTTGACTTGTGAGGACTTTTTAATTTAAAAAGTTTTTATTGGAGTATAGTTGATTTACAATGTTGTGTTAGTTACTGCCATACAGCAAAGAGTCAGTTACACATACATATCTATCCACTTTTTTGTGCCATATTTTGGTTTCCACATATAAGTGATATCACACGGTAGTTGTCTTTCTTTTTCTGACTTACTTCACTTACTATGGTTATCTCTGGTTGCATCCATGTTGCTGCAGATGGCCTCATTTCAATCTTCATTATGGATGTCTGGTATTCCATTATGTGTGTGTGTGTGTATATGTGTCTCCTTATCCATTCATCTGTTGATGGACATTTAAGTTGTGTCTGTGTCTTGGCTATTGTGAATAGTGCTACTATGAACAAGGGTACATGTGTCTTTTTTGAATTTTTTGAATTATGTATCTTTTTAAATTATAAATTATAGATGGATAAAATTTGCGTACAGAATTATGTACTGTAATTAAACAAACAGAGTAGTGAAGCCTAAGTATTTTACTAATGCAGAAGCCACAGAAGGAAAAGAAAATACATTTAAATAAGCAACTATAAGATATCACAAACTGAGATACAATTTGAAGTTCTGTACTTTCCCTTTAAAGAGCTCCTATATACCATTTAAAAAAACACCTAGAACCTAATGGATAAATGCACAAAGCATATGAAAGAGATATGAAAATTTCACAGATAAACATAACTTACCATTAAACATATGGAAAATGTTCAATCTCACTTTAAAATGAGAAATAAAATTAAGCAGAGATTCCATTTTACAATTAGCAAGATCACAGAGTTTAATAATGTAACATTTAGACAAGTGTGTTACCAAATTGTATTAACTTTGCTAAAAATGCTGACAGAGGAACCTAAATTTAGAGGAAACAAGGGTTGAGAAACAAATACAATGAGAAAGAAAAAAGATGAATCCAGAAGGTGAGATAGTCTCTATAACTGTCCTGATGTCTTCAAGAAAGCAGTGCTATATTAAAAAAACGTATGTGGGAGGAGGGAAGGTTGTAAATGAAAACAACATGAAGAAACGTGACAGCCAACTGCAACATGTGGCCTTTGATACAAACCAGCTACAGAATAAATTTTGGGACAGTTGACAAATGTTAGATGTAGACTGGGCATTAGATGCATTAAGGCATTATATTTAATGCTGTTATGCATATTTACTAGATGTGATAGAGGTGTTGTGGTTATGTAGGAAAGTACTGTATTTTGGATTTGTATACTTTAATATTTGGGAGTAAAATGTAAAGATGTCTGTAACTTACTTGGAATGATTTCCACAAACATGAAGCAGTATATGCTAACTATTGTTAAACCTCCGTTATGGTCATCAGTTCAGTTCAGTTGTTGCTCAGTCGTGCCCGACTCTTTGCGACCCCATGAATCGCAGCACACCAGGCCTCCCTGTCCATCACCAACTCCCGGAGTTCACTCAGACTCACGTCCATAGAGTCGGTGATGCCATCCAGCCATCTCATCCTCTGTCATACCCTTCTCCTCTTGCCCCCAATCCCTCCCAGTATGAGGGTCTTTTGCAATGAGTCAACTCTTTGCATAAGGTGGCCAAAGTACTGGGGTTTCAGCTTCAGCATCATTCCTTCCAAAGAACACCCAGGACTGATCTCCTTTAGGATGGACTGGTTGGATCTCCTTGCAGTCCAAGGGACTCACAATAGTCTTCTCCAACACCACAGTTCAAAAACATCAATTCTTCGGCCCTCAGCTTTCTTTATAGTCCAACTCTCACATCCATACATGACCACTAGAAAAACCATAGCCTTGATTAGATGGACTTTTGTTGGCAAAGTAATGTCTCTGCTTTTTAATATGTTATCTAGGTTGGTCATAACTTTCCTAACAAGGAGTAAGCATCTTTTAATTTCATGGCTGCAGTCACCATCTGCAGTGATTTTGGAGCCCAGAAAAATAAAGTCAGCCACTGTTTCCACTGTTTCCCCATCTATTTCCCATGAAGTGATGGGACTGAATGCCATGATCTTGGTTTTCTGAATGTTGAGTTTTAAGCTAGCTTCTTCACTCTCCCCTTTCACTTTCATCAAGAGGCTCTTTAGTTCTTCACTTTCTGCCATAAGGGTGGTGTCATCTGCATATCTGAGGTTATTGATATTTCTCCCAGAAATCTTGATTCCAGCTTGTGTTTCTTCCAGCCCAGCGTTTCTCATGATGTACTCTGCATAGAAGCTTAATAGGGATATTCATTATACTGTGTGTGTGTGTTAGTCACGTCCAACTGTTTGTGACCCCATGGACTATAGCCCACTAGGCTCCTCTGTCTATGGGGTTTTCTAGGTAAGATACTGGAATGGGTTACCATTTCCTTCTCCAGGGGATCTTCACAACCCAGGGATTGAACCTGGGTCTCCTGCATTGCAGGCAGATTCTTTACCATCTGTGCTGCTCATTTTTACATATTTGAAATTTTTCATAATAAATATTAACACATACAAGGAATGATGCTGCAGTGAATACCCTGGTACATACCTTGCATGCTCTGTAAATTACTCCAAGGTGTGCCAAGTCCTATGCTGGGCGATATGGGAAGACCTGGAACAGTGTTTTTCAAACTACAGATGGTGATTTTTAGTCTCTCTGAAAATTGATTGAGGGAGTCATGACCAGTAATTTCTTATACATGAAACATAATAGAAAATACCTAAGGGTTTTGAGCTAGTGAAGAGGAGCTAAAAAGCCTCTCGATGAAAGTGAAAGAGGAGAGTGAAAAAGTTGGCTTAAAGCTCAACATTCAGAAAACGAAGATCATGGCATCCGGTCCTATCACTTCATGGGAAATGGATGGGAAAACAGTAGAAACAGTGTCAGACTTTATTTTTTTGGGCTCCAAAACTGCAGCCATGAAATTAAAAGACGCTTACACCTTGGAAGAAAAGTGATGAGCAACCTAGATAGTGTATTCAAAAGCAGAGACATTACTTTGCCGACTAAGGTCCGTCTAGTCAAGGCTATGGTTTTTCCTGTGGTCATGTATGGATGTGAGAGTTGGACTGTGAAGAAGGCTGAAGAAGAAGGCGCCGAAGAATTGATGCTTTTGAACTGTGGTGTTGGAGGACTCTTGAGAGTCCCTTGGACTGCAAGGAGATCCAACAAGTCCATTCTGAAGGAGATCAACCTTGGGATTTCTTTGGAAGGAATGATGCTAAAACTGAAGCTCCAGTACTTTGGCCACCTCATGTGAAGAGTTGACTCATTGGAAAAACCCTGATGCTGGGAGGGATTGGGGGCAGGAGGAGAAGGGGACGACCGAGGATGAGATGGCTGGATGGCATCACGGACTCAATGGATGTGAGTCTGAGTGAACCAGGGAGTTGGTGATGGACAGGGAGGCCTGGCGTGCTGCGATTCATGGGGTCGCAAGGAGTCGGACACAACTGAGTGACTGAACTGAATTGAACTGAACTGAAGCATGAATATTACGTGAAACTTTGTTATAATCATATGCTTCAGTAAATTTATACTGATGTGTGTACATGATTATGATATAAAATCCATTTTAAAAATAATTTGCATGGAAAAAAGTTTAATAAGTCACTGAGAAGGTCCAGTATCTCCCACTGGAAGTTGCTAATAATGGTGCCTTCTCAAGTTTCCTGTTCATTTCTCTTGATTTTCTTTGACAGTGCTTTGTTGCACCTTGGTTATCTGATTTATGAGTTAGACATGTTCTCATTTCTTTGTTTTGATTTTTCTAGTAACAGTGACTGAAGTTTTACCAAAGGAAAAGAAACAGAAAGAGGAGAAGACCATGGTTCTTGGTCAAGCTGTGGTGGACCTTCTTCCTCTGCTGGAAGGTCAGATGTGTGATTTGCTCAACAGCAGAAATAACCAAGCTCATAAAACTTAGTTCCAGAGAAGTACAAAAATCACCCACAATGAATTTGAGAGATGCGATGAAAAGATGAGCACAGCTATCTCTGCAAAACCCTTCCCTTTTTGGCTTGACTTCGGCTTCTTTTCACAGGAGAAAGTTCGTTTGAGACAATGGTACCACTGCACCCTGTGCCAGGTTCGCCCATAGAACCTTTTCGGTCAGGTGTTAAGGTAATCAGAGTTTTAACTCTCCAACATTTCAGCCTGATGTTCAGTCACGACTGTCTGCTCTTAAGGTTCAGTTTAGTTGAGTCTAAGTCGTCAGGCACCTTCTTTCCTTTTCACAAGCACACATAGTGTTAGGTTCTGGGAAACAAAGATAAAAAAGGCAGAATCCTACCTTAGGAGCTCACAGTCCACACATCAAAAGTTATGACCACCAGTGTGATTAAATAATGGGGTGGGGTATATGGACACAGAGTAGATATCTGTTACTTTGCCCAGGGGTATATAAGGGAAGGTTTACCCGTCAAAATACCTCTTTAACTATGTCCTAATGGGTTAAATTAAATAGTATATGAAGGCACCTAACACAGTTTCTGCATGGTAGCCTGCCCCTGACCACCGGAAGTGGGGAACCATGAATCGGTGGGCTGTGCTACTGGTTTGTGTTCTGGGCTTTGTTTCAGTTTCTCCTGGCATCAGCAGCTTCTTGAGGCACTGCTTTTACCACTCTTGTGCAGGTACACACTCGCTCTTCAGCAGACACCTCAGCTGTCTTCTGTTTTGCACAAGCAAAGGAGAAAGGCCCAGCTGTCCCAACTATTCTGAATGCAGTTCCCTGTTTAACAATTGAGGTGGGCCCTTCCTGATTCTTGTGGATTCTGCCACAATCCACTGCTACATCTGCGGTGATTCTCTCCTCCTATTGTAGGATATGATTGTTTTTTTCCATTTGTTTTTGGTCGATCTGATTTAATTTGCTTTCTGTCTTTCAAGGATCCTTAAAACTGTGTCGTCCAGGGATGGCATTTCTTGTTCTTGGGCCGTTATAGCATTATTGTTTTATTGATAAGGATAATCATTTAGTATCTTTCTGTCATTTCATATGCTGGAAAGAAGTAGATATTTGAGCTCCATTTGCCTTCCTTGGTCCAGTGTCCCAGCCTCTGTGCTGTTGATTTCCTTTAAATGACTGTAGGAGAAAAGTTAGTCAAATGATTTTTCAGTCCTCATGACCTCTGCTTATAATATTCCTGTGTTTAATTGTTTCACATACTCAAGGAAAAAATATATGACAAGAGTTCTCACTAATTTTATATATTAGCGTATATACTAGTTGTTTCAAGACTCAGAGACTAAAATGACATAAACCTGTCCTTGAAAAGGAGACTTCAATTTGTCATCTGGTGTTCCTTGTCATATTCAATAATAGAAATTAGAAACCTGAGGGACATTTCACTTATCTTCTCAGAGACATATTGATCAGAGATACTACATTCTCCAATGTCTCTCTTCCTTAAAAATCTTTCCTCCTTTGGTATTCTGATTTCTAGCTCTCTGACTATACCTTCTTAGGTTCCTGCATTGCCTCTCTTTCCCCTGGTGGTGGTGGTGGTAGTTACTAAGTCATGTCTGACTGTTTGCAGCCCTGTGAACTGTAGCCCACCAGACCCCTCTGTCCATGGGATTTCCCAGGCAAGAATGCTGGAGTGGGTTGCCATTCCCTTCTTCAGGGGATCTTTCCAACCCAGGGATTGAACCCAGGGCTCCTGCACTGTAGGCAGATTCCTTACCATCTGACTCACCACTGAAGCTCCTCTCTTTCCTCTATCTGTTGCTTAGTATGAAGGTTCTATCCTTGGTCACCTTCTTTTCTTAATCTGTGTTCAACTCCTGCGGGAGGGCTATCCATAAATTTGAGGGGAAGGGTATCATCCATGAATTTCACATGTAAAGTGTGACATTCTGAAATTCAGGAGAGGGGTCTGAGCTGGAGCTGCTGAAGTCTTCAGACCCCTCTTCTGAATTTCAGAATGTCAGATTTTACAATTACCTACTGATTTCTCTATAATGAAATTCCATTATTTAAAACTGAACTTAGCATCTTCCTTTTATTTTGGATAGTGGCATCACTCATTTATAAATCATAGGACATACATAGAATCTATATTACTTCCATGACTGCTCACCTGGACTCTTACACTAATCTGCAAATTGGCCCTGCACCAAATCCAGCCTTTTCTATATCCTCAGGGCCTTTGGCATCTCTCTTCTTAGCTTTATTCTTATAGTTTATCACCTTATAATCTCTCACCTGGGACATTACAAGTAGACTAGTAACTGCCTTTGCTTCCCTCCAGTTCTGCCTTCCCACTGCTTGCAGAGTGACTTAAAAGTAAATGTGATCTCATCTCTTCCCCTTCTTCAGTTCAGTCCAGTTCAGTCCAGTCGCTCAGTGATGTCTGACTCTTTGCGACCCCATGAACCACAGCACGCCAGGCCTCCCTGTCCATCAACAACTCCTGGAGTCCACCCAAACCCATGTCCATTGAGTACTCATTGGAAAAGACCCTGATGGTGGGAGGGATTGGGGGCAGGAGGAGAAAGGGACGACCGAGGATGAGATGGCTGGATGGCATCACAGACTGAATGGATGTGAGTCTGAGTGAACTCCGGGAGTTGGTGATGGACAGGGAGGCCTGGCGTACTGCGATTCATGGGGTCGCAAAGAGTCAGACACGACTGCGCGACTGAACCAACCGAACCGATGTATCTATTCTTAGGCTAGTACCTACTATTTTAATTACTGTAGTTTTGAAGAAAACTCTGAAATCAGGAACGTTTTCTGCTTTTTCAAGATTTTTTGGCTATTCTGAGTTTCTTGAATTTCCATATGAATTTTAGCATCAGCTTGTCAATTTCTGCAGAGATGCCAGCTGGTATTTAGGTAGAGGTTTTGATCAATCTGTAGATCACTGTGTGTACTAATAATCCATCTTAATAATTTGTCTCTATTCCATGAACACATATATTTCCATTTATTTAGGCCTTTTCTTTAATTTCTTTTAAGTAATATTTTATAGTTTCTAGAGTAGAAGTTTTGCACTCCTTTTGTTAAATTTATTAAGTATTGCACTCCTGTTAAATTTGTTAAGTATTTTATCTTTTGCTAATATTGTAAGTGAAATTGTTTCTTTAATTTCACTTTTGATTGTATTTCTCATTACTAATTAAGTACAGTTGTGTTTTGTATATTGATCTTGCATTATGCCACCTTACCAAACTTGTATATTAGTTCCAATACTTTTTTTAAGTGGATCTCTTAGGATTTTCTATATACAAGATCATGTCATTTGCAAATAGGTATAATCTTATTTTTTGCTTTCCAAAATGGATACCTTTTACTTTATTTTCTTTCCTAATTGCCATGTTAGAACCTTTATTACAATGTCAAATAGAAGTAGTGAGAATGGATGTTTTTATCTTATCCCTCTCATAAGAGTGAGCCATTCAGCTTTCGCCACTAAGTTCACCCCATCAGATTTTAGATGCAGAGAAGTAGTCACCCTTGCAGAATCCACTCTGATTTCCCTTTCCTGCTTTATTTATTGTAATTATCACATTCAGATATACCATATGTTTTAAACTGTTATTTTGTTTGTTTTATAGTCTGTTCCCTGCTCCCGCTCCTGACTGCCTCCTTCCTAATGTAAATGCCATTAGCACAAGCACTTTTGTTAGTTTTGGTCACTGTTTCATCAGAAACTCTGAACATGCTGCTCATATAGTAGCACTCAGTACATATCTGTTGGTTGAAACAATAATACCATGGTCTGTTTTCTGTTGCTTGGTTTGTAAACTCTTTTGTGAAAGGAAGCATGGTTTTGGATTTGAAAATGATTTTGTTTTATCTGTACATGAGTGTGCTTAGTCACTCATTTGTGTCCAACTCTTTGCAACCCCATGGATTGTAGCCCTCCAGGCTCTTCTGTCCATGGGATTTCCCAGGCATGAATACTGGAGTGGGTTACCATTTCCTACTTCAGAGGATCTTCCCAACCCAGGAATCAAACCTGTATCTCTTGCGACTTCTGCAGGAAACTCCTCCAAGAAACCAGTAGGCAGATACTTTGCCACTGGGAACCATGAAATATATTGAATATGGTAGGTGGTCAGTGAATGGTGGTGAAATAGAATCAAACATTCCATTGATGACAAAAGGCTTCATGGAAATGAGAGTTGAGCTAGGACTGAAGGATGAGTAGGAATGAGATGAACAGAAGTAGGGACATCTTAGAGGTATTAAATGTAAACTTTGTTACTTTGGTTTAAATACAATCAGCTGTACAGAAATTTATTCTCTCTCAGTTCAGTTCAGTTGCTTAGTCGTGTCTGACTCTTTGTGACTCCATGGGCAACAGCACGCCAGGCCTCCCTGTCCATCACCAACTCCGGAGCTGGCTCAAACTCATGTCCACTGAGTTGGTGATGCCATCCAACCATCTCATCCTCTGTTGTCCCCATCTCCTCCTGCCCTCAATCTTTCCCAGCATCAGGGTCTTTTCCAATGAGTCCGTTCTTTGCATCAGGTGGCCAAAGTTTTGGGGCTTCAGCTTCAGCATCAGTCCTTCCAATGAATATTCAGGACTCATCTCCTTTAGGATGGACTGGTTGGATCTCCTTGCAGTCCAAGGGACTCTCAAGAGTCTTCTCCAACACCACAGTTCAAAAGCGTCAATTTTTTGGTGCTCAGCTTTCTTTATGGTCGGTCCACCTCGAATATCCATACATGACTACTGGAAAAACCATAGCTTTGACTAGATGGACTTTTGTTGGCAAAGTGACATCTCTACTTTTTAAAATGCTGTCTAGGTTGGTCATAACTTTTCTTCCAAGAGGCAAGCATCTTTTAACTTCATGGCTGCAATCATCATCTGCAGTTATTTTGGGGCCCCAGAAAATAAAGTCTGTCACTGTTTCCATTGTTTCCCCATCTGTTTGCCATGAAGTGATGGGACCGGATGTGGTGATCTTTGTTTTTTGGATGTTGAGTTTTAAGCCAGCTTTCTCTCTCAGTAAAATTCTCTCTCAGTACTGGAGGCTAAAGGCTTGAAATCAAGGTGTTGGTAAGGTCATCCTCTGGGTGAGGGTACTTCCTGGCCTTTTCTTCTAGTAACCTCAGGCATTCCTTGGCTTGCAGTTGCCGTGCTTCTGTATCTGATTCCATTGTCATGGAGTGTTCTCGCCGAGTGTGTCTACCTTCTCGTGGAATTTTTCCCTTCTTTGTTTTTTCATTCTGTAAAATGGAATTATAGTTGATGTACAATGTTTTGTTAATTACTGCTATACAGCAAAGTGATTCAGTTATTTATATATATAGGCTTCCCTGGGGACTCAGTGGTGAAGAATCCATCTGCAATGCCGAGGACGTGGGAGATGTGGGTTTGATCCCTGGTTGGGGAAGATCCCCTGGAGAGGGCATGGCAACCCACTCCAGTATTCTTGCTGGGAAAATCCTATGAACAGAGGAGCCTGGTGGGCTATGGTCCATGGGAATCGCAAAGAGTTAGACATGACCAAAGCGACTGAGCATGCAGGCATTTATGTATACATACATTCTTTTTTAATATTCTTTTCCGCCGTGGCTTCTCATAGGATTTTTGAATATAGCTCTCTGTGCTATATAGTAGGGGCTTGTTGTTCATCAATTCTATATATTTTAGGGTGTCGCACAGAGTCAGACATGACTGAAGTGACTTAGCGGCAGCTCGTATCTGCTAACCCCACACTCACACTCAATCCCTCCCCAACCTCTCCCTTGGGCAACCACCAGCCTGTCTTCTATGCCTGTGAATCTCTCTTCTATAAGTACATCAGTCATCTTGGATTAGGGCTCATCCTAATGACCCCATATTCACTTGATTACATGTGCCAAGACCCTATTTGTCACATTTACAAGTACCAGGGGCTAGGAGGACTTCAGTAGATCTTTCAGCCTATAATGCCATGACTCTATGTTTAATGTGACCCTTTTCCACTTTCTCAGTCTCCCCTCTTGCTTGTCACTCCCTGTGCTCATTCTGAACAAGTTACTGTTGTCCTGTCTGGAATGCCCCAGTCTGGTGGGTGAGCACAATGTAATATTTTACAGCTCAACTCAAGAGTCACTTTCTTTGGGAAGTCTTCCCTGAGTCCAAGTCAGGTTAGGGCTTCTCTTTTAGGCCCAATATAATGTTTGTCCTGCTGCACTGTAATTATTGATTTACCTGTCTCTTTCTTACACTAACTGAAGTTTTGAAGGCAGAGACTTTTTATCGTACTTAATCGTTGTGTTGTCCTGGCTTAGAACAGTGCTTAACAGCTGAAAGACACCCAGTAAATGTTTACTATTGAGTATGAGGGCGTCTCCCGTGACACTAGTAGTAAAGAACCTACCTGCCAATGCAGGAGACATAAGAGATGTGAGTTCCATTCCTGGACCCAGAAGATTCCCTGGAGAGAGCATGGCAACCCACTCCAATATTCTTGCCTGGAGAATCCCACGAACAGAGGAGCCTGGCAGGCTGTAGGAGATAGCGTCACAAAGAGTCGGACAAAACTGAAGTGACTTAGCATACAACATGAGTAATATTACAGGGGAAGTTTGATAGAACCTAGAAACCAGTAGGGTGTAAAGGAAGAAGAAATAAAGGATTACTTTAGAACTTTGTATATGAGTAGAATTTTGAGGTGTGTATGGGAAGGAAAAGCAAAATTCAAAGAGGAGATGATTTGGGGGAAAATATTATAATCCCAACTTAAAAGGGATATGGAATAAATATATGATAGAGTAAGTAGAGTGGGAGGACAAGGATTGGGCCTTATGGTTGTGTTTCTAGTACTTAGAAATCTGCCTGGCATAAAAGAGACCATCAGCTCATATTTACCACATGGAATGTGCTTCCCTGGTGGCTCAAATGGTAAAGAATATGCCTGCAATGAAAGAGACCCAGGTTCAGTTCCTGGGTCAGGAAGATCCCCTGGAGAAGGAAATGGCAACCTACCCCAGTGCTTTTGCCTGGAGAATTCTATGGGCAGAGGAGCCTGGTGGGCTACTAGTTCATGGGATTGCACAGTGTCGGACATGGCTACTAACTTTCACTTTTTCACATGAAATGTAAAGCAAATGTTCAGGTCTCCAAATTGGCATTTCTACTGACCAAATAGAGAAGTTGTGGACAGTGAACTGATTTGGGAGCTGGGAAGATAAAGCTTTCACCTTGGGTATTTTGATTTAAATGTTAGAACAGAATGATTAAAGGAGAAATTTCCAGTAAATAAATCTAAAGAGCTATGAAAAGAGCTATGGACTTGAAAGTCACAAATGTCTATTTGGAGGTTATCAATATAGAGATGATAGTTGAAGGCAGAGGTAGATGAAATTTCAGAGGGATTGGGCATGGAGAGAAAGATTGAAGAACAGAGGTCAGGACTTTGGGAAAACACATATTTGGGTACCAGGAGGTAAAAGTTAAACCAAAGGAGATGAAGATGGCAGCCACAGAATGGATCACTTGGATACGACAGCATCACAGAATCTGGGAGGGAACATAATTTGAATAACAAGAGGTCATTAGCTGTGCCAAATGCTGGAAAAAGATAGAAAATAATGAGGACTGAGAAAAGCTCATCAGCCTTAGCCTAATTCAGTCATTTTTGACCTTCAAGAGACATATATCAGTGGAGTATTGATATTATCTAATCTTAGGTATTTAAAAAGGAGTTTGGTGACAGGAGCAGAAGTGATGTTTGGTAGACCATATGATTAAATTTGTCAAGAAAAGGAGAGAAACTGTATAATAACTTGGAAGATCAGAGTGATCAACAGAGACTTCTTGCTGTCCCTTTGAAATGTGATATACTTTTGACAAACTTAGCGTTCTATATCTTGAGTGTTTGGTTCCCAAATCAGGCTAGAGCTAAAAGAGTGAGTTACAAAGGTGGGGAAATCATGGGGCTTTTGGCCTGACAAACCAGAAGAGTGTCCTGCTGGGTACTCTGGGTACTTGTGCTTTGTCATGTGGTCACCACTGGAAAAGAGAAGTGGGGCAGGAAAGGTCACGAGAACTTTTTATGGTGGAACAGAAATTGTTAGGTCACAGAGCAGAATCAGCACATTGGAACAGAAGAGAGCAAGCAAACATCTCTGTTTATAGATAAAGCAGCTGAGCTTCAGAAAGAAACCCTGGGACCTCTGGGTTTTCATGAAAAAGCATCCAAGTTGTCTGATAGGGTGATGAATTTGTTTGCCCTTCTCTTCAGACTGAGGGGAATTCCATGACACCATTGCTGCTCCCTAAGAGAATACCGGACTGTAGACAAAGCAATAATTGCTGTCTCTGCTTTTTATTGAGGTTGTTGCTGATCAGACAGTATTAGCCTCTTTGGGGATACAACCTCCTTCTCAGACAACTTCTAGAACCAGTTTGGCTGTGGTTTGCAAATAGAGATGGGGAAATGGAGGCCATATTGTTGGCTCCCCAGGGTCATCATTAACCAAGCAGCCGGCTGACAAGCCTGTGGCTATGGAAACCAACCTTACTGAGGAAGAGGGATTATAAAAAGAAGCCTCTTTTCTTTTCGATGGAATGATGTCTGTCAATTAGATCTTGCAGAAATATTAGGCTAGATCATTTAATGTTCTCAGTCAATGCTTTATCAGTTTTTTTTTAATATCCTCTCTTATTTGACCTTTTTTGTTCTGTTGAAGACAGTGATGAATACTGCATTTTTCTTCTCACAAAGGTTTTTACATGTGAACTCAGGATATCCTTTGTTTTCACATGTGCAAACTCATAATTTCTACTATGGAGAAAAAATAGTGTGTGGTGCTGGGCATACCTTTGCTGCAGGGGTTCAAAATGATGAAAGAAATAGGAAGCAGGGAGTTGGCTGTATCAGTATCTATCTATATGCAAATTATCAGTTTTCTTCTCAGAAATATATTTTTCATCTTCATTGGGGTCTGGAGGACATATAATATGTCTTATGTGCTACCAGCTCTTACGTCTGTTATGTATATATGCAAATGATACATGCATACACACACGTATACACACATTCATACACGTGGATGCCGAAATTCCTCTCCTACTTGGAAGCTCCTTATGCAGGGATAATAGTTGCTAAGATTGAAGGACAGGAGGAGACAGAGTGTGACAGAAACATAGAAGTGTTCATTAAAGAATTCTTTGGGGTGTGTGCGTGCTTGCTCCATCACTACAGTCGTGTCCAACTCTGCAGCCCCATGGATTGTAGCGTGCCAGGCTCCTCTGTCCATGGGATTCTCGAGGCAAGAACACTGGAGCGGCTTTTCTTTGGGGACTTGAGCTATTTTCCTCTAAACTTATCTTTTATTTCCCACACTGTTGTACAGTTTTTACATCATTATTCTAGATATCACTGAAAAGCCTGAGGCAACCTATTTAGAAATGTCTCTAAACATATTAAACCAAATAGCAAGTAAATAGTTTCAATCATAACTTGCAGCCAATAAAACCCTTCCAGTAACTGGCAAAATCTCAAACCTTTGAAGGCTGCTTCTCCAATGACAGAATTCTATAGGCTATTAAAATCATGTTCAGAATTTAGAAGGAAATTCTGTAGGTGGCATAAATGAGAAAACATCTCAAGGTTTCAAAACCAGAAATTAGGCATAGTGTTATGTTTCAGTTATGGATGGAGAATTTGTCTTCACTTTTCATTCTAAACTGAGAAAGTGTTGGAAGCTAACCAGAAACTCTGCCTTGTGTAGGATGTTGAGAAACAGGAGGTATCAATACCCAAGATAAAAGAGATTAGAGGAAAGGTCACCAATAGGAGACCCAAAGAAACTAGAGTAGGAGAATCAGCAATGGCCATACACGCAAAAGATTCACAGTATGTTAAAGAGATCATGTTCTATTTAGAGCAAGACTTCTGCTAGGCTATCTTAAAGAGATTTTCTGTTTTTAAAAATAACTCCAAAGAGGACCCATGGCCTCTGTTGGTAACCCATTAAAATATTTAATAACCCTTTCTGTCAGGATTTAGGTTCATTTGTTCTGTTATAGCCAAGTGAAACTTGTTATGAGTTTAGATGAACTAGCCTGACACTCTCCCCTGGAGTAGTGTAGACAGGAACGTAGACATTCTTGTAAGTGAGGATTACGGTTAGATACTTATTTTCAGGAAACCAAAATTCCTTTATCCTTAATTTTTATACTCCTTAGTCATCTTGATTGCTTTCCACTAAACCCTTCAAAGTGCCCTGAATACGGAAATTATGAACTTGGTTCTTGTCCATGATTATCTCAGGGTCAGACTTCTCATTTTGGGCTCTATAGGAGATGTGAAAACATTGAAGCAATTTTCAGTGTTTTTCTCTTGTGAAATATCTGGTGGGTAATGTTCACACACGTAACAATGTTAAAATGAATGTTTCAGCCAAGATCCAAAGATCCAATTAATGCTGTGTTCTAAAGGAGGAGGTGATTCCTATGCAGGATTTCAAAAGGAGTAAACTGAGAACTGGTTACATGATTGTTAGTTTTTACTTTTTTGATTGAGGATAATTGCTTTACAATGTTGTGTTGGTTTCTGCTGTACAACAACATGAATCAGTTATAACTATATATGTATCCTTTCCCTCTTGAGCCTCTCTCCCTGTTACATGATTCTTAAATTCCTTACCCACATAAAGATCATGAAAAATTTGAGACAGTAGAGGAGGTTTCAAAATGTGTAAGGATTTTTTTTTGGAGAGCATTGTGGTGAGTCCTAGCTCCAAGGAGGCGGATTGGGAGGGTGCTTTCTTCTTCATCTCAGATCAGGAGAAAGAGATTTAGGAAATGGCATGGGGAACTTCATATGTGTCCCCTGTTGTTAAGGGAACATTGTGGGCTAGTGTAGGCGATTACGTGGAAAAATCTGAAAGGCAGAGACCAGCCTGTTAGATGCTCTGATTGCAGGAATGAAGGAGAAGTGGCTATGTTGATTGACTCTCATTCTGGTGTATGTTGGACAAAGAATACTGAGAGTGTTTGCTGGGGACCAGATGTGGGATGTACAAGGGAAAGCTGGCCTAGAGTTTGGGGCTCAAAGTATTATCAGGGTCTGCTTCTCCTTTCTCCATTTCTCAGGGTAGTTGTGTGTGTGTGTGTGTGTGTGTGTGTGTGTGTGTGTGTTTAGTCTGTTCTTAAACAGCTCTTCTCTTCGTAATTACAAGATGGATGTCAGAAGTTCCTGGGTAAATCCCCTTCTAGCTTCAAAATCAGGGCAATATAGCAAGAGTCTTTATCCCACTGTTTTTCCTTTGGTTTATTTGGTTTTATTTCTCTTTTAAATGAAGAATAGCTTTGTTTAAGGGTTGCTTACTTTAACTGAAGTAAATCTGAATGATCCTACTCCTTTGGAGTAAAACTTGGTGCTTATCAATTTCCTATTGTATTTAGCTTCTGGTTGGAATTTGAATAAATGAAAACCTAAAAGTTCTCTGACTATTCAGGTGAATACATAAAACTCAAGGTGGTAACTTTTCTTCTAAGTCACTTGGGTACCTGTTATTGATGACCTTAGGAGGTAATCCCATGTTCTTAGCACTGCTACTGCTAAGTCACTTCAGTCGTGTCCGACTCTGTGCGACCCCATAGATGGCAGCCTACCAGGCTCCCCTGTCCCTGGGATTCTCCAGGCAAGAACACTGGAGTGGGTTGCCATTTCCTTCTCCAATGCAAGAAAGTGAAAAGTGAAAGTGAAGTCGCTCAGTCGTGTCCAACCCTCAGCGACTCCATGGACTGCAGCCTTCCAGGCTCCTCCGTCCATGGGATTTTCCAGGCAAGAGTACTGGAGTGGGGTGCCATTGCCTTCTCCGGTTCTTAGCACAGGGCCTGAGATATGCTTCCAGTGAACTGGCTAATGTCACATATTTGACCCTGAACGATGACTTTGGGTCGAGCTGTATATTTTACCTGTGGAGCTGGGAAGACTGTCCCATCCAGCTGAGAGTGGAGAAGGGATAAATCCCCAAATGAATTTTAAAGTCATTCCAGAAAAAGGAGGGGTGTAGATGCCAGGTAGACCAGCTGTAAAGGTTCTGCACACTGTATATTTGCAGCCATTATACCTTTCTCCCTTTCTCAGTTTGTATGTGTGGTAAAAAAAGAAAGAATATAGACCTGTATGGGCAGTGAAATCCTCACATTTAGTGAGGTCAACTCTAGAAAAAGTGAGATGAAAATGTTCCTGATGAGAATCTGGAGCATTTAATGAACTTACAGGAAACCTGAGAAGTTAGAAGTTAGGAAAGTACATGGTTCTGTACTTGGAGACCCTTAGCAAAATGTGATTGTAAATCTCTGTGAATGAGATGAACGAACATTTAAGCCTCACATTGTCCTCAATAGTTTCAAGTTAACAAATAGCCTACAATGATAGTGCTTAATATGTGCCATATTCTTGAGCAAAAATGGTTCTCCATATAAAGTCCTCTAATAATATTCTTTCATAGTCCTCTGTATTTTCTTTCATAGTAGGAACACAATTTTCTACTATACATTTTGGTGGGATCATTTATATTTCACACTAGACTGTAAATTCCATGAAGGCAAGAGCATGTCCATTTTGCTTACCATTGTATCACCAGCATTTTGCGGAGTATATTTTGTAGCACTTAGTAGATACTTGGGCTTTCCAGGTGGCTCAGCTGGTAAAGAATCTGCCTGCAATGCAGGAGACCCTGGTTTTGATTCTTGGGTCAGGAAGATCCCTTGGAGAAGGGTAGGCTACCCACTCCAACATTCTTGGGCTTCGCTGGTGGCTCAGATGGTAAATAATCTGCCTGCAATACAGGAGACCTGGGTTTGATCCCTGGGTCGGGAAGATCCCTTTAAGGAGGGCATGGCAACCCACTCCAGTATTCTTGCCTGGAGAATCCCATGGACAGAGGATTTGTTTGTAGCCTGGCAGGCTACAGTCCATGGGGTCACAAAGAGTTGGACACGACTGAGCAGCTAAGCACAGTAGACATTCAGTAAATGTTTGCTGAATGGATGATTGAATAAAGACTGTTCCCTTAGTCTCAGAGCAAGACTTGGGAAAAGAGGCACAGGTTTGCTTGTTTGTTTGCTTTTTCAGTTTTAACAAGCTTCATTTTTTTCTTGGTTCTTCTTTCCTTTTTTACTTTTATTTTTAACTAGACAGTAATTGCTTTGCTTTGTGTTAGTTTCTTCTATACAATATTGTGAATTAGCTACAAGTATACATGTAAACATGTTGCTATGGGGAAGGAGGACCTGCTTGCCTTACTTACTTACAGTTTGCCTGCCAGAAAATGACTCAAATGTCTGATGTGGGTCAGGTTGCACTGTCTGTTACTCAAAGCATTTACTGTAATTCTGTGTCAGGAATTTGCTTTCAAAATTGGTACATGATGAAAAAGAACACTGCCTGGTGTGGTAATAGATGTTTGTAAATGAGAGACATCCTAAAGGAGGAGGTGTTATTTATAAGATTAATAAGCTGGACTCTTTGGTGGCAAACAAAAATTACATTTGCATTCTGATACCAACTGAGTTTCTTAAACTCTTTAATCAACAGAAATTGATGGGAGGCCAGTTGAGGAATTCAAGCAAGATTTCCTGGGATCCCTGGCTGCTCCACGAGGGAGTACAAGGAGCAGGCTCTCTTGCTTGCTCCCTGAGGTAGGGGCAAGCTGGTTCCTTAAATGAGGTGAGGGTAGAGGCAGAGCTGTGGGTTGGGCTGGAGGGGTGGCTTAGGTGATCGGCCTGCCCTTTGGGAGGTGCCCGGTGCAAGGATCACATGTAGGACCCTCTTTTTGCTCCCAGCACCTCAGAAGTTAGCAGTTGGCTTTTGGCCTTTTTGTCTCTTATTGTTCATAGTATGCCCCAATGTGCAGGCAGTTATTTTTGGTCCCTTATGTAGTTTCTTTATATTCTGTTGCCCAAGGGGATGTTTGTCCAGGTGCAAGCACTGCAGCAAAGGGTCCCAAGGCCCAACATATTTCAATACTATGTACATATTTTTGTGCTTTGATTTTTAAAAAATCCATCTTACGTAATAAATGTATTATAAACTCTTTCCCTCAGGTAAGATAATCTTTATAATAATCATTTAATGGCTATATAGTATTTCAGTGTTTAGACTGTTCTTAAGACATTTAATCATGTTGCTCATGTTGCTATCTTTAAACACTTAGTGACTTCTAATTTTTCCAATACTGTAAATAACACAGGGAACAACAGCTCTGTGCATAACAGCTTGTGCCATCCCTTGGGTATTTTTCCAGGAAAGTTCCCTTCAGGTATTATTCCAGATTGCTAGCTTTGGGAATGAGGAGTTATACTGATTTTTTTTTTTAAAACAGAGGATGCATTTTCAGATATTAGAAACTGAGTCCGATTCTGTCCAGGAAGGGTCCTGCTACTGGTGCAGCCTTCGAGTAGGAGTGACTGGGATATCAAGTCCCTGCCTGGGTACCTATTTCAGAGCAATGAAGAGTCTTTGCCAATATAAAAAAAGAAACCAGAGAGTCTATTTTATTCATTTTTTAAAAATTTCCAGTTTACTTTTCAATCCCAACATGTACTTTGGGATTTGTGTGTGTGTGTTTTATATAAACATATTTTTAAAAACACATTAGATTTACATAAAAATTATAAAGATACTAAAGACAGTTTCCATATACCCTACCCATACCCAGTTTGCATGATTATTAGCATCTTACATTAATATGATGCATTTGTTATAATTAATGAGCCAATTGGTATATTATTATTATTATTAGATTTGTGTCTTTAACATTTGCTTTTCAAAACTGATATTATGTAAGGATTTTCATGCAATAAAGCAGCACTTAAATAAACCTAAAGTTAAAGAAAGGAAAAGTCATAGTATGCTCATATGATCGTAGTCACAGATGCCTCTTGAGAAGGTCAGAAAAGTGGTCCTAAAAAAAAAAAAAGAAAAAGAAAAAAGAAAAGTGGTCCTAGCTGTTATTTCAACTTAAAAGAATCACTGTGGAAGGCGCCAAGGGAGGGGGAGAGTGAAGGGGGAACGTGGTGCGAACAGCATGGCCGCCACCTTGTTTGTAGCGGGGCTTCTGGCGCTCTGCTCTCCGTTCTCGGTTCTCTGTGATGCGCTCTTCCCCGCCCCACCCCCGGTTCTCGCTTCTTGGTTCTCGGTTCTCCAGTGATGCATGCTTCCCGCATCCCTCGCCATAGTGGCCGGCCCTCTGCCCCGCCCTCTGCCCCGCCCCGCTGCCCAAGTGCTGAGGCGGCTCCTGCTGGTCCCTGGACTTCCCATTCGAGCCGTTTGTCAGAATGTCCCCAGGATGAGGATTTGGTGGTGCTAGCAGCAGTGGTGCTCAGTAAACTCTGTATTCCTCTGGCCTCGTGTCACAGGAGAAATCTGGAATTTAACAGCGAAAGATTTCCGAGTACGGAAACTCCCACTGGCTCGTATTAAGAAGATTATGAAACTGGCTGGTGATGTGAAGATGATCAGTGCAGAAGCCCCTGTATTGTTTGCCAGGGAAGCCCAGATTTGTACCACAGAGTTGACTCTTGGGGCCTGGATCCACACAGAGGAGAACCAGTGCCAGACTCTTCAGAGGCATAACATTGCCATGGCAATTACAAAATGTGATGAGTTTGACTTTCCACTGATGTTGTTCCGAGAGATGAGTGGAAACCAGCAAAGTGTCAGGAGGAGCTGCGCTGGTATGTGACTCTTGCTGAGCCCGTCCAGGACTGCTTCAGGTTGGCTCAGCAGCCCACTGCCAATCAAGTCCGGGGGCAGCAGCAAGGCCAGCAGACCACCAGCAGCTCCACAACCACCATCAAGCCTGGGCAGATCATTGTTGCACAGCCTCAGCAGGGCCAGACCACACCTGTGACCCTGCACGCTGAAGAAGGTCAGCAGGTCCAGGCCCATCCACACGGTCAAGCCCAGCAGGCCCTGAATGGACCATGCAGGTGATGCATCCGGAACACAGGCAAGATCCAGCGGATCCCGGTGCCCCCGCATGGCGGCCGGCTGCAGTGTGCTCGCTTAGCCCAGCCTGTAAGGGGGCCCTTAGGCACCCCACGTGGTGCAGGGACAGACCCAGACGCATGCCACCAGTGCTCACAGATCACGCAGAGGGAGGGCCAGCAAGAGCAACAGTTCAGCCAGTCCACGGATGGACAGAGGAACAGAGTGCAGTAAGCTCGAGGCCCAGAACCAACTGGAGACACAGCCTTCAGAGAAGTGGAAGCCAGGAAGTTCCAGAGACTGGAAATGCAACTCTCCCGCACCTCTTCCTGCTCACTACACACACCCTCTCCCTACACACACCCTCTCCCTACACACACCCTCTCCCTACACACACCCTCTCCCTACACACACCACAGTTGCCTCCTGTGTTGGTTGCTCCCAGCCCCAGCAGAGCTCCACTTCCCCTCCTCCCTCCGTTGCCTTGCAGTGGTTGTTGGTTGGGTTATCCGGGGCCCCAACCAACTCCAAGGCCTATAGGAAGCTGCATGCCTCTCTCCCCAGGGTGACCTCACTCTATCCCCACCCCTCAAAACAGCTCTACCAGATCCAGCGAGTCACCATGCCTCCTGGCCAGGAACTCCCCTAGCTGGTGTTCATCCAGTCAGCCGCCCAGTGCTCTGACAGGCAGAGCCCCAAGATGACCCGTATGGAGGGCCTGAGCTGGCAAGCCAAGGACACCCAACACAATTTTGTGCCATTTAGCCCCAGATGGTGGGCACTGCTTTCCTCCACACAGGACCCTGTGGACCTCAGCGCCTCCTGCAGGCTAGGTCTCTGGTGTCCTAGGTCCCATGCTTGGGGGCTGAGATTTTCCAACAGAAAGATGGAAGATGGTAATATTTTTTATTTCCTTTTTTCCCTTTTTTTTTTCCTCCAGGTAATCAATATTTCACTGTGTTGAGCTGTGTGTCCAATGCTATGATATGAAAATATTGAATAGCATATTTATGACATTTTCTCAAAGAGTGTGGCTGAAGAAATATTTCTTTTATTTTTCTTTTTTTGGTTCTTAGTGCCACTTCTTTTAGGAGTAGATCTCCTCGGGGCTATGTGTAATCTCCTGACTCTTAGAACAGCTGTTGCCTCGGGATTCGCCACCTTGTTCTGCCCTCAGGTAAAATTAGGTGATGTGTGTAGCTTCCTTTCCACTAGTGCTCCTCTCCCTGGGTCTGGTCCTGCCCCAGAGCTCCGTGGGTTTGCATTCAGAGGCGGTGGGAACATTCCTTGCATTTAAGAGACTCATTTGCCATGGAGTGTGGATGGTTTCATTCCCAAACCCTTCTCTTCCAGGGACCCAAGGACACTAGAACTTTGTGCATTTTCCCTCTCCCCCACGCCCCTCATTTTTAACTTTATTTTTAAATACATTGAAATTTGTGACAGTCTCCTTTGCTGCATGGACTTCAAACTGCATGAAATGCAATAAATCTCATTTTAGATTAAAAAGAGTCAATGTGGAGGATAATGTGCAAGATGACAGAATTTGGAAGCATTCTATTTTTAGGAAATGCCCATTAGCAATTACTTAACATTTTTCACTGTTACTGCTGAGAATTGACTAGTCTGTTTTCCAAAATATGTTGTCCCTTTCTTCTTATATTTTTGTTCCAATTCTGCTAAAAGTCTTCTTTTTCTAATTTTGAATTAAAATACTTTAAAATGACTTATTTAATTTTTTTCCCCCCCTGCTATAATCTTTAGAAGTTATTGCCAAATAGACTTGCAGTCCTTCTTGGATTGTCCTTTTCTACCTCTTGACTAGTTTCCTAATCAGCTCTCCTGGGAGCAGTTTACTGGCTGAGGGATACTGTTTAGGACTGCTGTCCTAAAAAAACTGAGAAGATGAAGATTACCTTTTCAGTTTTTTTTTTTTCCTGTTTTGGTTTCTTCAATTCCCAAGTGTGGTCCATTTGTCTCTATGATGGACTCCAGTGATCCCTGCTTCCAGGTATTTCTCTCCCTTTGTTTCTAAATCATAGAATATGACAGTTTTGAGGGGATGTTGTTTCTGTGATTAAGCTAGAGAAGATTGTGGATTCCTGGCAGACTTTCTCTCTCTTGGCAGCTTTGATGAAATAAATTGCAGCGGTGAAGAGGCCCGCGTGGCCAGGAACTGGGGGTTGCTTCTGGTCAGCAATCAGTAAGGAATTGAGGCCCTCGGTACTGCAACAATAATTCCTGCCAATAGCCATGTAAATAAGCTTGAAATTGAATCCTTCCCCCATTGAGCTTCTGGTTGAGACCCTAGCCCTAACCAACATCTTGGTTATAGTCACATGAGAGATCATGAAGCAGAGGACCAAGCTAATACACATCTGTATTTCTGACCCACAGAAACTATATTGTTTCAAGTTGCTAAATTTTGGGCCAATTTTTTAACACAGGAATAGATAACTAGCATACTAAGGGTTCCTTCACTTTGAAGAATGTGATGAGTTACAAACAAGTCACTCTTTTCTCAAGATAATAAGAATAACATATAATTATAAAAATTCAGACTTCATGACCCCTGAATAGAAGAGATATTTTTAGTCTTTTTTAAAGTGTTAAAGCAAAAAAGAACTAAAGAGCCATTTGCTGAAAGTGAAAAAGGAGAGTGAAAAAGTTGGCTTAAAAACTCAACATTCAGAAAACTAAGATCATGGCATCTGATCCCATCACTTCATGGGAAATAGATGGGGAAACAATGGAATAGTGACAGACTTTATTTTTCTGGGCTCCAAAATCACTGCAGATGGTGACTGCAGCCATGAAATTAAAAAATGTTGCTCCTTGGAAGAAAAGTTATGACCAACCTAGATAGCATATTAAAAAACAGAGACATTACTTTGCCAACAAATGTCCATCTAGTCAAACCTATGGTTTTTTCAGTAGTCATGTATGTATGCATGCGAGAGTTGGACTATAAAGAAAGCTGAGTGCTGAAGAATTGATGGTTTTGAACTGTGGTATTGGAGAAGACTCTTGAGAGTCCCTTGGATTGCAAGGAGATTCAACCAGTCCGTCCTAAAGGTAATCAGTACTAAATATTCATTGGAAGGACTGATGCTGAAGCTGAGATTCCAATACTTTGGCCACCTGATGTGAAGAACTGACTCATTTGAAAAGCCCCTGATGCTGGGAAAAATTGAGGGTGGGAGGAGAAGGGGACGACAGAGGATGAGATGGTTGGATGGCATCACCAACACAATGGACATGAGTTTGAGTAAGCTCTGGAAGTTGGTGATGGACTGAGAGGCCTGGCCTGTCTGTCGGACATGACTGAGTGACTGAACTGAACTGAAAGTGTTAACAGTAAGAGATCTCAGAGGTGATCTGGTTAATGTTTCTTTAGTATTACATAGAAAACAGAACTATTGATTTTTCCTCTAAAATTGGTTTTACTCCCAATATTCTTTATTTTTTGAAAGCCCCTGGCACTCAGCCTGTAAGCCTGAAAGATCAGAAATTTAGGAGTTAGCCTTGATTCCCTCCTCTTGTGTGTGTCTGCAATTCCCTCCTCTTATGTATGTGTGCTCAGTCATTCAGTCATGGCTGACTCTTTGTGACCCCATGGACTATAGCCTGCCAGGCTCTTCTGTGCATAGTATTTCCGAGGCAAGATACTGTAGTGGGTTGTCATTTCCTACCTCAGGATCTTCCCGATCCAGGGATCGAACCCAATGCAGGAGTTTTGGCAGGCAGATTCTTTATCACTGAGTCCCTTTCTCTTACTACTGAGTCCCTCCACCTAAATAACACATCACCAACAAGTCTACTAATTTTGACTCTAAAATATGCCTTAAATCTGTCTACCTCTTCCCATTGCCACCATGCTGATCTAATTTATCTTGTTTCTCACTTGGAACTGCTACCAAGTGAGAGCAGTTTGTGGCAGGCTGTATAATACTTCTCCTTCCATCTTCCCAAAGATGTGCTGTGTTAATGCCCAGAATCTGTGAATGTGGCAAAAGGGACTTTGCTGATGTAATTAAGGTTACAGATCTTCAGATGTTTACATTATCCTGGATTATCTGGATGGGCCCAACCTAATCACGTGTGTCCTTAAAGGCAAAGAATGTTTCTTGGCTGAGTCAGAGAGATGTAATGGAACAAAAAGGAGGAGAGATTTGAAGAATGAGAAAGACTCAACCCACCATTGCTGGCTTTGAAGATAGAGGAAGGAGGCCACAAACCAAGGAATCCGGGTAATCCAGGTGGCCTTCTAGAAGCTGAGAATGTCTGAGCTTACAGGGACAAGAAAACAGGGAGCTCAGCTCTACAGCCATAGGGAACTGAATTCTGGCAACAACCTGAATGAGCAAGAAATTGATTCTCCCCTTGAGCCTCCAGAAAAGAATACAGTCCTGACGAGTGTAGCTTAGTGAGACATGTCAGACATCAGACCTGGAGAACTGTAGGATAGTAAATTTGTATTGTTTCACCCACTAAGTCTGTGATAGTTTATTCTAGCAGCAATTGAAAACCAATACAATTTCTCTGAATTCTTCCTAAGTAAGTATTCTTCTAGCTCTTAAAACTCTTCTTCACAGGATAGCCAGAATGAACTTAGAAAACAAAAAACAAACAAATTTTGGGACTTCTCTGGTGGTCCAATGGCTAAGATTCTGTGCTCCCAAAGCAGGGGACCCAGGTTTGATCCCTGGTTAGGGAACTAGATCCCACATTGCCACAATGAAAAGATCCTGCGTGCTGCAACTAAAGACCCCATGTGTTGCAACCAAGATTGAAGATCCAAGTGCTGCAACTAAGACCTGGTGCAGCCAAAGAAATAAAAAAAAAAAAATTATATATATATATATATATATATGTTTTTTTGTTTTGTTTGTTAGTCACTCAGTTGTGTCTGACTTATTGTGACCCCACGAACTGTATGTAGCCGCCATGCTTCTCTGTCCATGGCATTCTCCAGGCAAGAATACTGGAGTGGATCGCCATTCCCTTCTCCAGAGGATCTTCCTCACCCAGGGATCGAACCCTGACCTCCTGCATTGCAGGCAGATTTTCTCATATTTTAAAAAACAAAACAAAATTTTGTCAGATGACTTCCCAGTTGAAACTCCTTTCCATTGTGCTTAGAATAAAGTCCAAGCTCTTTTCTGTGACTCGGAAGCCCTGCATGCCCCGTCTCTCCAGTCCTGAAGTCAGACCTCCTCTTCCGTCTCACTGGCCTTTTGATTCTCTGAACTTGTTAAGCAGTTTCACACCCTGGGGTTTTCACAGATGCTTAGCTCTCTTCACATGCAGTCTCCTTCTCATTCTTCAAATATCTTCTTAAATGATGCTAATAATATTTAATGATGTTAGAGAGGCCAAAGTGGCTTTTTCCTCACTATCCCATTTGAATATGCTCCATTTTTCTTTATTTTACATTTACAAAACTATTTCCTTCATAGTACTCTTCTTAACACAAAATCATGTTTGTTTATTTTTTGCATGTTTATTGTCTGTTCTCTCAACTAAACTCTAGGCTCCAGGGAAACAGGGATGATATTTATTTTTGTATTCTCAATAGCCAATGTGCTATCTCAATAGCACATAGCAGATGCTCAATAAATAGTTTTATGCATAAATAAATGGATATTGCTTCAATGGGATGTTTGTAGACACTTTTCCAGGGAAATGGTTTTAGAGTCAAACAGGTTTGGGAAATTCAAAATTAAGCACAGTTAAATAGATATTTTTACTGCTAGACTCTGCTGAGGCTTTCATTTGCAAGCAGATTATTCACTGCTAATGGGTCATCAGTCTCTAAAGGGAGCAACTGTTTGTAGCTTTTCTCCCATTTATTTGACCTGGAATTTCTTTTGCTTGGGGCATCTCTTAGGACAGGTATTCTGTGATATGTCATTTGGCTAATGCCAATGTATTTCAAGATCCCCACTTTCTTTTTTGGGTCTGCACCTTGCAGCATGTGGGATCTTACTTCCCTGACCAGGGATCAAACTTGTGCCCCCTACATTGGAAGCGTGACATCTTAACCACCGGACCAGGGAAGTCCCAAGATTGTCACTTTCTAGATAGAGAAACTGTGGCCCTGGAAGATTCTCTGACTTGCCTAGGTCTATTCTGTGAGTTTTTGTAGTAGTCAGGGCTTTCATCAAAGTCTACATTTTTAAGAATGTCTATAGCATTTTTAAACGATTAGCTGAATCAATAAGAAAAGTATTGGTTTAGAGTGAAAATTATAGACGAGAGTTAGAGCAGACTATATCAAGAAATTTGGCCTTCTTTGGAAGTTGCCATTTTTTGATAAAATACTACAACAGAGAAAAAGCTATTCAAATCCCATAATTTAAAATTTAAAAATGCTACCACACCCCTTAATGCCTGCCCAGATCAAAACAAAAGTTCATACTGTCTAGATTGCTCTAGCTGCCCAGGAGAGGAAGAAATCAGGCAAGGTCTGACTTTTATTTACTTCCCTGGTTGCTATGTTCTTGTGGAAATTTTTGTGTGGGAATTCTGAGAGTGTCTGAGAGTAGAATCCAGATGTTCACTTTCAACATAGGGAATGAGTTGAGTGTTTAAGTGCCTGGCTTTGGAATCCTACAGCTGTGGGTGAGAGACCTCCCTCCATGTTTTACCACCGGTCACATGTAGTACATTATACCAAACAACTCCAAGCCTCTCTTTTCTGCAAACAGAAATAATATAAATTCCATCTCATACAATTGTGAAGATGAGATGATGCATGTAAAGAGCTCAGCATATTGCCTAGCCCCAACAAACACTTGTAAATGTGAATTAGTATTTTTAGGAGAATGCTGTTGATGAGATTTGTGGGATTTTTGAAAATACTGAGATAGGTTTCACAGTTGCTCACTGTTGTCCATTGATTGATTCAAGGTCTGCTTGTGAGACTGTGGAATTTGCAAACCATGGCCTCTGCCTTGGTTTCGAAAAATACCAGATAAGAAAGAATGGAGTCCACATAAAGTTTCCATCTAGTTCACTTCCTGATCACTTAGTATTTTGCCTGTAAATGTTGAGTAAGATGGTTGGATCTAACGCAGCATAAACACACACTGGTCATGATTTAATGATAAGCAGCATAGTTAACACCTTGTATCACTGAGGGGTTGTTTTTCAGCTTTGATAGGGCAGATTCAGAGTACCTTTATCAGGGCTTAGAGTAGTCTTCTTCCTAAGGCATGGTCTTTCTAGGGTTTGTCAAATGCTCAGAGTGTCTAGTGAGGTCTCTCTGCTTTGGCAGATTGAAACTTGAACATTTCGAGATCTTGTGGGAACTTTGGTAGTTGTTCAGCCCATAGGTCCCTATAGTTGTTCTTTCTCTGGCTTTGTGGAGTCTTGTTCTGTGCATTGGTTGCCTAGTATTCAGTGAAAGACTCAAGAGGGCCCCTGTGCAGGTTTCTGGAACTCCTTTTATTTCTTTATAGCACTTTTTTCAAGTTGGAATTGTGTATTTGTATATACAAAGTACCCAGCCCCTTTCTGTCTAGTACTATGCCCCGTGAATTCCAGCTGCCTCAGTGGCCTTGAATTCTGATCTGTTTCCTCCCACTCCATACTGAGATCTGCAAAGTACTTCCAGGCTCACCTTGTTCATTTCCCATCTTTCAGGGATCATATTTTGCCTGTTGTCCAACATCTGAAAACAGTTAGTTCATATGTCTTGTCAAGTTTAATAATTTTAAGAGGAAAAGTTTCTCTGTGGTGACCAGAAGCATTAGTTGCTCTGTTGTGTCTGACTTTTTGCAACCCCATAGACTGTAGCCTGCCTCTGTCCATGGGATTTTCCAGGCAAGAATACTGGAGTGGGTTGCCATTTTCTTCTCCGGTGATCAGAAGTGAAAGTCCTTTTCCATTTTTAGTCATTACTTTACCACAGGATCTCTACAATGAAGAATCTAACCTCAGTGCTGTAGTGAGAAATTTGCTTTCACACCATATACTTTTATCAAGTCTCTCTTATGACTAAGGGTCTGAGCAGGACAGGTGTTGGGTATGGATCAGAGAATGTCTATCATTGAGAACAGAAAAAACTTAACTCATCAGTAACTGAAGGAGTACATGTAGCTGTGTGCTTGATATATTTAAGATTCCAGATCATACAGATGATAGCCTGTGTGATGGGTTCATTTCTGAAATCTTTTCTAATAAACTTTTATTAAAAACAACTTACTGATTATATTGGTGGTAATTGGAATCATTGTAATCTATGCTTATCTCCATGCTCTACAGCTAGAAAGGCTTGAATCTTTCAGAAAAGGACAGGGCTTTCCTATGAGCAAAGAACCTTCAAGGCACAGAGTCATGCAAGAAGGCTTATTTTCTTTAGTCATCATAAGCACATTAATTATAATAAAATAAGCTAATAATATGGGGCTTCCCTGGTGGCTCAGTTGGTCAAGAATCCCCCTGCAATGCAGGAAACCACCTGCAATGTAGGAGACCAGGGATTGATCCCTGGGTCAGGAAGATTCTCTGGAGAAGGAAATGGCAACCCACTCCAGTATTCTTGCCTGGAAAATTCCATGGACAGATGAGCCTGGTGGGCTACATTCCATAGGGTCACAAGAATCGGACACAACTTAGTGACTAAACCAACCAATCAACAAAGCTAATAATATATTTCTATGTCAGTTTTCTCATATATTAACTTGAGTGAGACAATCACATATCAGTATCTTTCATAAAGGCATATCAACAAGAATGGGCTATTTCTTCCTATAGTAAGACTAGTAAAGAAAAATGCAATAAAATATGATTTAAATGGCCTAGAGTCTTTCAGTCATCTTTTTGCTTAATATATAAAAAATAATATAAAAATTGAAAAAACTCAAGAAAAATAATTAGTTGTTTTTCTTCTTGGTAGGTGGTAGGGACCCACTGGTGAGAAAATGTTCATTAGTAGGTTTTTGCTGCAAAGAATGTTTGCTGGCATCAGTGTAGAATGTTTATCTTTGCTTGCAAGTGATATTGCCTGTATCATGAATAACTTTGAGGAAAACACAAAAGGAAAATTCCTAAATTTAAATTTGCGTATATATTGCAGTTCTGTGTTTCAAGTGTCTAATGCTATTAATTCAAATGCCATGATTTTCTTTTCTTCTCCATGATCATTTTGACTTGGATGAGTTTGGAAAAGCATTTGCAAGAAGATAAAACATCTTTGTTTTATGACTGGTCTGTGGGCCTACTGACTCTAGCCGTCTTAGGGCCCTGAACTCTGAGAGTTTCCTGTCTATTTGGAACTTTAAATAATCTTTAAAAAGGAAACTGCTTTGATGTTTGCCTTTTCATTCTTTTGAGCGTATAACTTTCTTATGCTAATTGTCTATATAATAATGTGCAATCATCTAATGAAGACGATGGAGTAGTTGGTATTATCCTCCTTTTACAGAGGAGGAACCAGAGGTATGGATGGGAGGATTTTGGGATTTGCCCATTGTCACCCACAGACAATTAAGTGTCCTGATCAGAACTGGGACTAAAGAGTGGGCCTAGTAGAATGAGCACTGGTTGAATAGGAGGAAAAGACTTCATTGTAGTTCTTTCCCTGTCCTCAATTTAGGCTAATTTCTTATCTGAGCCTTATTTTCCTCATTTACAAAATACTGGGATAGGATAGGCAAGCTCCCAGGGCCTTTCAGCTCTGACATGTGGTCATTTGACTCCCTTTGACTTTTCTCCCAGAGTACATTACTTCCTTTGCCTTTTATCTGTAAATATCTGGATTACGTTTGATTTGCATTTCTCCACTCTGCCTGTGCCCCAGTGATACATTTTTTTTTTTACTGTAAATAGTTTTTCTGACAAAGAAGGCAATGGCAACCCACTCCAGTACTCTTGCCTGGAAAATCCCATGGATGGAGGAGCCGGTAGGCTGCAGTCCATGGGGTCGTGAAGAGTCAGACATGACTGAGCAACTTCACTTTCACTTTTCACTTTCATGCATTGGAGAAGGAAACGGCAACCCACTCCAGTGTTCTTGTTTGGAGAATCCCAGCGACAGCAGAGCCTGGTGGACTGCCGTCTATGGGGTTGCACAGAATCGGACATGACTGGAGTGACTTGGCAGCAGCAGTTTTTCTGAAGAGCTTAAAAGAAAAAAACATTTAGTCACATAGCCTGTGTTAACTGTGTGATTTAGAAGCTGTCTGGTTGACTTTCTCATTACTCTTTTAATATTTTACTATTGTAATATGTGGTATTTTTATTACAGATTTACCTGTGCTTATGTAGTTCAACTAAAGTGGGGGAAAAGCCATCACTGTATTTTCAGATACGGTCACCTGCAAATCCCTAAGGATTCACCATTGTTTTCATTACTAATCACTTTTGTGATCATGGGTCTCATACTAGCCGTATTATAATGTAACAAGGGAAGGTAATCAATAACTTAACCTTCCTTACAAAGATGAGGCTAGAACAGAAAACTAAAGAATGGTTATTTCCATGCTGTTTTTTATACTCCTGAACTTAAGGACATTACGTTGAAGTATTTCAAGATAAAATATGTGCTTCAAAGTCTTCAAAATAATTAAAAAATATAACTGTAAAATAATGAAGAACTGCTAAGACTATTGGACCTTTCAACTAGGTTATGAAATGCATACCAAAGTTTGGCCTTTTTGGAGCCCATTTCCGGACTTTTCTGTGACTGATAAGTCTCTACTTTGCTATTAAAATTGTGATTTCAGTTTCAGACAGTTGAGCCATAAATTGCCGAGATCTGGGATAAATGGCCAATTATATTAGAACAAATGTCTATTGTTTTATTTGGGGAAGGGGAGAGGTCACTGTACTACTTACTTAGAGTGATGATTTCAAATTTTCTTCCTGAAGAAAAAGTCCATGCCATATTTGTGGAAATGGTTAAGTGACCACAGGAACGAAGAATCGGGGATGATTTAGTGCAGATCATCTTGCAGGTTCCCCGGCATGTGCATTTTAAACAGTCCTATGTCGTGTCCAAGTTTGCCAAAGTGTAATCTGTGAGCAATTGAGGCAAAATCAAAATCAGGAACCTAGGAGAGTAATATTGTTTTGGAATTGTAAGCAAAAGACCTTGGTTTGGGTTGTTACGTCTGGAACCAAAATGTCACATGTGGCATACATCACTTGAAGTTTATTATTTTAACCTTTAGGCCTCCTTGTTGAAAATTTATGCTATTCAGTGCCTTGCATCCCAGTATAAGCATTTCTGGTCTATTCTTTGTGAGTCTGTGCCAGCTACATGGTGAGCATGGTGAAACCATAGCTTGAATGGCTAGAAGGGCCCCTCTGTGGTTCCACCCTTTTACTGGAACTGCCAAACCCAATAGGTTCGAGGGGGTGCTTAAAACTGAAAGCATGGCACCAGGTAATTGAAACCATTCCCTACATATCTGGGGAAAAACCCAATCTAGTCACACTCTCTGCTGAAAAAGAAATCATCCCACGCTATTGCCAGGAGTTTCAGGAAAGTAAAAGTGGTGTCATTTTACGTTTACAGAAGCATTTAGCATTTTCTTGGACAGACTCAAAAGCTTGTGGTTACAAAGTGTGAAATTCTTATTAAAATTCCTCCTGAAATCAACAGAACCCATATCTGGCAATTGTTCCAAGGCCTCCTTTCTTTCCATTTGTACATTGTGGCAGTTATCCTACTGATCCATTCTCTTCTCCATAGCAAACAAACCTACCCCACTTTTCCATTCATTTGCTAATTTGTCCTAGTCAGGAAAATTTTAATTTGTCATTCATGGTAAGTTCACCCTCAATTCTGTGGCCTCTTTCATGCTGGCAAGAGGCAGATTGCCCTCTGGGATTAATCAATGGTTGTGACCCCAACAGAAGAGCTAGGTATGATGACAGGGAGTATGTGTTTTGCTTTTAAATCTAAATAAAGATTTATGGATTCAGAATTTGATATCCTTGTGAGAATTGTGAACCATCCACCTGCGGTCCAAAGTTACTTGCCAGCAATGGATTTATATGTCCTCCAAAATTTCATGCCACTTTCAGTGATAATAGTAATTAATATGACACTACTGTTTCTGAGCTTCTTTCACTATCATGGTTATTCTTACAGTAATAGCTTTTGGGACAGATGGGGTAGGAATTATTTCTTCTACTTTGAAAATGAAGATCTTGAGGCTCAGAAAAGGTAATAGCTTACTCGAGGTTGCACAGCTTGTGAAAGTAGGACTTCGCTGTCAAACAGGTCTTCTCGCTTTGAATCCTATGTTCTTTCCATTAGCATGTGGTACCTCTTAGGTTTCTTACATCTTCTCACCAAAGAAAATTTTATTTTGGACAAGTTTTCAAAGCAATTTTGATGGAATGTGTTCAAATGCTGTTTACATGGAACTGACAGCATGGAAATGTGCGATTTCTCATTCAGGACGGTGCTTGTTATCTTGGAATCCTGAACTGTAGAGGATCAGTGTGAAATGGTTTCACCCTTCTCTGTTTGTCTAAGCGCAATAATTGGGCTGTTCTTTTGCTCTTGTACCTCCTTCTATTTTATAATATAGGTAGTCGTGTATCTGTATATTTCTGCATCTCAAATGTAAGCTCCTGATGCCCAGTTACCATCGTATTCATCTTTGTATGCTTCACTGAACTTCTTTCCAGTGTCTTGCATGACGTAAATGCTCAGAGAATATTTAGTAAAAAGAATCAAAGATGAGATAGCTGGGTTTCAAGAGTCCAGATGTACTTCTGTGTACCATTTATATCAGTCCTGCCTAGTATAACTTTCTGCAGTGATGGAAGTGCTTCATATTTGAGCTGTCCAACACAAGAGCCCTTAGTGGCTAATGTGATTCAGGAACATAATTCTTTAATTAATATAAAGTAATTTAAATTCAAATAGCTGCATGTGGCTGATGGTTACCGTATTAGACAGTGTAGTTCTAAATTTTCATGTATTTGAATGTTGTTGGATCTCTCAAATCTGCTGTATTTAGGTCCCTCCATATATACAGGTGGTTTTCATTATGTTTTTGGTGGGGTTGCTGAGCCAGTAAGGTGATGAAGCGTGTGCAGAGATTTTCTCTTGCACCTGAGCTGGAGGTCCTCCCTGCCCTTTGAGCCTCCCCACCACCCCTCCCTTTCCTGGAGTGTTTTCTGGAAAGCGGGAGTGACTTGTCTCTTGGAGTTGCAAAGTGGTGGAATGGGCTCAAGGAGATGGCCGTGGGGATTTCTCATTTCTTGAGGGTCAATGTTACTTTGTCTGATCTGTAGGAAAGAAAATGTCCATCATTTCCAAATAAAAAGCAAGTCTGCAGTCAGAAAAAAGAGGAGAGTAGGCAGCTAACATTTGTCTAACAGATTTCCTCATACACAATCTGGGTGGTGTGCCACTTGGGCTGAGAATCTTTAGGCTTTGCCTCTCTCCTTAACACAGAAGGAGGTATACATCACCTGTAAGCATTAATCTGCATTTCTTCTTGTTGTGAAACTTTTAAATTTCTGCTCTGAAGATGTCAGCTAGGAATTAATAGAAAAATCTCCCCCCATCGCCCTTCCCCAGCAGTAGCAGAGACTGCCCAGGAAGAGAGAGATGCTGTTCATGCAGGGTGGACCCTTTTGATCTCCTTGGCTTCTAAGAACCTCCATTCCTCATCCTGTGGCTTCAGCTAACTGCTCTGGAGGAGGCAAAAGGTTAAACACAGAGAGAGGCAGGAGTGAAATGGCAGCCAAATGGGAGAGCCCAAGTGGGTCATTGAACAGGTATCTATGTGTTATGATGTGATTCTGGGAATGAGTCCTTTCTCAGGATGTAAACAGGGTTATAAAAACAGAGTTTTGAGATCTTTGTGCTCTGTTAGAAGTAAAACAAATATTTAGGAAATGGCAATAGGTGCATTGTTAGTAGCTATTATCAGTGAATCCTAAATTTCAGAATTAAAACTTGAGATTTAAGGACTAGCATCATTATTTATGGAAGGACTCAAGAGTAGCTACTGAGATTCAAAAGCAGGATCTGCCCTGAGGTGCTTACTAGCTCAGGCTGACAAAACCAGTAGATATTAATATTCTGTATTGTATATGAAACTGGCACTGAAAACTGTTTTTCCTTTTAAAAAATATGTTCAGATTAACATTTTAACTTTTTTCCTTTTTCTGGTGGAGGTGGGAGGTAAGCATTATCTGTCCCTTTAGGCATAAGACAAAAGCAAATCACAGACAGGGAAGTGACCTGGCTAAGCTCTCAGAGTAGTTGTGTCTCTATCTACACTGGCATTTAAACAGGGAACTTCAAACCCAGCAGCCACCAAGCTGGCCTTTCTCCTCAGGAGTAAGATGACAGCTCCAATCTCTTAGCAGATGTAAAGGATCTTGTGTATATAGAATACATAAGTAAATGTGCGGAGGAGGGAAAGAGACTCAGTCTGGTAAAGCTGATGGAGAGAAGACAAATTACCTGGACTCAGTTCTGATTCACTGAACTTTTTTTTAAATAACCTTTTGGTTTTGAAATAATTTTAAATGTATAGAAAAGCTCTAAAGATAATACAGATGCTTCCCATATAAATGTCATAGTTTCCTCTGATATTAGCATTTTATATTTGGTTTCTTTAATTTTGCCGTCATTTTAAATGCATGCATGCATGCCTGTATGCTCAGTCTCTCAGTCATGTCCGACTCTTTGCGATCCCATGGACCTGCCAGGCTCCTCTGTCCATAGACTTCTCCAGGCAAGAATACTGGAGTGGTTTGCCAGTGTCCAGGGGATCTTCCCTACCCAGGAATTGAAACTGTTCCCCCTAAATGCATGAATACCCCTTAAATAGAGCATTGTCTACAAGTGGGTTTGTTTCTATCACTTTCCTATAACAATTTCTAAAAATGTACTGCCAAGAGAGACTAACCTACATATCTGATAAGGATTCAATAAATGAACACTAAAATTGCTATTATAAAGTCACTGGAGAGTTTTACCCACAGCTACCATTGCTACGAAAGGGGAAGGAAGAGAAGAAAGAATAATATTTGATGCATAACAGGAGAAATAACTTTCAACTAAAAGGAGAGCCTTTTCTGGTAACTTTCAGTCCAGAAGGCACTTCTTCCGCTCAGGAACCATTGAGGCTTTATTGCAATGTGGCAATGACAGTTTTTCAAATAGCATTTTACTAAATAAACATCAAAGAAGATATGCATTTCCCTAAATCCTTGGATTTGTTGAACTATAAATAGAAACAGAATTAACTAGGACTAGAAAAATCTGGTTGATGGTGAGGATTCAGGAGGGAGGAGCCATGGGTGTACCTATGGCTGATTCTTGTTGATGTTTGACAGAAAACCACAAAATTCTGTAAAGCAATTATCCTTCAATTAGAAAATAGTGACAGAAAAATTTTAAAAAATTGGTTGATAATGATGCTCAACTTTCAAGTTGGGACTCTGAGCAATTGCAAACTGAGTGAGGAATTTCTACAATCCTTGCAAGCAGGTGAATCATAGATCAGTGGAGGATATGGAAGTGCGTGGGACCCAAGAAGATCAGAATGCTGCAGAGAAGTGCCACTGATGAAGAGTACACGGGAAGGACCCAGCCTGACTTTATCTGTCATTCAGTGAGGAGCAACTGACACTATGTACTGGACTAATACAACAATTATATTTGTTTGTTTTTTGAGTTCCTTAAATTTGCATTTCTGCTTAAGCAAAAAACTATACAAGAAAGGATATGACATTTCTAATATTTGACGATTTTTATCCCTCAAACTGGGGCTTCCATTTTGTTTTTCCTTAGTTCAGTTCAGGCGCTCAGTCATGTCCAACTCTTTGCGACCCCATGAACCACAGCACGCCAGGCCTCCCTGTCCATCACCACCTCCCGGAGTTTACCAATATCCATGTCCATCGAGTCGGTGATGCCATCCAACCATCTCATCCTCTGTCGTCCCCTTCTCCTCCTGCCCTCAATCTTTCCCAACATCAGGGTCTTTTCAGATGAGTCAGCTCTTTGCATCAGGTGGCCAAAGTATTGGAGTTTCAGCTTCAGTGTGAGTCCTCTAATGAACACCCAGGACTGATCTCCTTTAGGATGGACTGCTTGGATCTCCTTGCAGCCCAAGGGACTCTCAAGAGTCTTCTCCAACACCACAGTTCAAAAGCATCAGTTCTTTGGTACTCACCTTTCTTTATAGTCCAACTCTCACATCCATACATGACTACTGGAAAAACCATAGCCTTGACTAGATGGACCTTTGTTGACAAAGTAATGCCTCTGCTTTTGAATATGCTCTCTAAGGTGGTCATAACTTTCCTTCCAAACAGTAAGCGTCTTTTAATTTCATGGCTGCAATCACCATCTGCAGTGATTTTGCTGCTGCTGCTAAATCACTTCAGTCATGTCTGACTCTGTGCGACCCCATAGATGGCAGCCCACCAGGCTCCCCCATCCCTGGGATTCTCCAGGCAAGAACACTGGAGTGGGTTGCCATTTCCTTCTCCAAAGCATGAAGGTGAAAAGTGAAAGTGAAGTCGCTCAGTCGTATCTGACTCTTAGTGACCCCATGGACTGCAGCCTACCAGGCTCCTCTGTCCATAGGATTTTCCGGTTAAGAGTACTGGAGTGGGGTGCCACTATTGGAGCCCCCAAAATACAGTCTGACACTGTTTCCACTGTTTCCCCATGTATTTGCCATGAAGTGATGGGACTGGATGCCATAATCTTAGTTTTCTGAATGTTGAGCTTTAAGCCAACTTTTTTCACTCTCCTCTTTCATTTTCATCAAGAGATTCTTTAGTTCTTCTTCACTTTCTGGCATAAGGGTGGTGTCATCTGCATATCTGAGGTCATTGATATTTCTCCTGGCAATCTTGATTCCAGCTTGTGATTCATCCAGCCCAGTGTTTCTCATGATGTCCTCTGCATATAAGTTAAACAAGCAGGGTGACAATATACAGCCTTGACATACTCCTTTTCCTATTTGGAACCAGTCTGTTGTTCAATGTCCAGTTCTAACTGTTGCTTTCTGACCTGCATACAGATTTCTCAAGAAGCAGGTCAGGTGATCTGGTATTCCCATCTTTTTAGAATTTTCCACAGTTTACTGTGATCCACACAGTCAAAGGCTTTGGCATAGTCAGTAAAGCAGAAATAGATGTTTTTCTGAAACTCTTTTGCTTTTTCGATGAGCCAGTGGATGTTGGCAATTTGATCTCTGATTCCTCTGCCTTTTCTAAAACCAGCTTGAACATCTGGGAGTTCATGGTTCCTATGTTTTTGAAGCCTGGCTTGGAGAATTTTGAGCATTACTTTACTAGCATGTGAGATGAGTGCAATTGTGCAGTAGTTTGAGCATTCTTTGGCATTGCCTTTCTTTGAGATTGGAATGAAAACTGACCTTTTCCAGTCCTGTGGCCACTGCTGAGTTTTCCAGATTTGCTGGCATATTGAGTGCAGCACTTTCACAGCATTATCTTTCAGGATTTGAAGCAGCTCAACTGGAATTCCATCACCTCCACTAGCTTTGTTCATAGTGATGCTTCCTAAGGCCCACTTGACTTCACATTCCAGGATGTCTGGCTGTATTACACCATTGTGATTATCTGGATCATGAAGATCTCTTTTGTATAGTTCTTCTGTGTATTCTTGTCACCTCTTCTTAATATCTTCTGCTTCTGTTAGGTCCACACCATTTCTGTTCTTTATTGAGCCCATCTTTGCATGAAATATTCCCTTGGTATCTCTAGTTTTCTTGTGGAGATCGCTAGTCTTTCCCATTCTAGTGTTTTCCTCTATTTCTTTGAACTGATCGCTGAGGAGGGCTTTCTTATCTTTCCTTGCTATTCTTTGGAACTCTGCAGTCAAATGGATATATCTTTCCTTTTCCCCTTTGCTTTTTGCGTCTCTTCTTTTCACAGCTATTTGTAAGGCCTCCTCAGACAGCCATTTTGCTTTTTTTGCATTTCTTTTTCTTCGGGTTGGTCATGTTCCCCCTAACGCCTAGTAAATTAAAACTGGTTAATTAAAAGGTCTTCACTTGTTTTCACTTTATGGTTTTTTTTTTTTTTAACTTGAGAGTAAAGAACAGTTATTTGAGCTGGAAAATCCAACTGATATTTGCTATGAGAATACCTAGACTAGGTAGACAGATGAGCAGACCTTTTGACAAAATGCAGTCTTCCTGTGTGTCATACCATTGATATTAATTTTATATTTTCTTCCCAGGATTAAATTGGTCGTGTGTATTTAGATTTGTGAATTTTACAGATTTAGTAGTATGTACCATTTCCCCCACCCCCAGGGATCTAAGATAGTGTATCTGAAAAAATGATTACTTATCATTACATTTAATTCTCAACCATAAGGTGGCATCACATCACACGTTATGTCAAAGAAACTGACTTTTTCTGTTCACTTAAATGACTAATGTTCTGCACGTGCCTTCAAGTTATAGGTGTAACTTATGGTTGAATTTTGAAGTTTAGAAGCAACTGTTGGAAGCTGGCATCTTCATATAGGTGTTTAGTATTTTTGTCCTTATGTTTGATCTTCTTATATTATGTCTGAGAAGTTAGTAATAGAATAATCTATTACTATATTAGCTAATACTATGTTTTGCCTCATTAAAATATGTAAGGCAGTTTCTTGCATATATAGAAGCTTCTCAAAAATATTCATTGCATGATTAAATTAAAATATTCCTTTAATAGGCCTTACCCTCAGGAGTTCGTTTTCTCATTTGTCAAGTTGAATTTACAGCACACTTTTATTGCTATGACCCATTTCTTACCAGAATAAGAAGCTTATTTTCATGAAGAAGTTAAACCCAACTGAACACATTTAGTTTCCCTACTACCCTTTAAAAACACATTACTTTTTCAAAACCATACCACTTTTCTTTGCTTAATTAGAAATGCCCAAGACTTGCAAATTACATAAATATGCTGGTTTCCTTTCTCTAGTTGGTTCATTGAAAATTATAGTTTAGTTTTGAAAAACTGAATAGAAATTTTGCTTCATTTTCCTCTGTAAAACATCTTGTACCTTTGTAGAAAACATTATAAACACTTTCTATATAAAACCTCTCTTTCTTCAGATGGAGTGATTTTGTTCTTGGAACTCTCGGTGTGTGTGTGTGTGTGTGTGTGTGTGTGTGAGACAGAAGTTTTATTACAGTGAAAAAGGACAGAGAAACCTTCTGACACAATCATTAGAAGAGGATGGAGAGTGCCCCCCACCACGCTAGTCTTGTCAGTTCAGTTCAGTTCAGTCACTCAGTCGTGTCTGACTCTTTGCGACCCCATGGACTGCAGCACACTTCCCTGTCCATCAGGTTTCCCTGACCATCACCAACTCTTGGAGCTTGCTCATACTCATGTCCATCGAGTCAGTGATGCCATCCAACCCTCTCACCCTCTATTGTCCCCTTCTCCCCCTGCCTTCAATCTTTCTGAGCATCAAGGTCTTTTCCAGTGAGTCAGTTCTTTGCATCAAGTGGCCAAAGTATTGGAGTTTCAGCTTCAGCATCAGCTCTTCCGATGAATATTCAGGACTGATCTCCTTTAGGATGGACTGGTTGGATCTCCTTGCAGTCCAAGGGACTCTCGAGTCTTCTGCAATACCACAGTTCAAAAACATCAATTCTTCGGCACTCAGCTTTCTTTGTAGTCCAACTCTCACATCCATACATGAGTACTGGAAAAACGGTAGCCTTGACTAGACAGACATTTGTTGGCACAGTAGTCTCTGCTTTTGAATATACTGTATAGCATTGGAGAAGGAAATGGCAACCCATTCCAGTGTTCTTGCCTGGAGAACCCCAGGGACGTGGGAGCCTGGTGGGCTGCCATCTATAGGGTCGCACAGAGTCGGACACGACTGAAGTGACTTAGCAATAGCAATAGGTTGGTCATAGCTTTTCTTCCAAGGTGTAAGCGTCTTTTAATTTCATGACTACAGTCACCATCTGGAGTGATTTTGGAGCCCCCAAAATAAAGTCTTTATTCCCATGGCTAAAGTTGGTAGTCTTATCAAGGGCTTATATAATTTTACCAGATCCACTCCCACAACATCAGTTCAGTTCAGTTCAGTCGCTCAGTCGTGTCCGACTCTTTGCGACCCCACGAATCGCAGCACGCCAGGCCTCCATTTGGTGAAGGGGGGAGTTCAATGCAAACAAGCACTTACTTTACAAAAAGTTTCCTGCCAGGCGTGAGGAACTGAAGACATCATTTAGTGGTATAGGGCTTTTCTAGATATGAAGAGATGCAAGGATTGGGATCATGAAAGCAGATCTGAAAATGTCTGACTCTCTAAAGACCTGTTCCACCAGCTTCCCTGGAGCAGAGTGCCTCAGTCCACCCTGAACTCTGTCAAGGGGATTGAAGTCAGTTGCAGCACCATAGGGTTCATTCTCCCCAGAGGCAGATGGCAAACGCCCTTGTTGTGTTCAGTTCAGTTCTGTTACTCAGTCGTGTCTGATTCTTTGCAACCCCATGAATCGCAGCAGGCCAGGCCTCCCTGTCCATCACCAACTCCCAGAGTTCACTCAGACTCACGCCCATTGAGTCAGTGATGCCATCCAGCCATCTCATCCTCTGTCGTCCCCTTCTCCTCTTGCCCCCAATCCCTCCCAGCATCAGGGTCTTTTCCAATGAGTCAACTCTTCACATAAGGTGGCCAAAGTACTGGAGTTTCAGCTTCAGCATCATTCCTTCCGAAGAAATCCTAGGGTTGATCTCCTTCAGAATGGACTAGTTGGATCTCCTTGCAGTCCAAGGGAATCTCAAGAGTCTTCTCCAACACCACAGTTCAAAAGCATCAATTCTTTGGCGCTCAGCCTTCTTCACAGTCCCAACTCTCACATCCATACATGACCACAGGAAAAACCATAGCCTTGACTAGACGGACCTTAGTCGGCAAAGTAATGTCTCTGCTTTTGAATATGCTATCTAGGTTGGTCAAAACTTTTCTTCCAAGGAGTAAGTGTCTTTTAATTTCATGGCTGCAGTCACCATCTGCAGTGATTTTGGAGCCCAAAAAAATAAAGTCTGACACTGTTTCCACTGTTTCCCCGTCTATTTCCCATGAAGTGATGGGACCAGATGCCATGATCTTCGTTTTCTGAACGTTGAGCTTTAAGCCAATTTTTTCACTCTCCTCTTTCACTTTCATCAAGAAGCTCTTTAGTTCCTCTTCACTTTCTGCCATAAGGGTGGTGTCATCTGCATATCTGAGGTTATTGATATTTCTCCCAGCAATCTTGATTCCAGCTTGTGTTTCTTCCAGTCCAGCAGAGTGCATCTCAAAAACCAAACCGAGGAATGCTCTTTTTGCTCATGCAGCTAATTCTCTTTGTTTTAATTATATGCTCTTTAAGCTGTGATCTGATTGTAATACGCTTTTTCTGCCTATATAGGGAGAGTGCTTTTGGGTATGTGAACCTCAGCATCGTGGTCTTTGAGAGCTTCATTTCTCACTGTAAATCAATAATTTGGCATCCTAGCTTTCAACATTGGACTTAATAATCTTAATTAATGTGAGTCCAATTCTAAAATACAAACCTACTCTTGATGTGCTGGCAAAGGTCAGATTTCTGAGCCTTTTAGACAATAGACCAGGGACAGGTCATAGATGCCTCTGAACCCTGGTTTTCCTACTTGAAAATGAAGTTTTAAAATGATGTTTATCCAATAGGCCAAGACACAGAAACAACCTAAATGCCCATCAACAGATGAATGGATAAAGAAGATGCGGTGCGTATATACAACAGAGTAATACTCAGCCATAAAAAGGAAACAATGCCATTTGGAACAAGATAGATGGATCTAGAGGTTATCATACTAAGTGAAGTCAGTCAGACAGAGAAAGATACCATATGATATAATTTATATATGGAATCTAAAATATAACACAAATGAACCTATCTATAAGATAGAAACAGACTCTCAGACGTAGAGAACAGACCTATGGTTGCCAGAGGGGAGAGGCAGTGGGAGAGGGATGGCTTGGGAGTTTGGGATTAGCAGATGCAAGCCACTATATATGAAATAGATAAACAGCAAGGTCCTACTGCATAGCACAGGGAAATATATTCAGTATCCTGTGGCAAACTGAATCACTTTGCTGTATAGCAGAAATTAACACAATACTGTAAATCAACTATACTTCAATTAAAAAAAATAGTGCTTACATTATGGAGTTGTTGATCAAATGTTGACCTTGATATTGATGGGAAATTCTCCAAGGCGTTACTACCGTATGAGTTTTCTTGGTAGACAAAGTCTGACCTCATAGAGCACATTTGCTTCTTTTCTGTTAGAATCTGCATAACTCTTATTCTCAAAGCACAAGCCAACTTGTGAAGGATTTATTTGAATTCTCTATTCTTACCTCTTCCTTTGGTGCCCCTCCCTCTGTTTCCTTGTATTCCACACTCCCAGGATTTCGTGGTCTGGCAAGACAAAGCCAGCACCCCCACAGGCAGTACCCACGCTCTGGCCATCACATAACCCAACTTGCATGTTCATAAGGACTGGTCACTACAGCCAATATAAGAACTTGATTGATGCCAGTGAAGTCACAACTGATAATGTCAATGTTTTAACATTCAAAGGAACACTCTCAAATTGTAGAATTTAATTGACTGAAATTGGCCAATAGGGAAAAAAGAAAAATTTGGGTCATATGAGGCCTGTTTGGTGCCACCTCTCAAGTCTACAGTTTTCTCCACTGTCCTTTTAAAGAATTCTGGGCCATTACAGCAAGAAAACTTTTGCTCTTGTGTGAATTCAAGGGATTTTATGAGATTTATAGGACTTTGGGTGAGACAAGGGAAATTCTTGCACTAAATTAGGGGTTTTCAGGTGTGGGTGAGCTGCTGAATAGTAACTATAAGGTAGTTTGTGGCAGGTACAGAAGAATAACAAGAAATGGAGCTGGTCTGAGCCTAGGACATTGTTTCCTTTGGAGCAAACTAGGCTTGGTCCAGGGGACCTCAAGCAAAGAGATGGACTAGCCACCATTCACTTTGCTACTTTCTAATCATGAGTCAGCATTCCATGCTAAATCTAGTGGATGGTTCAGAGAATCACAAAACATGGTTAAACAATTGGTAAATAGGACTTACAAAGAAAATGTGAGTGAAGAGAAGTATTTAACCAGAGATAGGTAATATTAATAACATAGCCTGTGTTATTTTACTGAAGGTTGGTTGTTATCAGTCAAGGATCTCCAGGAAAACAACAGAACCAATAAGGTGTGTGTGTGTGTATATATATATATATATATATAGAGAGAGAGAGAGAGAGAGAGAGAGAGAAACATTATAGCAATTGGCTCACATGATTATGGTGGTTGAGAAATCCCACAATCTGTCTAGATGCCTTCTGGAGAAGCAGGAAAACTGGTGGTGCAATTGAGTCCAAGGTCAAAAGCTCAAGAAAGGGGGTTGGGGGTGTGATGGAGCTGCTGATATGAGTCTCATTCCAAGTCTGAAGACCTGAGAAACAGAACAAAAATGTTCAATGGCAGAAGATGAAAGTCCCAATCTAGGCAGAAACAACACGAAACAAGCAAATAGAGCCTTGCTCCGCCTTTTTATTCTGTTCAGGCTCTCAATGAATTGGAGAGGACTAACTTTTGAGGGTGATTGTTCTTTGCAGAGGGCGTTCTTGGGAGTGTCCAGCATAACTATCTGGTATTATTTCAAATGATGATTAAAAGTGAGTCTTTTGTGGTAGGGAGTGCTTTCTGTTAATTATCTTATTTATTTATTTTAAGGCTCCTTCCCAACTTCTGTGGTTCAGTTCTGCTTATTTTAGGAAGCCATTAATATATTCAGTATCAATTACCACTTGCACACAGCTCTGTGTGGGTGAGTTGCAGAGCTGAGAAATTTGTTAAGAAAATGAGTTCTGTTTTTTTTACTTTTATCACTTTCTCATTTCAGCTGGCTACCTGGCGGGGGGTGGGGGGGGGGGAGGTGAAGAAAAGCTAAAAGACACCTGATGCCACTTTTAACTTTCGGGTTGAGTCATACAGATTGGATTTAACTTTAATGAAAATAGAGGAAATAAACTCTGAATGTATGTGCTCGTCCAAATGTATAGATCTTAGCCAAGAAGCCTGAGTTATTTTTAAAAATTCATAAAGAACGCATTTTCATGCTTGCTGTTTGAAATCTCAGGTATCGTTTAGCCTAAAACACACAGGCAAACAAAATGATGTACTATTAGATTCTTGGCCAATTTTTTTTAAACTCCACTCAACCTCCCCACTCAGTGTCTACCTCTCCCTGGTAGGCCCCTGCTTTCCCCTCATCTTTACAAAGACATCCTCACCCGCTTCAGCATGGTAATGAGCTGGCCCCCTGCCTGCCTCGTAACCTTATTTTTTTTCATCACAGAGGCTGTGTCTCAAAGTCCTGTTTGTGATTAACTAACCTTGGTGGTTAGGATAACAAAAGGTGAAACAGTTCAAGCAGCAAGTGGGAAATTTCCCTTACAGATGGTTTCTTTCCCTTTGGCGGAAAAACAGAAATTACTGGATGGCACGTACGACTCATTATGGGATCAGTAAGCCAGCGTGGAGTTGCATCATGTTTGCTTTGCATCTTTCCTCACCTCTTTTATCTTTTTTTCCAAATCGTCACCTCCTGTAGGCTTTTACCTCCTAAATAAAGTGTCAGCACTTTAATCCTTGTCTCAGTTTCTGTTTTCTAGAGGAACCTGGCTAAGTAAGTAGAACCAAGGAAAGGAATCCTTTGATTAAGGGAAGGTCCATAATATCAGGCCTCTAGGTGCTTAGGGGGAAGGCAGTAAGATTGTTCTTACAGTTGACTCACTAAGTCACATCCGACTCTCTGGGACCCCACTGGACTGTAGCCCACCAGGCTCCTCTGTCCATGGGATTCTCCAGGCTAGAATACTGGAGCGGGTTACCATTTCCTTCTCCAGAGGATCTTCCTTGACGCAGGGTTCGAACCCACATCTCTTATGTCTCCTGCCTTGGCAGGTGGGTTCTTTACCACGAATCCCACTGAGAGGCTCTTGTAAGACTGTAGAAAACACCAAAAAGGAAGAGCCTAAAGGCACATTTTCCCATGTCCGTTGAAGCATTCCTCCACAACTGGAGAAAAAAAGGGAATGTGGCCTACTCAAATGTCACAGTGACACAGAGGTGGTTAAGGCCGAAGGAATTCAGAACTTAAGGGTAGAAATTTCATAAAGTTTTCCTTCCTATAAGCTACAGCATTAGTTTTTCTTCCACCCATCCTCTATAGAACACCTGTTGTGTGTCGGGAACCCCACAAGCTGCTAAAGAAATAGCAGTGGAGAGATAGTGATTCTGGTCCTCACTGAACTCACTTTCAGCAAGGAAGACAGAAAGGACACATACAAGTGAAAAGTGCAAGATTAAAGGGGAGAAGTTTTTAGGGGCTTTTGGTGTCAAGAAACAGATGGTCTCCTATTACCACAAGCATATGAATGGAAATGGGGAAGGCAGAAAACTCAAAAGGCTGCCTCATGAGAACCCAGATAAAAGCACACAATTCAGTTCCCTGCATGTATGGAAACTGGATCTTGTTGGGTTTCTGAATGCCTAGATTGTAGGCAGAAACTGTAAGGCCCTTCAGATCCAGTGCAGTGATCCCAGCTCTATTATTTCATGCATAAGTTACCGTAACAAACCGTCCCTGAGACTTCCCTGGTGGTCCAGTGGTTAAGACTCCATGCTCCCAATGCAGGGGGCCAGGGTTTGATCCCTGGTCAGGGAACTAGCTGCCACATGCCTCAACTAAGACTTTGCATAGCTGCAGCTAGAGATCCCACAAGCTGCAACTGAGACTCGGTGCAGCCAAATAAATAAACATAAGTAAACATTAAAGCAAACAAACAGAACTCAAAATAGAGAGAGCTAATCAAGTTAGACATTTCCTTCTTTCTCATGCTCTTGTCCATAGGTAGGAGTTGGTCCAAGATAGGTGTCTGCTCCAGGAAGCTGAAAGGGGATCCAGGTTCCTTCTGTGTTGTTGCCCTGCCACACCGGGTGGGTACTGTCTTTATCTACATGGTGCAAGCTGGCTCTCCAGGACAGCATCAGCATTTGACCCTGGGGGAAGGAAGGAAGGGGAGGAACTGAGTGGGCAAGCCGCTGAAGTGGCCTACTTCACTTCCAGTCGTTCTGCTGACAAGAACTAGTCACCTGACCACTTCCAGTGCAAGGGAGGCAAAGAAACCATCTCTAGCTGGGCTAACACCCCTGGATTAAGGGGCAGGTACTATTACTAAAGGGAAGAAAGCAAGAATAGAAACTGGATAAGATTGCCAGAATTAGAGCATAATAATCCCAGTTGGAGAAGACTCTTGAGAGTCCTTTGGACTGCAAGAAGATCCAACCAGTCCATCCTAAAGAAGATCAGTCTTGGGTGTTCATTGGAAGGACTGATGCTAAAGCTGAAACTCCAGTACTTTGGCCATCTCAAGCAAAGAGTTGACTCATTGGAAAAGACCCTGATGCTGGGTGGCGTTGGGAGCAGGAGGAGAAGGGGACGACAGAGGATGAGATGGCTGGATGGCTCACCAACTCGACTGACATGAATTTGGGTGAACTCTGGGAGGTGATGATGGACAGGGAGACCTGGCATGCGGCAATTCATGGGGTCACAAAGAGTCAGATATGACTGAGCAACTGAACTGAACTGAATCCTAGTTAACTTTGAATTTCTGATAAACTGTTTTTAGTGTAAGTATGTCCCATTTGGACATACTCATTGTTTATCTGAAAATTATTTATTCAGTTCAATTCAGTCGCTCAGTCATGTCCGACTCTTTGCGATCCCATGAATCACAGCATTATTGGGTATCTGCAATTCAAAGCAGGCCACGTGTCCCGTATTTTGTCTGTCAATGGTAACAGTAGGGCACAAGGACAGTTGTCACTTTGTCACTGGTGCGGTCTTTTTGCATCGGTTACAAGTGAGCCATTAAGGCAACTCAGGTTCAAGGGGAGGGATTAGAACATCTCTTGATGAGGGAGTGACAAGGTTACATTGCAAAAGAGTATGTGGCAGACACGGTCGCAGCCATCTTTGGAAAACACAATTCACCTTACATGTTTTATATCATTTGAGCAAATCAAATGTCACCCCTCTTAAACGTTAGTTTCATCTTGCTCTTGGACCAAGTCTCTTAAAAGTCACCCGACCCACCCTGGGTTCTCTCCCAGGAATCCTAACTCAGAAACAGGAGGGAAGGAAGCGGAAAGAGACCAAGCGGCAGAGCCAAGTGGTGTGCCCCTTCGCGCAGGGCTCTGGAGGAAAAGCTCATGAGCTGCTGTCAAATTCTCGAGAATCACCCCTGGATTCCTCCTTTGATAAATTTCAATAGTTCAGCTTTTCCTTTGATGCCACAAAATGCCTCCAGCATCCTTTCATTAACTTCCTCTTCTCTCTCATCCAGTTTTTCTTTTTTGGTTTACACTAACCACAGGACACTTCTTTTAATTGCCATCAAAATTTGACAAGCAAGGGACTTCCCTGCTGCCCAGTGGGACATTGGAAGACTCGAGGCTTCCAATGCAGGGGGCGTAGGTTCAATCTTGGTCAGGGAACTAAGATCCCGCCTGGGGCACAGTGTGGCCAAAAAAAGTTTTTTTTTTAAAGTGAGACATTGCATACAGCCAAATTTAACCTTAAAAGAGGTAAAAGAACAGTAACTCTTTGGGAGGATGTCATTTCTTCTGAGGTGTCTATAAAAGATATCACTTTTGTCAGCAACAGGATTGAATATGTCACCATGATTTATATTTTACTGTTGTTGTTGCTGTTCAAAGAAACTACCCACTGTCTGTGTTATAAATAAATAAATCAGAGGCATAGATATTTGGTGACAGCTATCACTTCAGTATTAGTAAAGTAGAATTTGAATACATTTCCTCTACAGGACTGGCCAAGGAAAAACTGACCAGTGGAAACTTTAATCACTTTTCTCTCCAATCTGATAAAGGAGAGGAACAAAAAACGCAGTGGGGAGCAAGAAAAATGGAAAGAGAATAAACAGTCCAGTCTACAAACTGAATAATCATATTGGGATATAGAAGCATCAAAAGTGAGAAAATACTAAGGAGATATTTCCAGGTAAAGGGTCCTGATGTTCAAGGAACAGCTTCCCAGTCTTAGCTGGGAGGTTTACAAGAGAAAAAAAGAGAAACCAATAGGAAAGTTTTGGATAAGAAAGACTTAGAGGAATACTTTTTGATACCTGAGAGGTATGATATAGTTCAATGAGAAAACGAGTGGTTGTGGATCTTTATCTCTGGGGAGTTAAGAGAAAAGAACAAATTGCTGGTATTCGTTTGGGATGGACCAGGAGAGCTGATCAGAGCCTTGAGTCCTCACAGTTTCTCGGGGTTTTGTGCCCCTCCTCCTTTAAACTGCTCTCTTCATGCGTGTCACAGCACAGCACCTCCTCTCCCTGACCCCTTCTCTGCTCTCCTTGGCTCCCTGGAGAGGAAAGCTTCTGCAAACCACTAGAGTGACTTGTAATGTCTTTTGAAGCACAGGCCACAAGCGTCTGGATGCCTGGCACCCTTCAGAAAAGCTATTAAAGAATCACAACATGCCAGAAGTGTGACCAACCTAACAATGTCACCCCAAAACGTGCTAACCATGTGGAACAGGAGCAATCAGATTCGTGGCTGGCTCTCGTGAGATGGAAACGTGACACTTCAGTGGCTGCCAGGTGGTGCTTAAATAAAACTAGGGCACTTCACCTTGAAAGCCGTCAGGAAGTGCTGGGAAGCTGTGTCCTGTAAAAAGAGAAATAAGTGATTTTAAAAGCCCCGGCCTCTGCGTGGGAGTGGTTTGGTCCCATGTTGAGTGATGTCATAGTCTAGTGCTGTTGAGTACTCGGATTGGGGCTAGTGGGACGGTGGAACTGATGTCATAATTTTAATTAAATTGTATTCATCTCAAATTTTTAAATCGAGGTCAAAGTCACACAACAAAAAAGTAAACATTTAAAAATTAACAACTCCATGGTGGGCTTCCCAGGTGGCCCTAGTGGTAAAGGACCCTCCTGCTAATGCAGGTTAGATATAAGAGCTGCGGGTTCGATCCCTGAGTTGGGAAGAGCCCATGGAGGAGCCTATGGCACCCCACTCCAGTGTTCTTGCCTGGAGAATCCCATGGACAGAGGAGCCTGGTAGGCTGCAGCCCATGGGGTCGCAGAGTCGGACACAACTGAAGTGACTTAGCACAGCACATACTGTTGTGCTGCTGCTGCTGCTGCTGAGTTGCTTCAGTCGTGTCCGACTCTACGCGATCCCATAGACGGCAGCCCACCAGGCTCCCCTGTCCCTGGGATTCTCCAGGCAAGAATACTGGAGTTGCAGCCACCTCCATCAAGTTTCAAAACATTTCATCACCCCCACCAAAGACCTCATATCCTTTAAGTAAGTACTCCTCACTCTCCCTTCCCCCTTGATATTTGAGTCAAGTATCAAGTCAAATTGATACTTGACTCCACTATTGGAAAAACTTTTAAATATGTTTGGAATTCCTTCAGTCTATGAATCTACTTTTTCAACTCTACATTTTTGAAATCTAACCACAGAGGAGTAGAGGCTTTACCGACAGTTTAGTAAGACTTTGCCTTCCAAAGCTGGGGTGCAGGTTTGATCCCTGGTGGGGGACTGGAGATCCCACAGACCTCATAGCCAAAAAATTAGAACATAAACAACAGAAGTAGTATTGTAACAAACTCAGTAAAGACTTTAAAAATGGTCCATATAAAAAAAGTTTTAAAAAATAAAATAAATACAGAACAATAATTTCCAATTCAAACTTATCATCTCAGGAATTTCTTGGCGGTCCAGCAGTTAGGACTCTGTGCTTTCATTGCTGGGGCCCAGGTTCAGTCCCTGGTCAGGGAATGAAGATCCCAGAAACCATACAGTATGACCAAAAAAAAACCAACAAATGTATCATCTCAATTGAGGTACGCTACAAAATAAGAAAAAATGTAAAAGATCTTATTTATCTTTTTAAAAAATATATTGATTCATAATGAAATAATACTATTTTAGAAATATTAAGTTTAATAAGATGTATTGCTAAAGTTAATTTCAGCTTTTTTTATTCTTTTCATTGTGGCTACTAGAAAATTTAAAATTATGCACGTGGGGAAAAAATAATGCATGTGACTGACATTTATTTCTACTGGACAATATTGGTCTATCAAAAGATCTAACTCAAACTAGATACTAATTCAGGAAACTTTTTAACTACCTACTGTGAACTTTTTTTTTTTTTTTGCCACTCCTCAAGCAGCATGACGGATCCTGGCTCCCCAACCAGGGATCAAACCTGTGCCCCCTGCAGTGAAGCATGGAGTCCCAACCACTGAACCTCCAGGGAAGTCCCCCACCATGAACGTTTATATATAATTTTGCTATCCTGTGAAAAAGTAGGTTAGAAACAATGTTTGCAATTTTATTGACCTCTCCTTAGACTTCAGCCTGGACCAGAACTGGTTACCAGTTAAGCTGTGGGAATTCTATGAAGGTCTCCTCCTCTCCTTCCAATTACTGATGCTCATATAAAGTCAGAATCATTGGGAAATGTCTTATGATATAATCACTAAAATATTTTAAGTAAGGAAAAATTAGGGATGCTTTCTGGCCTTCCTGCTTTTTAAAGACATACATATTGATATACACTCTCAGTTTTGAATGAACTAAAAGTATGCACTTTTCTGCTATTGAGAACAAAAAATAAGCACTCATTTATGTATATTCATTCATCAGCATATTGAGTGGACACTATGTGCGCTGTGTTTGCTGCTGCATGTTTAGGAATAAAAGCCAAACAAGGTGCCTGTCCTTGAATGAAGCTTATGTTCCAGTGAAAAGAGATGGAAACCAATGAATAAGATAAGCACCAATTCTGACATGTTCTGTGGGAAAAAAATGAATATCAACGTATCAATATAATGACTTAATAAAGAGCAACTTTATCAAATGGCGGGGAGTGTGTGTGTGTGTGTGTGTGTGTGTACTACGTGATTAATTTAGGTAACTGGGCAATCTCTCTGAGATGACAATTAACCTTTGAAGAAAAAGGAGTCAGCCACACAAATAGCCATGGGAAGAGCAGTCCAGGCAGAAGGCACACTCTGCAAAGCAAAGGGCTTGAGCTGGGAAAGAGTTTGGTGTGTCTGAGGAACAGAAAGGAAGTCATATGATGAGGATGTGGTGAGCAGAAGGGAAAAGAACAGGAGACAGGACTGGCGAGCAGGAGCCAGTAGGTCATGGAAAGACATCTACATTTTATTTTATGGGTAATGGGGAGCCTTTGGTGGTTTTAGAGCACAAGAGTAACAGATGCTTTTTTTTCTTTCTCATACAGGTGATCCAGCGGTAGCATCAGGACAGCTGGCCCTGTTCTATAACTGCCAGAAAGAAGAACTGATCCGTTTGGGTAGCTGTCCTCCAGTATTCAGTAGTATTCTAGTTAATACTGCTGTATACCAAGACACCTTGAATGTATACTATTTGCACCAAGGGCCCAAGGACCACCTCCCCTGCCCCCTGCCACTAGGAGATAATTCATCAAAAGTTGTGTCCAACTCTTTTCAATCCCATGGACTGTAGCCCCACAGGGTCCTCTGTCCATGAAGATTCTCCAGGAAGAATACTGGAGTGGATTGCCATGCCCTCCTCCAGGGGATCTTTCCAAGCCGGGGATCAAACCCGTCTCCCTCATTTCAGGCAGATTCTTTACCCACTGAGCCACCTGGGAAGCCCAAAAGGAAAGACAAGATCAGTCAAATAAGTCAAACTCAAAACAAGGCATAGGGACTTCCCCGGTGGTCCAGTGGTTAAGAATCCACCTTCCAATGCAGGGGATACAGGTTCAATAAATAGCAAATGAGGGTATGGTGAGCTATATTGGGTTGGGTTCCCCACGAAGCTCATTCTGAGACAAGGATTCAAGGGCAGGTAGTTTATTCTGGAGATGATTCCAGGAAGCACAGTAGGGAGGATGGAAAGGGAGACACAGAAAGGAAGAGGGCCAGTAAGGGGCATGTGGCAATCGAATTATTGCTATGGGCAACTGGAGCTCAGCATCAGGGCGGGGGGCACTGGTAGGCTGCAGAGAACAAGCTGCGTGTTATCTCCATAGAAGGAGAGGAAGCTGGGATATTCATCTACCAACTCCATCCATCTCTGGATGGGGCCGTTTCTAGGGACAGAAAATCCTTGCGACTTCTGGGCCATCCTGCTTGCTGGCCAGGTGTCCTTCCACAGCCAGAACAAAGCCCTCATTCAGAGTGTCACAGGCGTAGCAATGAGCATCTTTTTGTGTACAGAGGTTAGGACTGAGGGATCCTGGGCAGGACTCCAGCAGCATCTACTACACAGGATCAAGCATAGAGGAAGTTATCACATAGTCTCATTTCTGGCGCTGTTTCTAGTCCTCATTCTTGTTTTTCTTTCTCTCCCTTCTCTCCCACTTACAATTTATGCAATCTGGCTGTGTTTTATGTATCCTTGTAAGCTGCCTTAAATCTTTTTTTGGAACACAGCAGCACATAAATAAATAAACACTAGCAAGGTTTAACATTTTCCCTTTATTTATTGACCATTTTGCCCTTCTGTGAACTTTTTGGACGCGGGCCTCTTTCACTTGCTTCTAGCATTGTGCAGGGATATTGAAGGCATTTGATTATTGTTCTGTCCAGCAGCACAAAGCTATGCAGTGGGTTTATAAACGGACTCTGTGACCAGAAACAGAGGCATAGGACTCTCTGGTCCTTTCTTGCTTGAACCCAGAGCTTAAAATATTGCCTGCACAGAGCAGATGCTCAGCCAATGCCTGTTAAATGAAAGAATGGGACTTGGAACACCTATATCCATAAAGGTTCCCGTGGACCACTGTTTAGAAATCCATCAACATTCTGGAACTGCATGTTTTCTAAGGGCAAAACTGCCCTTATCATCTGAATGCACTTATTTTCATGAGTGTAATAAGCTGGGAGGCAGGAACTAAAGATCAATCTAGAGATGGTGTTTTAAAGTGTATATCCAGCAGGCTCTGTGCATCTCAGAACAACCTTTGGTAACTCAAATGCAGCCTGTTAGTGAACCCGATCTTTGCTTGTAGATGTCCTGGCAAACTGTTCTCATAACACTCCTATTGAGAAACTGCGTTCCCCAGGAAACTCAGATGCTAGAAACTGAGTGACTGCTTTATATCTCGGGAATCAGAAATTGTTGGACTTCCCTGATGGTCCAGTGGCTAAGACGCTACATTCCCAATGTAGGGGGCCCAGGTTCGATCCCTGGTCAGGGAACTAGATCCCCTATGCTGCAACTGAAGATCCTGCATGCTGCAACTAAGACTCAGCACAGAGAAAGGAAGGAAGGGAAGAAAGAAACAGGAAAGAAAGAAGTTGTTTAAGTGGTGGGTTATAGGCATGCAAGTGTCTGGATTGGGTTTTTCTGGGGCTATCACATCTCCCCTCCTTTTTTATTTTTGGCTGTGACATTTCCCCAGTAGTTTCAATAAAATACTAGGTAGAAATTAAGCTGTAGCCTCTGAAAGACAAATTTTTTTTCCACTCAATAGATCAGCATTACCCATAAGTAGGTTACTTCTAGGAAGCTCCATTTTCATATAGATCTTAGCAAAGGAGGAGAAATAGTTTGGCACTTCTTTTATTTATGTGTGTTAAATTAAGATATAACTTGAATAACATAAAGTTCATACTTTTTTTGATAAGTAAGAAGTGGATTTATTTAGAGAGAAACACACTCCACGGACAGAGTATGGGCCATCACAGAGGGCAAGTCTGGCAGCCAAGTCACCCTTTTTAAAGTGAATGAACCAGCGAGTGCGTGCTCAGTCGCTCAGTCGTGTCTGACTCCTTGCGACCCCATGGACTGTAGCCCGCCAGGCTCCTCTGTCCATGGGATTCTCCAGGCAAGAATACTGGAGAGAGTTGCCGTGCCCTCCTCCAGGAGTTCTTCCCGACCAGGGGGTAGTACTCGCATCTGCTTGCATCTCCTGCATTGCAGGCAGCGGTTTCTAGTATATTCACTATGTTATGCAACTATCACCACTGTCTAATTCCAGAACTGTTCCTTTGCCCCTCAAAGACTCCAATACTCATTAGCAGTCATTTCCTATTCCCCGCTCTTCCCAGCTTCTGGCAACCACTCATCTCTGTGGATTTGTCTATTTTAGACATTTCCTATAAATGGAATCATATGATATGTGGCTTCTTTCGCTTACCAGAATGATCTTAAGTTGCACCATGTTGTGCCATGTATCAATACCTCCTTTTCCATGGCTGAAGAATATTCCATTGGTGTATGGCTACACCACACTTCGTTTATCCATTCATCCATGGACAGACACTCGGCCGTTTCTACTTTTTGGCTATTGTGAATAAGGGTGCGGTGAACACCTACATACAAGTACTCTGTTCAAGTCCTCACTTTCCATTTCTTTGGGTATTTATCTAGGATTGGAATTTATAGGTCACATGAGAATCACCTGTTTTCCAAAATGATTACACTCATTTTACTTTCCCCCCAAAAATGTATGAGAATTCTAATCTCTCCACATTCCCACTAATACTTGTTATTCTGTGTGTGTGTTTAAACCATAGCCAACCTGGGACTTCCCTGGTGGTCCAATGGCTAAGACTCTGTGCTCCCAATGGAAGGGGTCTGGGTTCAGTCCCTGGTAGGGAACTAGCTCCAGTATGCTGCAACTAACAGTTTACATACCACAACGAAAGACTGAAGATCTGTATGCCTGAACTAAGACCCAGCACAGTCAAATAAATAAATATTAAAAAATAATAAAGTGGTGGCTCAGATGGTAAAGAATCTGCTTGCAATGCAGGAGACCTGGGTTTGATTCCTGGGTTGGGAAGATCCCCTGGAGAAGGAAATGGCAACCTATTCCAATATTCTGGCCTAGAAAATCCCCATGGGGCAGAGGAGCCTGGCAGGCTACATTCCTGGGGTCGCAGAGTCGGACTTTACTTTCACTTTCATAGCCATCCTAATAAGTGTGAAGTGGTATCTTGTGGGTTGCCCCTATTATTTTTTTTTTAATTTAAATTTCCCCCTGTCCTGTCTGAGCCCTGATATACCTGTCCTGGAACAAACATCCATCTTACCCCCTATCCCCAACATCTTTCTTCTTTCACATACTTTTGTTTTGAGAACAGTTTTAGGCTTACAGAAGACTGAGCAGATAGTACAAAGAGTTGCTGGGCTTCCCAGGTGGTGCTAGTGTAAACAGCCTGCCTGCCAATGCAGGAAACATAGGAGGTGTGGGTTCAGTCCCTGGGTTGGGAAGATCCCCTGGAGGAGGAGATGGCAACCCACTCTAATATCCTTGCCTGGGGAATTCCATGGACAGAGGAGCCTGGTAGGCTATGGTTCATGGGGTCACAAAGAGTCGGACATGACTATAGTAACTTGGCACGCAGGCAGGCACAGACAGTTGCCATGTACCTCTTCTCTCTTCTGCTTACAATTTCCCCTCTTAGTGACATTATACATTAGTGTGATATATTTGTTTCAGGTGCTGAACCAATATTGATTCAGGGTTATTTTTAATTTATATTGATACATTATTATTAACTGAAGCCCTTAGCTTATATTACAGTCCTTCTTTGTGCTGTACAGTGGTATGGCTTTTGACAAATATGTAATGTTATATGTCTGTTATTATAGTATCACACAGAGTAGTTTCATGCCCTGAAGATCCTCTGTGCTTTACTTATTCATCCCTCCCTCCCGCCTCCAAAGTGCTAAAAACCACTGATCTCTTCCTGTCTCTTTTTACTAGAATCCTTTTTACTTTTGACTATAGTCTTTTCCAGAATGTTATGTAGTTGGAATCATACAGAGTTTGAACTTTTCAAGCTGGCTGCTTTCATTTGTTTTTTCACCTTTTGAAGAATTTCAGATTGGGGGCAGTTTTAAACCAAGATTCTATAGGCATTCTCTGATTGAGTGATGACATGGAGAAGCCAGTGCCACCAAACGGATTGTTTATTACTTACCTTCCTGAGAGAAGGGGACACACCACACCACTCAGGGCCACAGGGGAGGGGTCAGGTCTTGATCAGGAGGCAGAAGCAGGAATAAGCGGAAAGCCTAAGCCACAGCCTTTACTAGAGTTTCTGCAGAAAAGGAGAGACAGCGTACACCACTTAGGATGGGCTCTTTTGGGTAATTCCAGCGGGCTCTAGGGCATAGCAGCTGTCTTCAGTTGTCTGGTACCTGATTCTGGGGTGATTAGGGAGGAGCAACTATTGGCTTGGTGTGTGAGTTAGATAAGCAGGTGGGTGGGATATGACACTGAGTCAGATGGTCTTTGCAAGCAATCCACCTCCTCTAAGGGATTAGCTAGCTCTATAAATGCAGTCTCTCCTCTAATCTGCAAGGTCCCCCAAGATGTCACAACCTCATAAGATATAGAAAATTTAAAAAAAAAACACATGATTAGGGACTTCCCTGGGTGGGTAAGACTCCAAGTTCCCAATGCAGGGGGCCCAGATTTGATCCCTGGTCAGGGAACCTGATCCCATGTGCTACAACTAAGAGTTTGCATGCTGCAACTAAAGATTCCACCTGCTGCAAATGAAGACTCCACCTGCCGAAACGAAAAGAACCCAGACGCCAAAACAAACACTGAAGATTCTGAGTGTGGTGACTAAGACATGAAACAGCCAAATAAATAAATATTTTTTTAAGGTATTTAAAAAAATGTAATACACTGAGTTTCCCTAGAGGAATGGTTTTAGGATGGCTTCTATGCAAGCAGATACTTATGGGGTTTTTACTAGGGATCAGACCCTCTAAAAGGAGAGGAAAAGTCTGGCTGCAGTACCAGCCTGACAAAGTCTTGGCCAAACCAGAGGGAAGGTGTGCAGTGAGGAGTGCCCATCAGAGTGCCCCGCATCCAGAGGAGATGGGCACCCTTCACAGCCTTGCCTTGGTTGCTTAGTAGTACAGGCTGCTCTGGAAAGGGTATGACCTTGAGCGAGGCAGCTCTGCTCCTAAAACAGACCCTGAAGGAGCTTGGGGGCCATCTGCTGACCCCACTCCCTGCAAGTGGACAGCAAGCCCTTCCTTAAAGGAGGAATGTTGGGTGGCGCATCTCTGTGACAAGCTCTGGGATTCTACTGCAGTTGGCCTCGGCAGTTGCTGGCTTGAGGACGCACTCTTTTTTTCCTTTCCGTATACTGGTTTTGTTTTGTTTTATTTATTTATTTATTGAGGATATACTCTTATTGGCTACCTTTCTTCCCTTGCCTCACTTCCCCACTCTCCTTCACCTCCTTATTCAACTACTTGCACCAAAATCCTTATCTTAAGAGTCTGCTTTTGGGGGAATTGAAACCAAAACACATCCAATTCACCATTAGAATGATGCTCCTTGGGGCAGGTCTGGCAGTTTCCAGTTCGATAAATGTACTTGGGGCTTCCCAGGTGGCGCTAGTGGTAGAGAAACCGCCTGCCAGTGCAGGAGACATAAGAGACATGGGTTCGATCCCTGGGTCGGGAAGATCCCCTGGAGGCAAGCATGGCAACCCACTCCAGTATTCTTGCCTGGAGAATCCCATGGACAGATGGGCCTAGCAGGCTATAATCCACAGGGTCATAAAGAGTCAGACACGACTGAAGCACACACATCTTGCGTTACATATACACAGGGTGATTTTAGTCCTGATTTGCTCGACACAGTTCAGTTCAGTTCAGTTCAGTCGTTCAGTCATGCCCAACTCTTTCGACCCCATGAATTGCAGCATGCCAGGCCTCCCTGTCCATCACCAACTCCCAGAGTTCACCCAAACTCATGTCCATCGAGTCATTCCCGTTTAACATGTTGTCCTGATGTTCCATTCCATTGATGCCCCTTTTCTCCTAAAATTATCCCGGTCTGGGGACTTCTCGGGTGGTCTGGTCACTAAGACTCCATGCTTCCAATGCAGGGGGCCTGGGTTCCATCCCTGTCAGGGGACTAGATCCCACATGCCGCAGCTAATCGACTAAAGATTCCCCCATGCTGTCGTGAAGATTGAAGATGCCGTGTGCTGCAACTAAGACCGGGGACAGCCAAATAGATAAATATTTTAAAAACAAAACCATCCTGTTTTGGATGATACATGTTATGATCAACCTACAACGCTTTAAAGTAAGTGATCCTTAATAAGATCCATGGACAGGGAAAAGTGGTTTGTTTTGATCTTGTATGCCATCAACTCAGTTTATTTTGGGTGAATCATCCAGTTTTAGAGCTGGAAGCAACCTCCAGGCCCGGCTTATCCATTAACTCTCAACTTTTTTTTCCCCCAAACTGTTGGAATGCACACGGTTGACTATTCACATGCATAACACCCCCATGGGAATTCCGATTATGCCAGCTGTAACCCCACTCCTTTTCTCCTAGCCAGGAAAGCATACCGAATGCTGGTGAGAATTAGGTTGTTACAAGGATAATGTGTTGTTTTTAAAAAGATGAATCATTCTCCTGCTCTGGTACTTGAACCACCAGCATCAAATCAGTCATGACACAGTTCGTGACTGATTGAATTTGAGAACTGCTGATCTCGTTCCAAACCCCTGCATTACATAAAAAGTCATTTAGCCATATGGTGTCTCCTCTTTCTCACCTGGAAACGGGGATGCTAAAGTCTCCTTCCCTGTCTGGTTGAGTTTTGGTAGAAGGCAAATGAGATAATGGATGTGAAAGCTTCAGGAGGTATAAATCCTTTGAACCAACGGGAGCCATTGTGGGTTTTATCTGTATGGGCAAGAGGCAGCCATATCTGCTTAGAGTTTTCCAGAGCCACACTAGAATTTACAAAATAGGTGGATTTGTACCCATGTGGTTTGCACAGAACATTTATGAGTGGAAAACTTACCAGTGTTCCTGTTCATTATGTAAATTCCCTTTATGTCTTTGCTAAGGTGTCTTAGTCAAAATTCAATGGTTGGGAGTGGATACAGGTATATGTATGGCTGAATTCCTTTGCTGTCCACCTGAAACTATCACAACACTGTTAATCAGCTATATTCCAATACAAAATAAAAAGTTTAGTTAAAAAAAAAACAAATAAAAATCCCAACTTGGGAACTTCCCTGGGGGTCCAGTGGCTAAGCACTCAATGCTCCCAATGCAGGGGGTCTGGGGTTCCATGTGGACTCTAGTCAGGAAACTGGAGTCCACATCGCGCAACGAAGAGTTTGCATACTGCAACTAAGAGTTCGAATGTCACAGCTAAAGATCCTACGTGCCACAGTGAAGATCAAAGATCCCATGAGCTGCAACTAAGACCTGGCACAGCCAAATAAAGAAATATAAATATTTTTTTTTAATTGTATATAAAAAATTCCAATGGTTACAAGAGACAAAGATCCAACATGAATTAGCTTGAATAAATTGGCTCACATAATGAAACCACAGGAATGTGCTGGCCGGAGCTGGCCACAGGGACGGCCAGAACTTGAGACTGGAACATCGAAAGGATGCTCTGTGTCTCTCACCCATGCTGCTCTCTATGCTTCATTACCTTGGAACAGCTTTCACTAGGTGGGGGCACGGCTATTAGACGCTGGGCTCACATCTTCACCTCTTTGTGATCATAGAGGAGAGACACCCTTGTTCCCCAGCCGGCCCCCTCAGATTAGTTAGAAGAACCTGAGTGAGGCACTCTGACTGGCTCACCCTTGGACCAATCACTGTAGTCCAGGAAATAAAGTATAGACTAAGTCAGCTGCCCACACCTCCCATCAATTGCTTCTCAAGCTTCTCAAGCACACAGTTGCTTCAGGATTTGGGGGAGCTGGCAGCCACCAGATCTGTGCCTATCATTCAAGGAAAATAAAATCTTTTAATACACCGTCAAACCTTTATTCTTAACGAAGCTTTTTCTATTTTGGGGGCTATAAACAGTAAATCCTTTTCTTTTCCTTTCAAATGAAAATAAATTGTAATGATGACTTTCCAAAGCCTACTTTCAAAATCACTCTTGAAATGATTTGTGCCAATGTACACTCCTACTCACAGATGGTGGTGGGCATTCTTGAATCGTAAACTGTCATTGATGTATGCTGGTGGCTGTTGATTGAGGGTGATTGTGACTTCCCAGGGATGACGGCAGTGTCTGGAGACAGTTTTGACTGTCACAAATGAGGGTGGTTCTACTGGCTTCTTGTGGGTAGGAGGACAGGATACTGCTAGATACCCCGCTGTGCACAGAGAGCAGCTCCCACAACAAAGAATCATCTGGTTCAAAATCTCAATAAAGCTGGGGTTGAGAATCTCTCATCTATACATACGGATATGGTCTTTGTCTTTGTCTATAAAGAAATATCAACAAGAAGCCTTGCCGTGACAGAAAACGTAGGCAGCACACGCTAACGGCTGGTCTTGGCACAGGGAGGTACACTTGAAGTCGTGTTTTCCCAATTTGGGAGGAGGGTGGTGAACATGGCAGGTAAAAAAGTTTTGCAAGTGCCCAGATAAACTGCTTGGAAAACTCACCCTTTCAGCTATTCTGGCCTCTTTTTTTTTTTTTAATGTATTTTTTAATTGGAGGATAATTGCTTTACAGAATTTTGTTGTTTGCTGTCAAACCACAACATGAATCAGCCATGGATATACATATATCCCCTCCCTTTTGAACCTCCCTCCCTGGACTTTTCATTTTAAAGACAGTATTTAAAGCACTTTAGCAAAAATAGGGGTAGCTCAGTATACAACTGAATGTGAGAATTACCGATGTTAGTTTATTTCTATTCTGATCCTTGGAAAATAATAGTCATATATTATCATTAAGGAAATTTAACGCAGACAAAATGGAATGTAAGAAACCCTTCCCCCCCTTACAGTGTCTAGTCTCAGCAAATTTTACAACAGGAGAAACCCATCTTTAATTTTCAGCTTCCTTATTTTTCATCTTTCTCCATGTCACTCACTGCCTCTCTGCTGACTGACTCCCATGCATGTTACCATCTGCTTCTTTTCAGAAGTAGTAAAATGAAGCGATTAAGAGTAGGGACTCTTGACATTGGACTGTCTGGATTCAAAGCATGACTCTGTTAATTATTAATGGTGCAGCTTTGGGCAAATTTCTTTAATTCAGTTCAGTTGCTCAGTCGTGTCCGACTCTAAGACTCCATGGTCTACAGCACACCACGCTTCCCTGTGCATCACCAACTCCCAGAGCTTGCTCAAACTGATGTCCTTCGAGTCAGTGATGCCATCCAACCACCTCATCCTCTGTCATCCCCTTCTCCTCCTGCCCTCACTCTTTCCCAGCATCAGGGTCTTTTCCAATGAGTTGGTTCTTTGCATCAGGTGGCCAAAGGATTGGAGCTTCAGCTTCAGCATTAGTCCTTCCAAAGAATATTCAGGAGTGATTTCCTTTAGAATGGACTGGTTTGATCTCTGTGCAGTCCAAAGGACTCTCAAGAGTCTTCTCTAACACCACAGTTCAAAAGCATCAATTCTTCGGCACTCAGCTTTCTTTATGGTCCAACTCTCACATTCATACATGACTATTGGAAAAACCATAGCTTTGACTAGACAGACCTTTGTTGGCAAAATAATGTCTCTGCTTTTTAATATGCCGTCTAGGTTGGTCATAACTTTTCTTCCAAGGAGCAAGCATCTTTTAATTTCATGACAGTAGTCACCATCTGCAGTGATTTTGGAGCCTAAGAAAATAAAGTCTGTCACTATTTCCATCGTTTCCCCATCTATTTGCCATGAAGTGATAGGACTGGATGCCATGATCTAAACTTTCTGAATGTTGAACTTTAAACCAATTTTTTCACTCTCCTCTTTCACTTTCATCAAGAGGCTCTTTAGTCTTCTTCACTTTCTGCCATAAGGGTGGTGTCATCTGCATATCTGAGGTTATTGATATTTCTCCCGGCAATCTTGGTTTCAGCTTGTGCTTCTTCCAACCCAGCATTTCTCATGATGTACTCTGCATAGAAGTTAAATAAGCAGGGTGACAATATACAGCCTTGACATACGTACTCCTTTTCCTATTTGGAACCAGTCTGTTGTTCCATGTCCAGTTCTAACTGTTGCTTCCTGATCTGCATATAGGTTTCTCAAGAGGCAGGTCAGGTAGTCTGGTATTCCCATCTCTTTCAGAATTTTCCACAGTTTGTTGTGGTCCACACAGTCAAAGGCTTTGGCATAGTCAATAAAGCAGAAATAGATGTTTTTCTGGAGCTCTCTTGCTTTTTCTATGATCTAACAGACGTTGGCAATTTGATCTCTGGTTCCTCTGCCATTTCTAAAACCAGCTTGAACATCTGGAAGTTCTCAGTTCATGTGCTGTTGAAGCCTCACTTGGAGAATTTTGAGCATTACTTTGCTAGAGTGTGAGATGAGTGCAATTGTGCAGTAGTTTGAGCATTCTTTGGCATTGCCTTTCTTTGGGACTGGAATGAAAACTGACCTTTTCCAGTCCTGTGGCCACTGCTGAGTTTTCCAAATTTTCTGGCATATTGAGTGTAGCACTTTCACAGCATCATCTTTTAGGATTTGAAATAGTTTAGCTGTAATTCCATCACCTCCACTAACATCGTTCGTAGTGATACTTCCAAAGGCCCACTTGGCTTCACATTCCAGGGTGTCTGGCTCTAGATGAGTGATCACACCATCGTGGTTATCTGGGTCGTGAAGATCTTTTTTGTATAGTTCTTCTGTGTATTCTTGACACCTTTTCTTAATACCTTCTGCTTCTGTTAGTTCCTTGTCATTTCTGTCCTTTATTGAGCCCATCTTTGCATGAAATGTTCCCTTGGTATCTCTAATTTTCTTGAAGAGATCTCTAGTCTTCCCCATTCTATTGTTTTCCTCTACTTCTTTGCATTGTAACTGAGGAAGGCTTTCTTATCTCTCCTTGCTGTTCTTTAGAACTCTGCATTCAGATGGGTATATCTTTGCTTTTCTCCTTTGCCTTTAACCTCTCTTCTTTTCTCAGCTATTTGCAAGGCCTCTTAAATTTCTTAACTAAGCTTAGTTTCCTCATCTATAGAGATAACAGTGCCCCCTCAGGGACTTTCCTTGTGGTCCAGTGGCCAAGACTCCGAGCTCCCAATGCAGGGGGCCCAGGTTCAATTCCTGACCAGGGAGCTAAATCCCATAAGCTGAAACTAAGAGTCTGCATGCTGCAACTAAAGATCCCGCATGCCGCAACAAAGATCAAAGATCCCGAGTACTGCAACTAAGACTGCTGCTGCGACTGCTGCTGCTAAGTCGCTTCAGTCGTGTCTGCCTCTGTGCACCCTCTGTGTGCCCCCTCTGACGGAAGCCCACCAGGCTCCCCCCTCCCTGGGATTCTGCAGGCCACAACACTGGAGTGGGTTGCCATTTCCTTCTCCAATGGGTGAAAGTGAAAAGTGAAAGTGAAGTCGCTCAGTGGTGTCCGACTCTTCGCGACCCCGTGGATTGCAGCCCACCAGGCTCCTCCGTCCATGGGATTCTCCAGGCAAGAGTACTGGAGTGGGCTGCCACTAGATGCTGCCAAATAAATAAATAAAAAGAAATATTAAAAGAAGAAGCAATATTGGCTTGGTTGTAGTCAGTGAACTAGGAGTCAGAAAACGTGGGTTCCAGCCTCGTTGGAACGCTGCTCTTGCCCAGCTGCAATGGCCTGGGCACGCTGGGTCTCAGTTTCCCAGGAATTGCTTCTGTAACAGCCCCTGAAATGAAGTGAAGTGATGTCGCTCAGTCGTGTCCGACTCTTTGCGACACCATGGACTGTAGCCTACCAGGATCCTCAGTTCTTGGGATTTTCCAGGCAAGAATACTGGAGTGGGTTGCCATTTCCTTCTCCAGGGGATCTTCCCGACCCAGGGATTGAGCCCCGGTCCCCCCCCATTATAGGCGGACGCTTACCGTCTGAGCCACCGGAGAAGCACTAGCTACCAGGAACAGCCACTAGATGGCAGCAAAAAGCAAGTTGCCCCTCAGAGGCTTCCTTTTATCAGTTTCCCGATCCCTGGGTCGGGAAGATCCCGGAGAAGGAAATGGCAACCCATCAGTATTCTTGCCTGGAGAATCCCATGGACAGAGGGGCCTGGCGGGCTTACAGCCCATGGGGTCTCAAGAGTCGGACATGACCGAGCAACTAAACCACCACAAGCTCAGATGGCAAAGAATCTGCCTGCTAATGGTTCGACCCCTGGGAAGGGAAGATCCTCTGGAGAAGGGAATGGAATGGCCACCCCCTCCAGGATTCTTGCCTGGAGAAGGCCATGGACAGAGGCCCCCAGTCTATGGGTTTGCAAAGAGTCAGACACAATGGAGCGATTAACACAGTTTCAACCAACAAAGTAACTGCCGGCTTCCCTGGTGGCTCAGTGGTAAAAGAATCTGCCTGCAATGCAGGAGACAGTCCACGAGGTCGTGAAAGAATCAGACACAACTTAGCAGCTGATGAAACGGCAGCAAAGCAGCTGACGTTTCTCCCCAGTTTCTGTCTACCCCTTCACTCACTTTCTGCTCACGTTTTTGTGGGTGCTAAGCACTGGGCCTGCTGGGGCGGATGGAGAAGTCTGCCCAAACTGAATTCACGCATTTCCATTTCTTTGACTATTGCCTTCTTCCAGTGACACTCAGACCTTCTTCACCAGTCCATCATCTTTCCTGACTGCATAGCCGACCATCTAGTCACTCACCGAATATCCACACTGCCTGTCCCAGAGGCATCTCAAATGCATCAGGTCCAAAACTGAACACATTGCTCTTCTCTCCAACGTTGCTTTTGCTCCTGTGTCCTTGTTTGCACCACCATCCAACAAGCCACGAATGGAGAAACCTCAAGGTCGTCTGTGACTCCTCCTTCTCCTTCATCCTTCACAGCCAATCAGTCACCAAATCCTGCAAACACCACCTCTGGAAAACACAATTCCAAGTGGTTTATGTGGCACAGGCTCATTTGTAAAGCATTCAAAGAGAAAAAACCCCAAAACTGAAAAACACAGATTGGAATGTTTCAATGTTCGGAAGACTAGTGCTTTCTTTGTGTTTTTTGCTTTCACTTTCCAAAATTTTTACACGGAGCCTGTGATTCTTCTGAAATTAGAAAATTTAAAAACCTACAGTATTATCTTTCTCCCGAAAGTATGTGTACACACAACTGTCAGGGACATTGTGCATAGCTATCTCTAGGGTAGTAATGTGCAGAAAAACTTGCCCGTAGGTACAGTACTTGGCCAGGCATCTGTGGCGAGGCTGCCAAGTGGATCAGCTGGCGGCAACTCTGTCAGCCCTTTGTGCAAAACGGCACTTCCTCCACACATGGCTCCTGAAAGCCACTTCATTTTTGGATCCGATTATTTAATGTGAAAAATATTTCTGCTGCAGAAATTCATTGTCATCTCAAGTTTATAGAGAAGATTGTTTTTCTCACAGAGTGGAGTGCTGATATATCCAAAGGGAAGCAAGCCCCGCCCGAGTCCTTCAGTCAACAGACATTTATAGGGTGCTGACTTACACCTTGGGCATTACTTTAGGAGTTTGGATTCCAGGGGTAAAGGAGATATTTAAGGTCTCTGCTCTTAAGAAGATGTCATCACATAGCTGCTAAGCTGATAAGCAAGATGGTTACAGACAGCAGAAATGCCAGGGTGGTGGGAGAGAAAAACTAAATCAGTAGGAGTGGCTAATTTTGGGTTGTGTGATGCCCACACAGGAGGGCATATTTGAACCACGAGGTAAGCTACAAGATGGAGCTAGCTGTCTGTGGAGCTGCTGGTAGAGCCCAGCCTGAGGGAATGGCAAGCACAAGGGCCCTGAGGCAGGGACAAACTTGACATATTTAGGAAAGGAAAAGGCCAGTGTGGTTTTCGAGAGGTAAGTCAGTGAGGAGCAGTGGAGCGGATGAGCTGGAGAAGGTGGACAGAGTTCGAGCAGGGTCTTGTAGCTGATCCATAAGAGGCTGGGTTTTAATCTAAGTTAAAAACCAACATGAGCACAATTGCTTACACATACTTATTGTGTACCTGCTACATGCAAGTACTGTTCTAGGCATTTTACACGTGCTGTTTCACTTAATCGTTACAATCACCCCGTGACACAGGGTTGGTCCTGTGGCTGCTCTGGGTTCTGCTATTTTCAGTGCATCTCCTATCTTCATGCCCCACCATTTAGGGGAGGAAAAAATATATCTTCTGGTCTCTCTTTGATGAGTGCTGGTGTAGGGCTGGCTAACTGGAGGACGAGAGGTCCCCTGGAGGAGAAATGAGGCTCCGCAGGTGACAATCAGCACCCACCCAAATATTGAGCGAGACCATCTTGGATCTTCTAGCTCAGCCTAGCCAAACTCCTAGCAACCCAGGAGTGTTACTGCTGGTCCCACCAATATGTAGAAAGACAGCATCTCTGATCCAACTTAAAGAAGGTTGGCCATTGAGTTTATACTTGGAAAATAACAACTATTAAGGCATATAGAACATTTTTAATGTACCAGGCACAATGCTGCCTTTACATAGCATTTCCCCTTACAACAGTCCTGTGACATAAGCACTGAATTTTAGCTCTTTTTTATAGATGATGAAACCGAGGCGCTGAGAGATAAACTGGCTTGTTCACAGTCACACAGCTTGTCAGAGCACCCTGTTGCTCATTTAAGTTCAGTCAAGTCACTCAGTCATGTCCGATTCTTAGCAATTCCATGGACAGGCTTCCCTGTCCATCGCCAACTCCCAGAGCTTATTCAAACTCATGTCCATCAAGTCAGTGATGCCATCCAACCATCTAATCCTCTGTCGTCCCCTTCTCCTCCTGCCTTCAATCTTTCCCAGCATCAGGGTCTTTTCCAATGAGTTAGTTCTTCGCATCAGGTGGCCAAAGGATTGGAGCTTCAGCTTCAGCACCAGTCCTTTCAATGAATATTCAGGACTGATTTCCTTTAGGATGGACTGGTTGGACCTCCTTGCAGTCCAAGGGACTCTCAAAGTCTTCTCCAACCACAGTTCAAAAGCATCAGTTCTTCGGCGCTCAGCTTTCTTTATGGTCCAACTCTCACATCCATACATGACTACTGGAAAAAACCATAGCTGGCTAGATGGACCTTTGCTGACCCTGTTGCTCACCTTTGGGGAAAGGGAGGGAAAATCATTCCTATGGACTGCAGAGCTGGGATGTTCCTCCAGGGGGCGCAATTCACATTGTCTTCTCTGTGTACCTGCCGTCCAACCCTGTGCTTTGTTACTCGTTATTCTGTACTGACTCCAACTGCCCCTTCTGGGTGCACTAATTTTAGGTCAACAGAACCTGTGAGAGATGGAGGGTATAAAATAGCGCGACGTTAGCCATCATGGCTGTGCTCAGGATCTCCAGTCTTGGAAGTCCTCCACAAGGAGGAAGCTTAGGCAGGCAGTGGGAATCAGATTGCAAGCATTCCATGGACTCTGCAGCTGGGAACCCAGGCAAGGCTGTGTGTCACTCTAGGCATGCAGAGACTGGAAAAGGAGAAACTTCAGAAGGCAAAAAGAAGCGGCGTGGTCAAGACTGAGTGGCTGCCTGGAAACTGGGAAACGCACTGATAGGGGCAGGCAGCATCAAGCCTGGGTGCCTTTGTGGCAAACTTTGGTACCCTGTCCTCCAGACTGGTATGGTGGGTGCCAGCCTCAGGAGTACCCATCATTGAGAACAGCTAAGAGGGTGAATTTGAGAGGCTGTTTTTATTGTTGTTTTAGTTACTAAGCCGTGTCCAACTCTCCTGTGACCCCCATAGACTGTAGCCTGACAGACTCTGTCCATGAGACCACTGAAATAAAGAAAGCAACTACCCAAAGCCAAGAAATGTGTACCTATAGCGAGGTGTGAAGATGTGGTTTCTCTTGTTTTGTCTTCCTGTCTTTCTCTGTCTCTATGTGTCAGTTTCTTAGTTATAGTCTTCAGTTCAGTTCAGTCGCTCAGTCGTGTCCGACTCTTTGCGACCCCATGAATGGCAGCACGCCAGGCCTCCCTGTCCATCACCATCTCCCGGAGTTCACTCAGACTCACGTCCATCGAGTCGGTGATGCTATCCAGCCATCTCATCCTCGGTTGTCCCCTTCTCCTCCTGCCCCCAATCCCTCCCAGCATCAGAGTATTTTCCAATGAGTCAACTCTTCACATGAGGTGGCCAAAGTACTGGAGTTTCAGCTTTAGCATCATTCCTTCCAAAGAAATCCCAGGGTTGATCTCCTTCAGAATGGACTGGTTGGATCTCCTTGCAGTCCAAGGGACTCTCAAGAGTCTTCTCCAACACCACAGTTCAAAAGCATCAATTCTTCGGCGCTCAGCCTTCTTCACAGTCCAACTCTCACATCCATACATGACCACAGGAAAAACCATAGCCTTG
>SJXQ01008837.1:549883-871467 GCA_006408695.1 Aepyceros melampus
ATTACTTTGTCACAAAGGTCCGTCTAGTCAAGGCTATGGTTTTTCCTATGGTCATGTATGTATGTGAGAGGTGGACTGTGAAGAAGGCTGAGCGCCGAAGAATTGATGCTTTTGAAGTGTGGTGTTGGAGAAGACTCTTGAGAGTCCCTTGGACTGCAAGGAGATCCAACCAGTCCATTCTGAAGGAGATCAACCCTGGGATTTCTTTGGAAGGAATGATGCTCAAACTGAAGCTCCAGTACTTTGGCCACCTTATGCGAAGAGTTGACTCACTGGAAAAGACCCTGATGCTGGGAGGGATTGGGGGCAGGAGAAGAAGGGGACGACCGAGGATGAGATGGCTGGATGGCATCACGGACTCAATGGACGTGAGTCTGAGTGAACTCCGGGAGTTGGTGATGGACAGGGAGGCCTGGTGTACTGCGATTCATGGGGTTGCAAAGAGTCGGACACGACTGAGCGACTGAACTGAACTGATCTATAGTCTTTCCATCCAGTCTGTCAGCAGCCTGGGTGTAGAATATAGACTTCTATTTGCATTACCCCTACAGCACCTACCAAGATGCCTTGAACACAAGAGATCAATAAATATGAACTGATTAACTCACTTAAGAATTCACAAATATTTTCTTTAAACCCATAAAGAATACAAATAAGAAAGAGTGCTTCACTCCATTATACCAGGAAAAAAAAAGTAGAATCTGCTATTCAAGACATTTTAAATTATTTGAGGTATTTATTCAACTTTTGAGAAACTGCGGAATCTTTGGGCTAGAAAGAAATATAGCCACTTGGTGTCTACTTTCATGTAACATTCCACCTTGCAAAATCAAAGCTAGATATAAAAGGCAGAAAAGTAGATGTGGATATGGAAAATACAAATTTATTTGCTGTATTTTGGTATCCTAGAATCGGAGAAATCTTCTCTTAAAAAGGAAAATGTTATCTTAGGATACAAACATTATTATCAGCATTGGCAAGTTTTCAAAATTGTTATCCTCAATAGGATAATGTGAAAATTGAAACAGCTTTAAAAAACACTTTTAAGAAATCTGGTCTGATTAATGAAAGATTTTCTACCATATGACTGTCCTTTGGTCCATTTTTAGAAAGAAAATCTTTTGCTCTTTAGAAAATGGATATGATAACATTTGTGCAAAAATTTCGTTTACAAAAATACATCAAAATGCATTAAAATATTCTTTCAAACATGTATACATTTTATCTTACAAATATATACATTTATATATATTAGTACATATTGATTCAAAGTTTAAAAGCATTATTTCACTTAATGCTCTTTTAATGATTTATACATATGTTCTCTTGATGAGTTATGCGTATTTCTTTTAAATTTAGGAAACTGAAGCAGCTAACATGTTGGAAGAACAGCACTGCATGTCATTTATTTTATGGCATCCTATCTGCTGAGATTAAGACCAGATTATACTAGCTGTCTTTCTTCATATGAGTAAGAGAATACACCAAGATGGAATTATTCGCTAAAGAGTATAAAGGGACAACTGAGTCTAGGATTTTCTGATTTTCAAGACTGCTAGCATCAGAATACAATGATTCTGTCTTGGCCAATGTGAGATTTACAGAGTCACCGGGTTCTCTGATTTCATTCATGTGTATTTTTGAGGATGGCTGACAGGAAATGGTTTGATACTAAGCTTAATATGTTGTGATGTCTATAGAATAGATGGGACACTTGCCTGGCTAATTAATGCCTACCTCTCTACCCAGATGGAGGCTTTGTAAGACATCATCATATTCACTCCTGCACTTCCTTCCTTATTTAATGTTCTCATGGTCACATGAGATCACCAAATGCTCAGGTCCTGAGCTACATTTCCATGTTTAGTAAATCAGGAAATAGTGAAAGATGTGTTTTGTGACTTTCATTCCAAACTTAGATTAGGCATGAGTGTTTAATGGCAAGTGAATGGAATGAATGAGAAAGATATCAAGATTTTAAAATCTGAATTGATATCTAAGACAATTTATAATAAAAACTGCATGTGTAAGGAATTTTAATCAATATAGTCTTCCTCTCAATGGAAACGTCCTGATTCTTGCAAGTAGAATCAATTATTTGCTCTTTTATGTCCCACCATATTCTCATCATGGCACCAAAAACATGTGATTGTACTTGTTTTACACACTTGTCTTTTAAATATGAAGTTACTAAGGAAAGGCATTGTGTTTTACTCATCTCTGAATCCCTATTAACTTCATAAATGCTGAAATATAGTGGATACTAAGTATGTTTGCTTCCTAAACACTGAATAAATAAATGTTTCTGCAATCAGTGCCATGAAGGATTCTGTACTGGAGCTGGGAGATGATCAATCACTCAATATTTAGTGGTACCTACTATAGGGGGTTTCCTGGGGCTTCCCTGGTGGCTCAGATGGTAAAGCATCTGCCTACAATGCGGGAGACCCAGGTTCGATCCCTGGGTCGGAAAGATCCCCTGAAGAAGGAAATGGCAACCCACTCCAGTACTCTTGTCTGGAAAGTCCCATGGACTGAGGAGCTTGGTAGGCTACAGTCCATGGGGTCACAAAGAGTTGCACACGACTAAGCGACTTCACTTTCACTTTCACTTTAGGAGGTAAAAGAAGGCAACAATAAGATGTCCACCCGAGGAATGAGAAATGACAGAAATGAGATTTCCCTACATATAATGGGTAATCCCTGCTCTGCTCAGAGCAGAGATGAAAAAAAAAAAAAATTCAAATTCAAGAGACTAAGACTTGATTGGAAACTAACCAAGTCTATTTAAAGCCTTTAGAAAAAATTTGCTTGTAGGAAAGAAGGTTGGTTGCTCATACATAGGGTCATTGAGAAAGTCACAGAGTAACCATTCATACAAGCACTGTCTAGAGTTCAACCTTATCCCACCAAAGGTCACTACCTTTCCAATTCTGTGTGCAGGTTTATCCTTATGGTAAAAACACGTCACCAGTCTTAGACCCAGTCATTAGTCCTTTGTTCTAATCCCTTCAACACACAAATAATTCGACTAACCACGTTTGCTTTGATTCCATGTTCACCAGGAGTTCTGATGGTGATAATGGAACTCCATAGCCTGCTCAGAGGTAGATGATGCATTCACCTGAGGACCTGAGTGTCTGGTTATCCTAGTTTTCATGTTGCAAATGAATAAGCCAGCATTCATCAGCTTCTGACAATCAGGTGAAGGTGAGTTTGCCTTAGTTGATGCAGCAACACATGGTATACTGACATTCAAGTCATTGTGCTTGTGGGTCTGAGGGCCAGAGTTTAATTTTAACCAACCCTCCAAGGTGATTCCTCCCTGTGGGTACGTGTGGCCCTCCCTAAGCATCATATCTCAGTGATGTGACTCTCATGAGTCCCCATGAGCCATTTGCTTTTTCTTGAAATGTCTGCACAAACGATGTGCTTCTTACTATGCTTTAAACCACCAGAGAGTGATCCAAATTAACACATAATTGAGAAATTGTTTGGCACAAACTGAAAGTGACATACAAATTCCAAAAGAGTAAAGATCCTCGTGGTGGGCAATTATCCAAAGAAAGATCTCTAAAGACCTGTGGTCCTAAGAGAGGGACTTGAGGTCTGGGTAGGAGGTGAGTGGGTGGAAAGGAGGGGAAGGGAATTTCTACCAGGAGGACATGGGTCCACAGATGTAGGGGCCAGAAAACTTGGGTCACATTATTGGAGAATTAGAACCAGAGATTGGTCAACATGCCCTCTCTTTATCCCCTTTTAATAAGTCCTGGAGACTGATGAGAAAAGAAAGAAATGTCTTATTTAAGCTTTGAACTGTAGACATTAATAAAAGAAAATAAAATGAAACCCAACGTCTTAGTATGTGCCTAGTTTCTGAAGAAGGATGAAAAAGAATTGAAAGTGTTAGTGGTTCAGTCGTGTCCAACTCTTCCCAACCCCATGGACTAGAGCCCACCAGGCTCCTCTATCCATAGAAGTCTCCAGGCAAGAATACTGGAGTGGGTAAGCCATTTCCTTCTTTAGGGGTCTTCCCAAGGTGAAGGTGAAGGTGAAGTCGCTCAGTCATGTCCGACTCTTTGCGACCCCTGGACTGTAACCTACTAGGCTTCTCATCCATGGGATTCTCCAGGCAAGAATACTGGAGTGGATTGCCATTTCCTTCTCCAGGGGATCTTCCTGACCCAGGGATTGAACCCGGGTCTCCCGCATTGGAGGCAGACGCTTTAACCTCTGAGCCACCAGGGAAGCCTGCCCAACCAGGGATCAAACCTGGGTCTCCTGCATTGCAGGTGTAAGCCATTTCCTTCTTTAGGGGTCTTCCCAAGGTGAAGGTGAAGGTGAAGTCGCTCAGTCATGTCCGACTCTTTGCGACCCCTGGACTGTAACCTACTAGGCTTCTCCATCCATGGGATTCTCCAGGCAAGAATACTGGAGTGGATTGCCATTTCCTTCTCCAGGGGATCTTCCTGACCCAGGGATTGAACCCGGGTCTCCCGCATTGGAGGCAGACGCTTTAACCTCTGAGCCACCAGGGAAGCCTGCCCAACCAGGGATCAAACCTGGGTCTCCTGCATTGCAGGCAGATTCTTACTTCCTGTGTCACCAGGGAAGCCTCGTCAGAAGGATATTAACCTCTTAATAATTTGCTCGTATAGACCAAATTTTTAAATAACATCAATTATGCAATGAGAACATTTACATGAGCTTTTAAAGCAAACTAAAGAGAAAGAAAAGTAATATCCACTACCAAAAGAAAAGCAAGTTTGAATAGTCGGGTTATTTATCATTCCAAATTTATTTTAGAGACGAACACAACCATAGGAAAAGAGTGAGGCATTATGGTAATTAATTCCTAATAAAAGGAACATTAAAATAGATAACTTTCCTTTTAATTACCCTCCAAATAATTATTACACATAGATAAAACTATTATCTTTGAAAATGAAACATTTATAGTGGGGGAAAGTTAGATATGTAAATGCTTTCCTCCATTCTTTATAAAATAATACCAAAGAAGAAAATGAAAAAGAACTAAAATTACATTCTCCCAGATCAACCTTGACTCACAGCTTCTAAAGGTTATTCTCCATTTGTGGTTATTATAAAATATTGGCCATATTCCCCATGTTATACTCTATATCCTTGTATCTTAGTTTATACCTAGTTCACACACACACATACACACACATACATACTCATTTACACACACATGCAAACTTAAGAAACTTCAACATTTCTCTGTTCCAAGAGAAATACTACATAAAAATATAAGGATATTTTAGAAAAACTTCATTTTCATTTCTTAACTGCTATTAAACTGGAAAACTCTTTGGAATCCTGTTTCTGAAAAACATATTTAAAAAATTTATTTACTTTTAATTGAAAAGGAGATTTTTTAAGAAATTACTCAAGTTAACAAAATCCAACAGTGACAACAGAAGACCTCTGTGGTGAGTGGATTTAAATTCTGAAAGGCATAGAAAAACATAAATTTTCCACATTTAAGTGGAACAATAGGGACATAAGGACAATCCTGAAGAATGACTCTTCAGCGCTGAAATTCTCACAACCTTTTCTCAGGAAAGCTATAAAAAGAGTCAGTTTTGCCCAAGTCAGAGCAATTTTATCTAACTAATTGCACCCTCTGGACCTTTGAAAAACTGACATTCTCCATGACAGATCAGATTTGGATGTGGCTCATAAAGAAGCTCCCAAGGAGACTTTCATGCTCATTTTCCTCCTTAAGATCTAGAGCAAAGATTGGCAAACCATGGCCTGAGGACCAAATGTGGCCCACTGACTGATTTGGTAAATAAAGCTTTATTAGAACACAGACATACTCTTGTTTACATATTGTCTCTGGGGCTACTTTCAGGTACAGGGACAGAGTTGAGTGGTTCTGACAGTAACCATGTGGCTCACAATGCCTAAGCTATTCACTATCTGGTCCTTCACAGAGCAAAGTTTTCTGTCTCCTGACCTGGAGGAATCTGCATCCCTTCTTTAGAACGAAAGTCAAGATTCCTGGATTTCAAACTGCATTCTGCCAGGAAACCTCTATCCGACCTTGGGCAAGTAGTCACATCCCTCAAGGTTGACTTTTTATCTATAAAAGATGGAGAGTTAGCCCACATGATCATCTATTCTATATTAATTCCCTCCAAATTTCTCTTCGCCTAGGGTTAAGACTTTCCTCATTGTATGATATTTTAAAGAAATCCAAATCAGTTTAAAAAGAAGCCTTTCTTCAAAACCCAAGTTTACAGTGAAATGTTTCACATCATTTCAAGCATTTAACAACCAAGTGGTGATACCCCCTCGCTACCGTATCACGGACATGCCAGAAAGCTGCAGATTAGAGCTGGAAAGAGAATGTAAACAGCAATAAAATCTGTTTCAGACAAGGCAGCACATCTGGCCCACACTTTCCTAGAACAGATGCACCGTACTGCTTGTGCCAGAGATGAATGCTCTTTTCTGTCGTGTTTTTGGTAAGCGCGCGTCCTGTCTCTGCTGCCACTTTGGAATCCTGAGGGAAACGGCAAGAGGCCTCACACCAAAAAAGCACTTTGCACTTATTACCAAAGCAAAATGCCTTTGTTTCAGTAGGAAGGAGGCTGTGCACTATCCGAACTTGAATGCTACGGGCATATTCTACATGACACAATTTCTCTCTAGACACACGACAGACGGCTACAAAATTAACAAAATGATGCTAGAGTAGGAACAGTCTCCTCTCTTCCCAAACTGCCGCAACAACTAAATGAACTTTTGTGTCTGCTGCCTTTACTGAATAAAATACTTGATATTATCCTAAAACCCAAAACACCTAAAGTACTTGAAATAGCAGAAAACTCACTAGATCTCAATGCTAATGACTATGATTTTAAAACCAGCAGGCCTGTTATCTTCAAAATAAACATTTTTCTACCATCTTTTCTGCCTGGAAAATAAAGGTGTTGGCAGGTATCACTGCACCTCTAAACCAGAGATGACTGGTTCTTGGTCTCCATAGCAGGGGATTTTGAATAAGAACGAGCATTTATGGAATTTAGAAAGCATAATGAATGCTCACTCTGAAACACTGTATTATGAAACATGAAGAAGTACTTAACAAATGAGAGCGCTTTCCCAAACCCAAATAACCCTGAATAATAGAGCTTGGTTACCAACTTCTCATTCATATCTTCTCAGGGATACTGCCCCAGGGGCACTAGTGGTAAAGAATCTGCCTGTCATTGCAGGAGACACAAGAGATACAGCTTCGATCCCCGGGTCGGGATGATCCCCTGGAGCAGGAAGTGGCCACCCACTCCAGTATTCTTGCCTGGGAAATCCCATGGACAGAGCAGCCTGGTGGGCTACAGTCCACAGGGTTGCAAAGAGTCAGACATGACTGGGCACACATGCACGCACACAGTGCTCCTGAATTCTCTGCATTTAGCACACAGGATAGACTTTTCGCTGGCACCTTTGTTTCCTGTAGTGCCTTTCTTTGCAAGAAAAAGACACCAGCGCACCATCCATCATTTCTGCTGGATCATCTTCCCAAATCCCCGAGAACAGCACTATCTGCTTTTCTCTCTCTCTCTCACAGAGAAACCTCTGAACTGGATGCTAATATTTTGCAGACCAAGCATGAGCCAAAATGGATTAAAAAATCTAAGCTGGCATATCTGCATCAGTCTAAGGAGTTTTCAAAGGAAGAACTGCAGCCTTAAGCTGATTAGCGGAGCTGTGGCTCTCCCCAGCCCCCGCCCCTCCCCCAGCCCTGTATTTCACTTTACCTTCACTTCTTGGCCAGTCAGTAATTTTCTCATCCGCTGGGATCCTACTTAAGTCCCATCTCTGTGATCAGACTTCTCTCCAGCCCTCACGATGCTTTGAACATGGAAGAGGCCTATAAATACTGTTGGTTTGTTTTGAGAGTCTTCCTAGATGGCCTCAGCCCATGTTGATCTCTACCTTCCTTAATGCCTTTGAGGTTTACTGTCTCTCCCACACAATTAACACTTTATTATTCTCAGCACTAAGAGTCCAGCCAGCATAACACATTTCATTTCTTCTTTATAACTGGTTCATGTGAGTTGGTTTTCTTTCTCCAATGAGATTGTCAGCTTCCGATGGATGAAGCTGTTTTCCATAATTTCTAGTGAACTGTTAGGCAGAAAACATCCCATAAATACTTTTTTTTCCAATCCATAACAGCAGTTTTCATATAGCTTGAAAATTACGTAGCTTGCCAGTTGTACTGTGGGTGACTACAGGTCAAACTTTTATATCAGGAACAGCAGTAAGGTCACACAGTGGAAAACCTCAAATGGGATAATTTTAATAAATATATATGGAATGCCCTGGCCAAATGAAAGGGACCGTTTCAGTCATTACTTGCAGGGTGGAATATCTAAATTCATAAGAAAAGAGCTAAGTAAATGAAGGAGGAGATGTAGAGAGAACACATAGTAAGAGTATGAAATTTGACTAACTGATCAAGTACAGGCCAAAACGGTTACAAAACTTAACAGTTCATTCCTTCATTCTTTAATGTAATAATCATGCATTGAGTCTGGCTATGGGTATAACCCATTTGGAAAATGATACAATCTTCTACAGTTTGTCCAGTTTCTTCAAGGCTCACAGATTTGCACAGTTCACACCTGCCCATTGTTCAGAATGCTTGTGCAATGAGAGGAAACTGCTAAGCTGTTTATTTCAACCAACACTTTGGGTGCATCCTGACAACTCAAACATCTGTTTTAAGTAGAAACATCAACCGAGCCGAATTACTACATTGATAAAATTGCTCAATATTCTGCTTTGTTCTGCTTGTATGAACACAGCCTAATGTTTTCCATGCCAACCGAATTAGTACTTAAGCGGCTAAAGGAGCCAGAGGAGCTTTTGCATACTCCATGCCAGTTGTGCTCTAAAGAGAGTTAGGACTGAAATACTCTGCTCAGAGGACAAGCCATTAGCACAGGCTTTACTTGTTTCATTAATATTGAGGAGACAGGAAAACTGTTACTTACACTATTATAAAATCTGATCTAAGCATTTCATGCTTGGACACCTCACCTAAGAAACCAGTGACGGGTTTGTATAAAGGGGAAGAGAAGCATTAGGCTCATCAGACACAAAATAAAACTGAGCCAAGGAACATTTGTGTTATGTTTCAAGTCAAATAGCACATTCTTTACTTTTTTCTCTAAGTGGCTAACCTCTGGAAATCATTTGAGAGACCAGGGAAAGAGAACCAATTTTGAACGTAATCTCCACGGTGAGTCCAAGCCTGGTTGTCTCTGCAGTGGTATTTCCATGACAGCCATGGTTGTCACTGTTCCGAACTATCCCCGCCCCCAACCCCAGAGAAGTTCAAGCTCAGCTCCTGGATCAATAACTCCTTTTCCAACAGTAGGTGTCATTGTAGCTACTATGGCTGCAGACGAAACTTCCATTTTAGATATGATATGTCAAGGCGTGCTTACTAATGCTTTTTTCTGTCCTAGCTTTATTGAGATGTAACCAACACAACATTGTGAGTGTTTAAGGTAGACAGCAGGATGATCCGCTGAACGTTTACGCAAAATGATTACCACAATAAAGTTAGCTAATACACCCTAACCTCACAGTTACCATTTTTTGGTGTGTGTATGTGTCTGTGGTGGGAACATTTAGGATTTACTCTTAACGACTTCCTTTTTTAATGTTTATTTTATTGAAGTATAATTGATTTACAATTTCATATAAAGTGCACTTTGAATATGCATTTCACTATTGTTAGCTACAGACATGATGCTGCAGAGTCGATCCCCATTCATTCGTAAGTGGAAGTGTGGACCTTTTGACCACCGTCACTCATTTCTCTCACCTTCTTAGGCCTTGGTAACCCCCCATCTAGCCTCTGTTTCTATAAGTTTGGTAGTTTAGGTGCCACATATAAGCGAGGTCATACAGTATTTGTCTGTTGTTGAGCCAGAACCTACTAGAAGAGGTAAGACAAGAAATGTGACTTATTCAAGTGTCTGGAATGTACAGAGTCAGTCAGATAAAGAACTTGCTCACAAAATGGCATAGAATATTATTGAGTCACTGATGGAATACAGCTGATGGAAGCTTCTTGGAGAAACCAAACTAAGCAGAAAGGAATTTAACAAGGGGTCTGTTGAAGGGTCATTGTCCAAAGGAGTAAGTAGCAACTCTGGGCTTCAGGAGCCTGTGGGAAAAACCAAAATGAAGTGGTGCGTGTGTGCCTGCACGCTACGCTGCTTCAGTTGTGCCAACTCTGGGCCCCTATGGACCATAACTCGCCAGGCTGCTCTGAGCATGTGATTTCCCAGGCAAGAAAGCTGGAGGGGGTTGCCATGCCCTCCTCCAGTGGATTTTCCCAACCCAGGGAATGAACCCACGTCTCTTACATCTACTGCAATGGCAGGCAGGTTCTTTACCACTCGCACCACCTGGGAAGCCCAAATGAAGAGGCGCTGTGGTTCAAGTCCAAGCTGGAAACAGCACGTGACATCAGGACTAGACCTAAGAGGCACAGACTGGCCAGCCAGGGCTGAGGCAGGTTGACACAGTACAGCCGCAAAGACAGATGTAAATCATACTACCATCTTTAGGAATGCAGTGTGTGCTGCTGAGTTGCTCACTCACGTCTGACTGTGATCCCATGGACTGTAGCCCGCTAGGCTCCTCTGTCCATGGGATTCTCCAGGCAAGAACACTGGAGCGGGCTGCCACTTCCTCCTTCAGGGAATCTTTCCAGCCCAGGGCTCGAACTCTCGTCTCCTGCGTCTCCTGCACTGGCAGGGGGATTCTTTACCTCTGAGCCCCCTGGGGAGCCCACTTAAGAATGTCAGAACTGTTTTATTGCATACTCAAGCTCCCACACTTGAACACACTGATATGGTCTGGCCCAATCCTTCTGATTTTCCATAACATAAATGCTGTGCTATTCTTTCAGTGGCTGGCAGGTAATGTCAGGTTTGGATGATTCAACACATTAGAAGGAGGGTCTCTAGACAGCAGATCACTGGGGTAAATTTTCTTCCTTCTCTTGGAGGAGATGAAAGTGAATAGCTTTTGACTCTTTTTGGAGTCATCGCCAGTGCCACCATTTCTCTAGGAGAGAGCTCTTCAGAAAGCCAGGCACTGAGTGCTGCAAACCCTTTCAATATTGTGGTCAATTTCAGAGTAAAGGCAATCCCTGGGACAGAATCAAGAACTTTGAAAGTTTTGGTTTTCCTAAAAACTGAGGCCATACATAATGTGATTGTACTTTTTCATGTTTAAGAGTTTCACATTAAGTGTGAATTAATGCACTTTGAGTTTATGTTGTTCACTTCAAGGTACCAGGGAATCAATAATAATTAAAAAAAAAGTCAGATTCTGGTTTCAAAATTCCAGGGCTATCATTTACAAGCTGTCCACATAGAGTTTCCACTTAGAGTCTGTTTTTTTAATCTTAAGAAAATGGAATAATGGCACCTACATCATAGAGCACCGTGGTAGCCACGTAACAGAGCAGAATGATGGTCAAAGAGGCAGATAGATCATTAAGTTCTGGAATGTTTGTATCCCTCTCTCCCTGATCCCTCCCACAGCTATGTTGACCTGCTCATGTCTTCATCGCGCTTCCAAGCTGCAGTTTTCTCATTGGTAAAATAAGAAAATCATTGATTCTGAACAGGGTGGTTGTAGGGATCACTTGAGATTAAGGGAGTATTTTCTTGTTATTAGAAGCTTCACAGGCACTGTCATCAGTTACACTGTATGAGGACATATTAACCAATAACTTTTTTCTTTGTTGCTATATAGCAGTTAGATTTATAATCTACATTAAAGACCAAAGCTAAACAAAAGCTAAGGGTCTGTGCCTTAGAATGCTAAATCACCATTAAAGTAAACCATTTGGAAAACTCGATTAGCTCTTCAATTTTATATGGTGATGATTCTTTCCCCATGTTTTCCTCACAGACCAAAAAAAAAAAAAAAAATTGGTTTGTTTTTCACAGTATTAAGAAAAGTTGATGAACTGTCTGTGTCAGTGTTATATGTTTAGTGGATTTATTATTACTTTTGCAGTGTTTTGGCACAGCTCAATTTTAGATGCAATTACCACATTATAATCTTGGCAATACCCACTGTTCCAAATAATGCTCTGATGTACAAATGAGTCTTCCTCAGAAATGAAAACTGTCAAGGGAAAGGTACCGTTACAATATGTAAAAATGAAAAGTCTCATTGAAGCACAGAATAACTATAAGTTTTACTTCAAAGGCACACACTATATACACACAAAGTAAAAAAAAAGAATGTTAAATTAAGATGTCTAACTCTCCCGAAATAATCCTCTAATATATAATAATTCATTGTAGGGTATGTAGGCAGGCTGGATCAAACAGCTTCTCCCTACACTGTGAACTAGAAATAATAGACTCAAATATGTCGAAATATTTCTGCCACTTTTTTTTCAGAGTATGAAGGTCAGAAGATTCTAGAATCATTTTTGTCACTGACACCATAAACTGGTGTGAGGACAAGTTTTTATAAAAGTGTGTGCTTATAAATAACTTAGAACTTCTATAACTTACAGTGTTTTCCTTAGCTCTGCCTCACAATAACACCATGCGCGGACTTGCTAACATAAATGGCTTCTTGCTTTAGTAGAGGAACCGGCTCTGAAATGAGGCCAAACATCTATTAGGTGATCCTTCTGGGCAGATATATGTGTACAGCTTTTCTTTCCAATATCTCCCAGATATTAATACAATCAACACAACTGATACAACAGCATTTTGGAAACCATGTTGATGACTACTGTGGTTGTTCCCAACAGGGGGCAATTCGCCCCCCACCCCCCACCCCAGATATTTGACAATGCCAAATTCGCATTTAGTCCATCTAGTCTGTAGAGTTCAGAGATGGTGCTAAACATCTTACAATGCACAGGACGGCCCTCTCCGCCCCACCCCCTACCCCCAACCCAAAGGATTATCCAGTCCAAACTCTGAGTTTGCTATCTCAGGGCTTCCCTTGTGGCTCAGCAGGTAAAGAATCCGCCTGCAATGTGGGAGACCTGGGTTCAATCCCTGGGTTGGGAAGATCCCCTGGAGAACAGAAAGGCTACCCACTCCAGTATTCTGGCCTGGAGAATTCCATGGACTGTGTAGTCCATGGGGTCACAGAGTCAGACACAACTGATTTTCAGTTTCACTGACAACATACCAGGTATTTCCCCTTAACAATCTTTCCTGAGTTGGTAGCCTTGGATCAGTCATTATCGTGAGGGTCGATATCAGAGCAGGATCCAAACCCTTCATTTCCAGCTGGGATCCCGTAACAACACAGGAACACAGACCAAGGAGCTCTTGGTTTGTTTCAGGCTAAGCCTGTGGAATTTTTCTAAAGTTCTAGTTTGGCTTTGTTCAGTCATGTTAGAAAGTACGTAATATCATGCTGGTTTAAACTAGTTCATCAGGCCTACTTATGGACATGTTTTGGTTCAATTACAGTCTGACATTTGGGTCTGTTCAGTTCAAGGTGCAGCCCATTCTGTGATTCTGGATTTTGGCTATGGCCATTTGGTTTATGGCCTGCCCATATGAGTGTGACTGAGCACAGAGCTGTGGCTTATCACCAGTGATGGCCACAGAACCTTCTGTATTCCAGAGGAGTTAACTTGCTCCTGATTTTGTTTTGCGGGAGGACTCATTAATGCAAGCACCAAACCTCGAGTTTTTAGGATGCATGGACTCCCTACTTTCTGTCACTTGGTATAAGACTCTAAGACTTCACTAAGAAAACTGGCTTATTTCATATTATATTTACGAAAAGGTACAAAAGTCTCAAATGTTTCCAAGTTTTCCTGAAACTGTTTACTTGAGTACACTGTGAAGAAAAAAGAAAGGAAAAAAAGTTCTTAAAAGTCTCCAGGGATTAAAAAAAAAAAACAACACAAATCCATTTACTCTTATTTTGCAATGGCCCTGGTTGTGAAATCATCAGACTGAAAAATACTGCAGGCGTGTTGAGGGTGGCTTTTAGTGACAAGATTTCCTTAAGGCTGTAAACAAACCAAATTCATTAAGAGAAGAAACCGAAGTGGCAGATTTCATCATAAAATGGAGAACACATTTTCCAGCTGAATTATAGATACAGCACAAAACGCGGTTGTTTCATTTTTTAAAAACCTCAGTTTCTGCAGGCTGAAACAGAACATTTCAATTGGCTCAGATCATGAAAGCCATCTGCACCTGCTCACAAAACAGCTTAAAGAAAAAAAAAAAAAAGTCTGCACAAAGGATTTTAACGTACACAGACAGTAAGGAATAGCCTCTGGTCCACGGGCACCCGTAAAAGGAGAGTAGTATGAAGCAAAGGAGATCATAATTTTTTTAAAACTACCAATAAATAATCATCTAAGATCAGTTTACAGCGTTATTTCTGTTTTACCTGTGGCAGCTCTACTTGACTGTTCTGGTTGTATGTTAAAAAGTTGGGCGATTAAAATTCAATTATGAGGGGTTTTCTTTTATGTAGCCTAGGGTTGAATGAATTACTGGCAGGAAACTTTAGCTCATGAACTCAATCAAAAATCCTTTCATTTGTCAGAGCTGCTTCCTGCCCCTCTCCTTTAAACATCTGCTTCTCCAGTTCAGGGACAAAACCAACTCTCTCTGTCCCTCCTTCCCTCCCTCTTTGTTAAAATAATAAGCAATCATCAAAAGTTCCCTTGCAAAAGTTACAGATTTTCTCTTAAACACACGCTTGATCCCAGTAGAGTTTATTTAATATATCTTTAATAGCTTCCTTGTATTCCTCGCTTCCTTTCCGCTTTTAAATGCTGGAAAATCTCAAGCTGACAAAAGAAGACATTTTAAAAATGCGAACCTTCGCAGGGCTAAGCCCGGTCGGTCTCCAGGCCAATTAGCTGGGAGCAAGGCGGCCCAGCGGGGGAGGGGGCCGGCTGTCGGGAATCGCCTGCACTCCTTAAATGGCTAGCACTTCCTGCCAGAAAAGGCCAGCTCTGCACAAACAGAAATAGGGTGGAAAGAAAACAGGAGGCGTTGCTCAAGTTCCAAACAAGCTACGCGTGTGTACGCGCGCGCCGGGAGGCAGCCCAGCCGCGGCTCGAGGGCCTCCCCGGAGCTTCGGCCGAGGAGCCCATCGCCCGTTGGCATTAGCCTGGGTCTGGGGGGCGCCCAGGCCGCCGCCCAGGGGTGCCCGGCCGTGCAAGTCAGAGGGAAAGCAGACAGTGCCCTTTGAACAGCCAGCTTGCGCTGAGCGCGACCTAACCCCTCCGGTCGCCTGCGCGCCCTCCTTCTGCGCAGGCTTCTCTTTGGGAAACGAAGTGAGGGCAGACCTCAGTGACTTACTCTTTTGCCAAAAAAATCAGGCTGGTTCTTCCTCTAGAGAAGGCTAGGCGAAAGTTTGTATAATTTGAGGGCTATGGTGCCTAAACATCGCAACCCCATTAAAGATCTTTTATTAATAAAATGTTATCACCCTTTTTTGGGAATCTCAGTGTCACCCTAGAGGGAAAGACCTATTTTAAGAATGCTTACCTAGAATTTGTAAACATTTTAAACTGCACGAAATGATGTTGCTTTAATAAGGCTGCTGCTGTTGCTGCTAAGTGGCTTCAGTCGTGGCCGACTCTGTGCGATCCCGTAGACTACAGCCTACCAGGCTCCCCTGTCCTTGGGATTCTCCAGGCAAGAACGGTACATAATACAACCAGCTGTTGTATCATAGTAAAGCTTTTGAATGTTTTCATATCTAAGCTATGCTTGTAATTCTAAATTTAGATAAAGAAACTTCCGGTTCTTTTACCCTTCCTTGTTCCTATGGATGGAAGAATTTGAGCTACAGTGATTAGAAAATTACTAGTATCAAATCTGCTACAGTCAATACATTCATAATTCTTACATGTTGTAACAATTTACTCTTAAATTAAAAGAAAATGGGTTATGTGGTTAAAGCCATGTATTCTTATGTTAATATGAGTAATAACAACAGCTAATATTTCTGAGCCCTCACCATGTGCCAACTGTGATACAAAGTTCTTTACATGCATAATTTATTTTAATCTCCACAACCCTGTCTGGAACAATGATTATGCACATTTGAAGAAACAGAGGTTTATATCTTTAATTTGCTGTAGTCCAGAGAGTTAGTATGTAGCAAAGCTGTGACTTGTACCTATCCACCTGCACTCAAAGCAGCCACCCATCCATCCATCCAATATGAAATGTCTATTATCTGGAAGACTCATTCAATCAAATAGATAAGACATACACAAATCATTTTTTTTAACTTATACATCTATTTTATCAAATTGAAACATAAGAAACACAATGTATTTTAAAAGTACAGACATCAGAATAAAATACATACCTACTAAATTTAGAAAAAATACACAGTCCAAAAAAAAAAGGCAAAAGATAAAAAAAAAACCCTGCTAACAAGAAATCCAATACTCCTTTGACATACAAAATCTAACATTCAAGGTATTTCTCAAAAGACCAATTTTTTCCCTTGAATTTTCCAAAGAATTTTCAAAAATAAATTCAGGGAACATTTGAGAATAGCAAGTTTCCAAAACAAAACGTGCATAGCTAGATTAGTTTGTCAGTTTTACCATTTTCTTTTTCAGTGGAAAGTTCATTGGACAAATTACAATCTCACCCCAGACAGGATGTGAGAATGTTTTTGTAAATCACAATTTATGGCATATTAATGTCATGTGAAAGTTTTCCCAAACAAGAACCCACATGAAATTTGGTTATTAAACTTGAAATAAACCTGTTTTCATACCTATAAGCTTCAAGTAAAAATTACCTATAAATGGATTTTTAGATTTCTTTTTAGTTAAATTCCTGAGATTGGTGGGCAAAAGGTTACATCCTTTATATAAACTTTTGCTTTGGGCTAAAGCCAATACATCTTTGTTTTGATATTTCATCTGAAATGCATCAAGTTGGTTGATTTACTTCAATATGACCTTGCGTGGGCTATAAAAGTGTGGTCCAATTCAACCATTTCTATTTTCATGTCAATCACATTATCGTGCTTAATTCTTTGCATGTCACATTCAACAAAAATGTGAGGGCTCATCACATCACCATGTACTAACTATGCTAAGCACTAAAGACACAAAAGTACATAAAACATAGCCTTATAATGGAGAAAGTTCCTCAGAGACCCAGAAGTAAATTCATCTTAAGAACCGGATAAGTGCCCCAAATGAAGCATAACCCAAGTGTATGGGACTCATAAGAAAAACTGACTAATTCAGGGATGGCCCTCTCCTCTATAAAGCATCTCGTTTATCCATTCAACAAATATTTATTGGATTTTGAGGGATAATCAGATATTTACAGGTGGGGAAGGTCAAAGAAGCATCATAAGTGAAATCGTGACGTTCCAAAGGGACATCGAGTTCAGGGACACGGGGAAAATATGTACAAAATACAACGAGAGCACCAGGGCTCAAGCAATCCATCCTGTCCGGGTGTCAAGGAAGGCATCAAGAAAGCAGACTTGTGAACTCCACTCCTGTGTCCACAAACTCCCCTTGTAAACCGCTAATTCCAAAAGCCATCAAAGGCGCAGTACAGATTAAGCACTCAATCCCTTTAATATCAAACCAGTGAGAAAATTCCTGAGGCATTTCAGTAAGGGTCCGAATGCAGTCCAGTGGACCTAACTTATTTGCTGAGAAACAATGAAGCACTCCCACATGCACAGCAGAGAAAGTTCGGAGCATACTCCCTTCAGCATCACACCCAGGAATGGAGCTACGCAAGATGGCTGAGAGATGGGGGTTCAAGGGGGTAAGTCTGCTTTGAGGACACCGTGGAGGAAGGACATGCACCCAGGTTATCTATTAAGAACGGAACCACCTCCCTCAGACCAGCAATTCTCAGACTCCTCACCCTGTCTCAGTTCTGAATTCCAAGTAAAACAAGGACATGATTCATACCCCCAGTTGCTTTTCTTTTCATGTGTAGCATGATCAAAAGAATAATTATACAGAAAGAAATTCTGCAAAGACAAAAATTGCGTGTGATTTGCCTTACATAAGGACCTCAGTGTGCTGCTGGAAACCTCTGATTTGTTCTGTTGACTGGCAGCTTCAGGTTACAAGCAGAGAACAGAGAGCCCTCATTAACATCTTCCTAGGCTCCAACAAACACAGAGTCAGCTCAACACACCACTGTGTCCTGACAAGTATATATCAGATTCAGACCGTGCAAAACGAATAAACCTCAGTAAACAGTCTGATGACTTCTAAGTAAAGAGAGAGATGGGTCAGCCACAGCTCAGCGAAGCAACCCTGGAGAAAGAACTTGGAGAGCTTGCTAAGAGAAGAATTCTAAGATAGGAGTTCAGTGGCCAAAAAGAAAAATGTCACTATGCTTTTAAAGCCTCCCACGTGCTCTCACCTATGTCTCATCCTCCTCCTCACCCGCCAACCCACACATAGAAAGCCAAGATCAGACAAAATAAAGGGCAGATTTCCTATAGGCAAAGTTTAGCATTTTCTACTGGATGGACTGCCTAGCATCTGCTTTCTAGTTCATTTCAACCCGGTTCACTCCCAATCTTGTTCACGCTGCAGATGCTCCTGTCCCACCTCTGCAGAACAGAAAGTGGCTGAAGAAAACCACCCGCTCAGGATTGCATGTCTTACGTTAAATTCTGGACCGCTGATCTCAGGTGGTTCAGTGGTAGAAGAATCCTCCTGCCAATGCAGGAGACATGGGTTCTATCCCTGGGTCGGGAGGGTCCCCTGGAGAAGGAAATGGCAACCCACTCCAGTACTCTTGTCTGGGAAGCCCTATGGACAGAGGAGCCTGGCGGGCTATAGTCCAAGAGTTTGCAAAGAGTAGGACACGACTGAGCAACTAAACAGCCGCAAGTGCACCATCAGTTCCGCCCTAGTCCTAGTACATTTCTCCAGTTTCATTTACTCTGTTGTTCTCCTTTATGACTGTTCCACATCTTTTCCTCTCTCCTCAAACCTCTAGCACCTTCTGCCCAATTCTCAGTCCCAGTTGCTGGATTACCTTGAATTCTATTTCACTGAGAAAATAGAAGCAAATAGAACTTCTATGATCCCCCACTCCGCCGCAAGACATAATAAGCCCTTCACTCATTTTTATACCTGCTTTCTCCAGTCTGGCCACCTCTGGCTACTGGTCACTTGAACTGTGACTAGTCCACAGTGAGATGTGCTTTTGTATGTCAGACACAGGATGTTGTAATTTTATCAAGGATGAATGTAAAATGTCTCATAAACAATTGCTTTCTATTCAGTACGTGTCTTAATAATTTGTATATATCAGGTTAAATCAAAGAACTAAAATTAATGTTTCCCTGTTTGTGTTTTCAACATAGCAACTAGAATTTTAAGGTTACAGCTGTGGCCCACTCTGTTCTCTTGGGCAGTGCTGCGCTGTTCTCTGCTGGACTCCAAGGGAACTGTTAGGCTCTCAGCTGAAACCAAGCCACCCTTTACCTCTCCCTGTGCATTCAACCCTTCCCTTTCTCCCACGCAGGGCCTTCTCTCCAGCAATTCTCACTGCTTTCTTCTTCAACAATTTAGAATTGAATTGTTCCCATCACATATAAATATGCTGCTATACCTCCTATTATTATAAAGGACTCCCCCCCCAAAAAAGAACCCAGAAACAAACAAAAACTCTTGACCACACATCTTGATCTGGTTACCACCTTATCTCTACATAGCAGAAGTCCTCAAAAAATGTTGTCTATACTCACTGTCTCCAATTCTTCTAGTTCATCCCCTATGAATCCACTTCCCTCCCCATTCATCCACCCAAACGGCTCCTATCAAGCAGAGTACACAGGAGCTAGCTGGAGCCAGCGGTTAAATTCAACAATTTTACAAGCTTCCTATGAAACTATAGGTAGCTTGATGGAAGTATTTACAGCATGGAAATTGGTACTACAAACCAGAAGAGCTGGTTTATTCAGAGCAGCTCTGAATGAAAATCATGACTTTCACCAAGTTTTATAATCAATTATCAGTCCTCAGATTATCTAATTTATTGGTAGCATTTGGCAGGGACAAACACTCTCTCCTTAACTTCTTTCTCTGCTTGTCTTATGGGGCACCGTCTTCTCTCACGTTTTCTTCACTGACATAGTTCTTTTTCCTTTGCTAGTTCCAGTTCATCTCTCTGACCTCTAAGTACTGGAGAGTCTTAGCACTCAGTCCAAACATCTCTCTTTTTTTTCCCTTAGTATCACTGGATATACGTCGTTTATTTCTCCTATTGCTTTTATGTCTATAGTATAATATAAAGTTTCTAATCAAGCATGTTATGGTTGTGTATTCGAGCTCAAAACAGTTCTAGATATCAGGTTGGTGTAGTAAACAATAGCCAAACAAACATCTTACAACAGGCTTTTCCTCATAAAGAGAATAAGATAGCCAAAGGATTTTTACTTTTGTAAACTTAATATTTGTCTGATTTTTTTTCTAAAAAAAAAAAAAAAACCCAAAAGATATAAGGATGGTGAATGGCCTCCAGTTACTGTTATAGGTGTGTTTGTTTTCGTTTAAGCCAAAAACTATCTACACTTCTTCTCTGGTGTTTTTAGTCTTGTGGTCCTAACTATCCAAATGTACACTTTTAACAGATTTCACCCATGAATCTCATCCAACCTATCCCCTGCCTACTTAACATCTTCTAAGTTGTCTAATTGGCATATCAAACTAAACATGTCCAAAATAAAAATTCTAATTCTCCCTCCTCCTTCTTCCCCTGTTGGCAAACATGATGTTTCAATAATATTCCTCAGCTCAATAAATGACGGTTCCAGATACACAGCCACACAGGTTGAATTATCCTTGCTTCTGCGACTTCCTTTGACACCTGACATCCAACACATTGCACTCCCAATATTCTGTCCTCAAAACATATCCTCTCTTACTTAGAATAAGAGCAAATCTTCCCAGTGGTCTACAAAGCCCTACAAAGTACCCCTGCTACTGCTCTGACCTCATCTCCCACCCATCTCCTTTAGCTTCCTCTGATCCAGCTGGAACATCTGTGTCAACAAAGATGCTCCTGGCTCAGAGGCTTCGTCCTTGCTGTTCTGCTGAAAGCTCCTCTCCCAGATGGTCACATGGCCTCCTCCATGACTTCCTTCTGCAGAACCAACCGAAATTAATCCCCTCCATGGCAATTATCACCTGATGACACACTATCTTCACCTGTTGGTGTATTTTATCATCAGCCTAGCCTTAGCAGGCATATTATTTGTTTCTCATTGCTGTACACCTAGCATCCATCAGAATGCTTGGCATATATTAAAAGTTCAGTCCATGTTTGTAGAATGAATGAAAAACTGATGTCATATTACCAGCTTTGGATCCTCAAGAAAGCTACTGTCACTTTCTGTTCTGTGTGAAGTATTACCTGATGGACACATTTTGAATGGTATAGTATTTGGTTTCTCCGCCAGGCTGCCTTTGCATACAACTCAACAGTGAGGGTGAAACAATGAAATCTGACTCAATTTGGAATGAACAATGGCTCAAACGGTAGAGCGTCTGCCTACAATGCGGGAGACCCGGGTTCCATCCCTGGGTCAAGAAGTTCCCCTAGAGAAGGAAATGGCAACCTATTCCAGTATTCTTGCCTGGAAAATCCCACGGACGGAGGAGTCCGGTAGGCTACAGTCCATGAGGTCGCAAAGAGTCGGACACGACTGAGCAACTTCACTTCACTTCACTTCACTTCAGTGACATTATAAACTGTTTTCTTCTAATACTGCCTTTTTAAATGAGGGATTTCAGGGATGTCTTCGTCTGAAAGTCTTTCAATACCATATCGGGAGTGCATGGAGGAAAACCTCTAATGGCTACAAGTGGAGTTATCCCTAGGGCCATGGCCTTGGGTAATTTGTGAAGAGGTGGAGTCGGGGTTGAAAGGAACATAGGGGACCATGAAAAATGCCAAAGGTCTGAATAAGAAAATAATCTTTACAGATGACATATACTTACCAATGGTGATTTTTAATGTTTTTATTTATTTATTTATTTATTTATTTATTTATTTTTCAGCTGTGCTGTGCAGCATGCAGAATCTTATTTCCCTGAGCAGGGATTGAACCTGTCCCCCTGCAGGAGCAGCTTTGAGTTTTGTTTTGTTTTGTTTTTTAAACTTTTTATTTTATGTTGTGATAGCTTTGGGTGAACATCGGAGGAACTCAGCCATACATATATGTGTATCCATTCTCCTCCAAACTCCCCTCCCATCCAGGCTGCCACATAACATTGGAAGCTTGGAGTCTTAACCACTGGACTGCCAGAGAAGTCCAAGCAATGGTGATTTTTACCCCATAACCCCGCTTTCTTTTCTGCCATTGATTTGCACAGAAAACCAAGGTTGAAGTTGCGTAATGATAACCATATCTCCCGAACCCCTATCTCTCAAGTAAGCTAAAGGTGATGGGGACTGACAAGAGGTGACTCTCATCCCCATCACCTCTGGGATTTTCAAGGCGGGAGGTCTCTATGTCTCGCCCTAGAAGTCAAACTACATACTGCGACTCATACACGGTCAGCAGAAATGTGCAGTACCACTTTTTTCTTCAGTATACTGGGATAATTATATAGGTAGGCCTGAATGTTAATGATCATTGTAACATTATTTTTATGAGGTATTATGCGATCTAAATTCTTGTTTTATAACTGAATTTTGGGACTGTATTTATAAATGGGAGCATGCCTGCATTGTGATTACTATTTATCAGGTTTTTGCTGCTGCTGCTGCTAAGTCGCTTCAGTCGTGTCTGACTCTGTGCGACCCCATAGACAGCAGCCCACCAGGCTCTGCCATCCCTGGGATTCTCCAGGCAAGAACACTGGAGTGGGTTGCCATTTCCTTCTCCAATGCATGAAAGTAAGAAGTGAAAGTGAAGTCACTGAGTCGTGTCCAACTCTCAGCGACCCCATGGACTGCAGCCTACCAGGCTCCTCCGTCCATGGGAGTTTCCAGGCAAGAGTGCTGGAGTGGGGTGCCATTGCCTTAGGTTTCTAGTCAAGCCCAAAAGCCAAGTGGATTTTAACTTTCTATGGTGGTAGGAACAATCAGCTGATTATTCCTTTGATTTATGAAATATTAGGGGTTCCATCCACAGTTGAAAACGTTTGAGAAGCATCAGAGGAAAAAATAGGCCTCTAAATAAGGACAAAACAGGTGCCCGGTAGTACAGGAAAAACTCTCTTAGATGTGTGGCTTGGCTGATATCCATTCTGTCTTATAGACTTTGACCCACAAAGTTATGTTTTTTGTGTTGTTAGAGAATATGTGCTTTTCTCCCTTATTATACACACACACAGACATATGCAGTAGCTAATGAAGTTAACAAACATTTACTGAGTCCTGAAAACATATTACACGCTGTGTTGAGCTCTCTGCATAATGTAACAGTTACTAGTTACCTCCTCCATGTAAACCAAGCATTTCACACATGTTCTATTAAATCCCCACAAAAATGAAAGCAAACCCTCAGGTAATGTGCTTGCAGGGCACTGTTCTCAGCCATTTCCCTCTCCTCTCTCCCCTTAGATGCTCAGCACCGTTGTGAAGTGGGTACTGCCATCGTCTCCATCTTCAGATGAGGCAGCTGAGGTACACGGCAAGGATGAGATTTGCTCAAGGCCGCATCAGCTACAAACAGTACAGCTGGGATTTAAACACAAGCAACCTGGTTTAGGTCATGTTCTTAGTCAAGTGGACCTTGCTGCCCTTTCATAGCGACTTCGAGGCAAGAGTCTTTATTACCTCCATCTTCCAGATGAGGAAAGATGAAATCCTCTGTACCAGGTTGCTCAGGTAGTAGGTAGAAGCCGGATCCAAGATGAGGCATGAGGTGAAAGCCTTGGGTTCTCACAATACCACACGCCCACTCTCACAACTCCCACTATAATATCTTATCTCTTTAAATGAGTACTTAGTTCCTCAAAGTCTAGTGGTGTGCCTTCAAATTATTTTGCATAATCCCCCAACCACAGAAATACCCAAGGCTCTGCCTATCACAGATATTCAGTATGGGAAACAAACTCATATAAAGAGTGATTTTGCATGGAAGGCAAAGATGAGAAAAAAAAAAAAAAAAGAACAAACCCATCAACACCACAGCTTCCCTTTGTTTCTGAGAAAAGGCCTACGAAAACTGACTGATTTTCTGGATCTTCCTTTGCTTTGCACCGCTAGAGGTAAATCAATGCTAAAATAACTATAGCCACCCACCGGAGATGTGCTGATTTAACATGACAAATGCCAAGGAATTTAGACATTAAATTGATCTTGGAAGCTAAGCTCCCCTTCTTTAACTCCAACAGAAAAGGAATCACAAAATTCACAAGGAGTAGAAATCTTCCTGTCTAGATTATAGGTGGGGCTTGTCATTTACTAAAGGCAGATACTTATCTCCAGTGCAATCTTGTTTACCAACCAAGCAGCTGAGGCTGTTGTTCCTGTACTCAATGGAATGCTGCCTCTTTATAATGTCTTTGGCGGGATTATTGCTGGCAGCACTGGATAGATCGGCCACCAAAATGTGTCTAAAAGGTTTGGAGGATCTTTTAATATCTTTCTCTTGGTTGAGAAGTAAAACCTGGGATGTAAACCCTATTTCCTCTCGAGAAAATGGGCAGCTCTTCCAGCACATGTTTTAAATGATTTATATGGTCTGACAATGGAAAGGTAAATTCTCTCACAGGATTTATGGCACGATTCTCGGCCATCTGAGTTTTGTTGATTTCACCTTGTCTCATTGCTCAGAGAATTACAATTAGATAAAAACACCTAATGTCAAGACATCCAATAGCCCCAGCATGGGGCATGGTGACTGTTACAAGCATGTTTCTCTGTGAAAATCACCAAAGATTATACATAGCTACCATGCCCTCCACCATACACACATTTTGACACTTTCAGACATATTTAAGGAAGAGATGATAAACTCTTTAACAAGGTAACAGGAATAAATACAATATGCTGAAAGAATCATCTAAACAAATTTTTTTTTTGAGATTAAAACTCACGTGGAAGTTGTGAAAGAATTTTGACAGGTCCTCTTAAGATTATTTTAAACACATCAGTAAATTTATTTGAGGTTAAATAACGGCAAAAATCCATTTACAAAAACAAAAATAGTCTTTTGAGACTGTCACTCAAGATAAAGTTTGACTTAATCTATGCAAATAGAGATAGCACTTTCTAGAAAGAGTTATAAAGTCAGTCACACACACAAACCTCAGTGGTGGCTCAAAAACATCCTTTGTTGCCGGACGTGAGAAAAACACACTCGCTTCTAAAAAAAGCCATAGGAAGGAAGTGGAAGAACCCCGGGGGCGAGTGGGAGTGTGAAAGGAATGCTGGAGCTCTTCCTTTTTTTTTTTTTTTAAACATGTATGCTTGCTGTGGTCCTTAATAGTAGGGCAGTAGTTCAAGTGAGCAAAGTAAAATCTCTGTGATTTTTTTTTTTTTTTTTTTTTGCTATTCTGTAGGTGCACTATCAGCCAAATAGATTTGAAAATCCTGATCAAAGTAAGTTGTACTCTGGCATTAAGTTGCCCCAGGGTTAAAATGTTTTTCTAAAAAATCAAAGGAAGTCAAACACCTGCATTTGATTCTCATTTCACACATCTCAAAACAACTTAAGATTGCCAAAAAAGTATTAAAAGTCATCCAGGAGCGAACACAGGTAAGCAAAGCCTTGTGCTGACAATTTGCTATGTCACACAACCAGCTGTATCTGTTAGGGGAGAAACTGAAGGCTCTTTTGAAAACACAAATGTGGTCATGCCCCTCCTTGCTTAAAATCTTTTGATACCTTCTCATTGTGCTAAGGATCAACACAAAATGATCAATATGACTTACAGAGCTCTTCATGACCTGACTGCAGCATAGCTGTCAAGCATGTCACCCTAGCTCTCATATGGGTTGAACGCGTTTTATGTACTCAGCACAAAAATTCTTTCAGTTAACCCCACAACAATTGAGGTGGAGAGTCTCATTGCTCCCATTTTTCCAAAGAGGGATTAGAGAAGTTGAGTTACTTGCTGAAGATCATGAAGCTGGAGAATGCCGACATCAGACACTGTTTACTGAGGAAATCAATACCCATTGCCGATCCCTTCTCACTGGGCTGCCTCCAGGGTCACAGCTGGTAAATCTACATTCTCACTGTCCCAGCTTTCCTTACTATTTGGGTTGTGTTCTGGCCAATGACACACAGGCAGAAGTTCACCAGAGGGTTTCAGAGAAGCTTCTAACTTTTTTGATAAAGAACTTGGCATTGGACACCTTTCCCCGCCCTCTCCCTTCCAATGGCACCATCATGCCCAGGACCACTTACGACTCAGACATGACGAAGTGATACCTAAGAAAGCCTGTGATGGACTCCTGAGTCTTGCACCAATCCTGAACTGCTTATTTTTAGTCTTTTTGTTTTGTAGGGACAATACATGTAGATTATACTTTATATCCTCCCTGTTTTCCTGGCTCAAATGGTAAAGAATCTGCCTGCAATGCAGGAGACCCAGGTTCGATCCCTGGGTTGGGAAGATCCCCTGGAGAGGGCATGGCAACCCACTCCAGTCTTCTTGCCTGGAGAATCTCTGTGGACAGAGGAGCCTGGCGGGCTACAGTTCATGGGGTTGCCAAGAATCAGACACAACTGAGCAACTGACACACACACACAGTGTACTTGCCTGGAGAATCCCATGGACAGAGGAGCCTGCCGGGCTACAGTCCATAGGGTCCCAAAGAGTCAGACATGACTGAAGCAATTTGGCACGCACACACGCACAGCCCCGCCAACCTCTAAGTTCCTCAAAACTACCATGTTCTTCTTGCCCTCAAACCTTTGCTCTTTCCTCTGCCTGGAGGAATTTCCTACTTATCCTTCAGATCTCAGTTTAAATATCATCTCCTCAGGGAAGCCTTTCTTGATCTTCTTACATCTTCCAGACAAACTCTGTTTCCCTTCAGTTTATTCACAAAAACCTATACTTGCCCTCTGCAGCCATAATGACAATTACAAACAAATGAGTATTTAATGCTCATCTTCCCATGCTACTTGGTAAGCTCAGGAGGTGAAAAATTGTGTTCTGATTGGACAGAGTAGGCCGTCAATATGTATTTATTGAATTAATCAATAAATATCAGCTAGATATTTATTCTTGAGCTAGACATAAGAGGTCATTCATCTTACACAGTGAAACCACACAGCATGCCAGGCTGGAATATGTCTTGTTAGACTCTATGAGTTGCCATAAATCTCTCAACAGAAAGGAAGGAGGGAAACTGAGCTGCCGAGGCTGAGTATAAAGACAGAGGCAATCCCAGTAGGAAAGAAAAGAATGCCTCCAGTCCCAAGATAGTGGTAGTCCCCAAAATAGAGAAATACACCAAGAAGAAAACAGTAAGAGCAGGATGGGAGCTGTGAATGAAAGCAGGGAGGGCCTTGTAAAGACAATTTTCAGGAGGCCAAATATAAGCACAATGGAGTATTCTCTGCCATCTCAAGTTTTGCGTTAGGCATTTTGGAGATTTTCCTGGGAAAACATATCCAACTTTATAGTGGAGTTGTAGAAAATGTTTCAGTTTATAGAAACTTGTCTTATTTCCAAATTTCCTGTAGCCCATCTATTCCGTAAGCAAGAGGTAACTGGTTTGCTTCATCATTTTAAAATCACAGCTCTTTGTGTCATTGTAAAGCTCTCTCATCACCCTGAAATTGATCTTTTTATACTCCTTTCTCCTCTATTAGGGGCTTCCCTGGTGGCTCAGTGGTAAAGAATCTGCCTGCCAAGTAGAAGAACAGGCTTGATACTTGGGTGGGGAAGATTCTCTGGTGAAGGAAATGGCAACCCACTCCAGTATTCTTGCCTGGGAAATCGCCTAGACAGAGGAGCCTGGCGGACTACACTCCATGGCATCGCAAAAATGTCAGACACACCTTAGCGTCTAAAATAACAACAACTCTTCCATTAGACTATAAACTTGAAGGTAGGAATCTTGTACTTGTTTAATTTTGGATTTTCATTACAGAGCAAGTGCCAGCACAGAATATGAATTCACTCTAGTGTATTATAATGAATCAACAAAATGCATAGGGATGTCAAGCATTTGGTAAATACACATCAAATTGAATCATTGATACATGACTTGGAACGGTGTCCCTTTCAAAGTATTTTGTTCAGTGAGCATAGTTAAAAGAGCTTACAATCCACCAAAGTCTTCATTATATACAGAAAAACTAGAAAGGAGTCTGAATTTTCGAGACAATATGAATTGAAATGGCAATTTTTTTATCATGTGCATACCTCAAGTACAAAAACAACTCAAAACTTGCAATTAAAAAAAAAAAAAAACCTACAAAATTTCCCTGCTCACCAATTCTGACCATCCTCTATTCTCTCTTAATTCTGTGTCCTGAGGGTGATGGGAAAAGAAGAATGTAAGAAAGAGTAGATTGAGATGAAGCTCAAAGACCATGAAAGGGAGGGTGAGAATTGGAGAAACAACAGAAAATACAAAGAATGAATAGTAAATTCTCCCTTATTTTCTCTGGTCTGATAAAAACGCATGCAGATCCTAATTTTATGGCCTACTCAACTCAATTTAAAAAGAAATTAATTTAAAGCTGAATGCCTTCGATCATACTTGTGACTTTTGAATCTTTTAGTCCTGTTCATTAAAACCATCAACAGAGTACTAGAGGTACAGAAGAATACCCTTAGCTGATGATGAATACAATCTATTTCCTCATTTACAGAAAGTGAAACTTTTCTAGTGTACATCATAATCTACCTGTGTCGTAAATATGCTGTGTTTCATTTGCATAATGTACTAATTAAATACACGTTGATATGAATTCAGTTAACCTGAGTGGCTTGTAGAAATGTGAATGGAATCAAGTCCTGATACGGGATATGATAATGACAAAAAACCTACTGGTAGTGAGGAAAAAAAAAAAGGTTGCTTTAAATAGCTGAATTATTATTTTCTAGTTTAAAAAAGAGTGAAACTGAAAGAGGCAGCTTGAAGAAGTTTACATGTGTCTGAAACCCACATCCTGTTGTTATCCACCGGGCTGGCACAGAGGAGGTGAACGTTCTCAGTAGGGTCCCGTTAGCTCTTATTTGCAGAAGGCTCCCCCCAAAAAGTCACATCCACGCTCACACCCCCTCCACATGGCTGGGCAATGGTCCAGGCATCACCACCGAGGAGCCTCATTTACTGAGTAAACATCTAAGTCCAAGAATACAGTGGTCTAACTCAGTGAGCTTAGACCTTAAGTTTAAAAGATTCTCCATGTTTCATTCCGGCCGCTATCAGAAGATTCCAAATTACCCATGAGCTCAGGCCCATCGGCCTAAGGCTTACAAGACCTTATAATTATAACCAGAGAAGGCTAATGGCAGTCAGCCTCTGAGACTAAAAGCAACATTAGAGTACCCAGCCTTTTGTTCCCTTTTATTTATTTATTTGGTTGAAATGCATGTATTGTTGCTTCAGGCAGATGTTGGTATCCTAGCCTTTTGTACAGGAAGCTGTAGAAGGAGGAGGGGATGACTGGTAGGAAGCAGGAGGAAGGCTTGTTGGGTGGAAACAGAGAATATTTTATAGGGCAAATACATTTTTTATTGTTGTTGGCCCAACAATTTAAAAACAAAAACAAAAACACTATTTGTAACTCTGTTCAGCACCGTTTCAAAAGGATGAAAACAATCCTAACAACCTGAGAATCCAAAGAATTGCAGATTGTTGTTTTAAACTTTAAAATGGCTGTATCTTGAATTTCCTCCTTTATGTTATTCTATTTAACAAGCACTGACGCTTCCTAGGCTACTGCATGTCTTTTTAATTTTCTAAGAGGGGCCTGGCCCCCTTCAAGATGTTCCACCAACTCAGTCCTGTTTTCCTCAGATGTTTCTTCGTTTGCTTCCTCTGAAAAGCATGTGTTGATAGACTACAGGGACTTGATTAAGATTTATTTTTTAGACAGTGTTTTCCCCTTGCAACTGTGAGCCGGCCTCACTCGGATGGGAAACCAGGGCAAATGGTTCTAATGCACTTTCCTCCAAGCTTCCATCTCAATAACCCTTTAAAATGAAAACTGTAGAGAGTGAAATGAAAAAATTGTTTGCATCTGGAAGCGTTTACACACGGAGGTGTCCTTAGCTTCACTTGTTTGTCTAGAATTTCCATTTCCGAACCGACTTTCTCCAGTGGGGGTGCTGAAGACAACTGCTGGCAAAATCCTTTTTCTTTTTTTTGCAAAAATCCAGAGGCTCCTTCAAGCTTAATCAGGCTGGAAAGGCTAACCATGACTCATAAGATTCCCCCGACACACACACAAAAGTCAGAAGTCAGAAGGAGAGCCAATCTCTGATTGCCCAGAGCAGCCACTGGCTTAACTGACAAGTCAGCGTATTGTCATCAAGCCAGTTTCCTGCTTGGAAGACCTTGACTCCTCTTAGCAAAGGTGTCAGCACCTCTTTTCCCGAACAATCTCAGCATGAATGACAGGGCCTGAGTCCAACAGAAGATGTCTTTAATCTTTTTATGGTTCAATATAAAGGTTACCTGAAAAAAAGCCTTAGGATACACTTTCAAGATACTGACTTCTGATTTTTTTTTTTAAATATCAGTGTGCATCTTTGTATCTGATCATTCTTTTAAAGAAGCAGGGAAGAAGGGCTGCTGGACATCCACAGAGAGAGTGTATTCAGCAAAACTTCCTATATGTTGATGTTTGATAGAAACCAATGCAATACTGTAAAGCAGTTATCTTTTAATTAAAAATAAATAATAATTTAAAAAAAAGCTTCCTGTAGCCCTAGGGACACCCGTACATATCTCTAAAGGCTTATCAATCAAAGGACTCTTCTGAAATGCAGGTTCTGAGTTGGCTTGGGTATGTGGTCACTCTGTGTGGTGTGTTTGTGTTGGGGGCCACATAGAAGAGTCTAGAAGGATGGAGGTAGGAAGAAGAAGGAACAAGAAGAGAGGACATCTCAAACTGGAGGTGCCCCATAAGACCCAGATGATGCTGGAAAAACAAAAGTTTCTTCATGAACAAAGAGAGCGGCAGACACTCTGCCACCCCACACCCCATTTCCAACGCTCTTCTCCATTGCCCGTCCCTTCATCCTACTTTGAATGACAATATGGTACCTGGAGTTTGAGACTATGAGAGAAAGGAGAGGAGCATCACAGAGATACTGAGCCTTGATACTATCGACCTACTCAACCAAATACCGATGATGACCTGTCTCCAGAAATACGGTAAATGTGAGAAGAAACGTCACTGTTTGTTTTAAGCACCCTCAATCAGTGTTCGGTTATTTGCAGCCTCCCGTTTGAGCATGCTCCAGGAGATGGTGAAGGACAGGGAAGTCTGGCATGCCGCCGTCCATGGGGTCACAAAGAGTCAGACATGACTGACCAACGGAACAACAACAAACCCTCCCCCCTCAAAAAAATTGATTTGGTAGGGAGAGCAGACCAAATAAGTTTTTTGAGGGACTTCCCTGGTGGTCTAGTAGTTAAGACTTCACCTTCCACATGAAGAAAAAAAAGTCTTTAAAAAAGTTATCTATTCTTAGAAAACTTTGTGGGGAAAGGACAGCTTTGAAAAATTCACGTGAAGCCTAATATTCTTTAGAAGGTAAAACAATTTATCATGTCCTGCATGTGTGAATTTATTCTCTGTTATATCTGACTCTTTGCGACTCCATGGGTTGTAGCCTGCCAGGCTCCTCTGTCCATGGGATTCTCTAGGCAAGGATATTGGAATAGATTTCCATTTCCTTCTCCAGGGGATCTTCCCAACCCAGAGATCAAACCTGGGTCTCCTGCACTGCAGGCAGACACTTTCCTGGAGCCTCATAATTTGTTTCAAACTTTTATGTCTGCAACAACTTAGCATCGTTACACCATCCCCTAGTTCGACATTTATTTAGAGGAAGGACAAGACGTATCATATAGTTGTCACTATGCAATTGCTTTCCTTGACTGCATATATTTTTACCCACGTTTCTAATCTTATTTTTCTGTATAAGGCAAAGATGTCAGCTAATGGGATGCTTGGCTTATCCTCCATCCTTTTTATAATACTGGACCACTATCAGAGAATTTTAGGAGAAATGTAACATAAGGAATGGAAAGGGCAAAGCAGTCTTACGTGGTCACTAGCAACGTACATGGCACTGCAAGCTACTTCAGTTCTCTGAACCTCATATGGCTCATTTATAAGATGAAGAGTTCAATTAGGTCATTCTTTCAGTTTTATGTTCTAAAAAGTTTGATTATAAGCAACCATGTTGTATAATCACAGACAGCTGTATAATTGTTTTTTTGACCAACAAGGAAGATGTCATATTTCCAATCCATCACCATGAACAAAAATTTAAATTTTAAAACTTATATTCAATAGAGTCAGAGTTCATAAAAATCAATAACATTCTCTGGCTCAAAGAGCCACTTCCCTCCTGACTGATGATTCTCTGATAGTGTTTTCAAAAGGTGGTCTGTAGTCCTTGCATCTGGCTGGTCCCACTCAAGAGGCACTGGCCAGAATTTCTGGGATGTCACTCAGAAATCTGCCCTGTTCACCAGCATCCTGCGACATGCTGACCTACACCAAAGTCCGAGCACCACTAACTGGACCTAAGTGTCACTAAAAGTGAAACTGAGAGTAAGTAGACTAAAATTATATAGAGGGTGTGATCGTCAAGGGCTTCCCAGGTGGCTCAGTGGTAAAGAATCTGCCTGCCAATGCAGGAGATGTGGGTTCGATCCCTGGGTCAAGAAGATTCCTCTGGAGAAGGAAATGGCAATCCACTCCAGTACTGCCTGGAGAATCCCATGGACAGAGGAGCCTGGCAGGCTACAAGTCCATGGGGCTGCGAAGACTCAGACACAACTTTACACATGATGATCAAACAAAAAGCTCAGTCACAGATTCAGCTCTTTATTTTTCTAAATGTGCTGACTTAAAGTAATCTCTGATGTTCTCATAGATAAGATTAAACTTGACCCTCAATGCATTCTCGATTGCATACTTAGAATTCACAGAAATCAAAGTAAAAAACTTCCCCAGGATTCTGATTCCTGCTCATTTTGTTTCCTCTTGTTTTTCTCTTCCTGTTACCATTTGTTTTCATTTTAAAAATTTAATCCATGTTTTAAAAACCCTTGTTTTAATGCTCTATTTCATCTGCCACCCCAGAAATGGCAGGTTTTTGGTTGCAAGTGCCATATTTTTATGGTTTACTACAATCTCATCTGCCTGCACTTTCTGGCTTGTTTTCAATACTGTCATCCATTAATAAACCAAAGAATTTGCATTTACTTTGCATCTATGTGTTTATAGATCTTTACATGGTTAAGTATGACAGTAATCATTACACTGCTCCTCCAGGAGTTAAAAGTTTGAAAATTCCTATTCTAGTTTGTGTATTTTATTGGATTGAGTATATTATGGTATTATCATATCTACATAAGCAATTTACTTCTCAAGATTACTTTATTCACCCTGATTAGTTTTACTATCATATCTTTAACCAATTGTGGTTTATTCAGTTTTATCACATACAGTAAAAATAAAATGTTCTGTAAAATCCCATATCTAATTCAGGTATGTTTTGAATCTACTTCCTATGGCTGCTAAAAGTTGGAGCTAGAGCTATAAGAGAACAACACTGCTTGCTAATGTTTAAAGCCAATCAGACCATTTGAAAGGCAAGATAAAACAAAGCAAAACAAACACATTGAGTAAAAAAAAGGCTGAAGCCCTTATAATTCCAACCATTTAAGAGCGATATTAGTCATTGTTATTTCATCACAGTAATATGTTTGGCATTTCTAAAGTGTTTCTCAATCAAAAAATGTCCGTGTATCTTGCAAAAAATCAAACTATTAAGGAATCATCCAATATGCCATAAAAGGAAGTCAGATGTCCACTGTGAAGGATGAAGACCAGAGAGGCAGATGAGCCCACACTGTGACCAGCATCCCCCTCAAGGGAGAGCAAAGACGGTCCTGAAAGAAGCGGAAATCCCTTCAGTCTGTACTTTGTCTCTGCAGGTGTGGAGGGAGGCTGCGGTGGCACAAAAGCACTTGGAGTAGGCAAAGTGGTTGGTCTCATTAAAAGGGGACCCAAAAGGCAGGAGATGAATTAGGAGTTTGAGAGTAACAGAAGCACAATACTATATGTAAAACAGATAACCAAAAAGGACCCAATACATAGCTCAGGGAAACATACTCAGTATTTTGTAATAACCTCTAAGAGAAAAGAATCTGAGATACACACACACACACATATATAATTGAATCATTTTGTTGGACACCTAAAACTTACACAATGCTGATCAACTATACTGCAATAAAAAATAAATACAAATACAAAAATAAAAATGAAAGGGCACCCAATTTGGAATCAAGAGACTTGACTGTGTGTATCCTTATTTCTTAGTTGTATAACCTTGAGCCTGTTGAAATCTCCCGGATAGAGACTGTGTTTGCCCTCATAAAAGATCTGTAACAGTGTGCTAAGATACTTCCTTCTCGGGGCCTTTGTGAGGGAAAATTGAGATAATGTATGAAAATCCCTGTGAAGTAAATGTTGGTTCTGACTGTAATTCACATAAGAGCCGGATCACTTCCCTGGATCCTGTAACCTGAGTTGTGGCCACGTGTACCCGAGTGTCTCCTGCCTGGGCTGTCTTTCCTACATTTGCCACATTTGCCTCAGCAACTCTGCATCCCCATGGAAACTGGCCGGGTTTGTAAAGCCTCCTCATACACCAAGGTGTTGCCAGCTGTCGCTGAATTGGTTACAAAGCACGGACCCCACCAGATCGTGTCTTGTAAGACCCAGACCCCCTACTCAGTTTTGTATCTGGAAACTCTGACTCTTGCGTGCTGCAGGAGAAAAAATGATCTCCAAACCAATACCTACCTCTGGCAGGAATGTGCACTGGAACAGACTGAGGCAAAAATAAGTCATTCGAACACAATATGCGACAGTGTGTACAAATATGCTTTATGGCTGAACTTGAGCTTTTTCTGATTGTTAACATGTCCCGTTCTTTTGTGCCACCCACACAAAAATGTGTTCTATTAGGAGTCAGGTTCTATTCCTGACCTGCTTAGTCAGACTGGGCAAGCTGTTTTAATTTCCCTCAGCTTTATTTTATCCATTTTGGAATCTCTCCTCATGGACTCTGCCTTATTGAAGTTTCAAGTTATATCTTTGAAGCTAATAAAGGAGGGTCTGCAAATGAAGCATTAGGAATCGTACCCGATGTTGTAATAAAGAGATGTGATACTGGATCACTTCTCAAGATGCTTCTGAAACGAAAAGGCTGAAAGGAGTGCAAGTCCCTGACATATTTGCTACACTAAATACACGTTTCTTCAGCCGTACACATAAATCCTTTCATCAGAAGAGGAGTTCTGAATGGCAAGACCCTCTGACTTTAGCAAAAAGTTAGCAGATGGCACAGACTTAGCCATACCAGGGTTATAACATTAACATAAGGAATTCAGATTGCTATGGAAACAAAACATACTATTTACTCCTTAGGGCACAAAACAAGAGCTTTCCCAGTTGCTCAGTGGTAAAGAATCCTCCTGCCAGTGCAGGAGACACAGATGTGGGTTCGATCCCAGGATCAGGAAGATCCCCTGGAGAAGGGCATAGCAACCCACTGCAGTATTCGTGCCTGGAGAATCCCATGGACAGAGGAGCCTGGTGGGCTCCGTCCATGGAGTCACAAAGAGTCGGGCATGACTGAAGCGACTGGGCCTAGTACAGGACATGAAACAAACAGTATCAGCTGACTTTTCCTTGGATCTTGGTAGAAACTGCCACAGAGGAGGACAGACTCCAGAAGAGGTCAGAAAGTTGGCAGATCAACATGCTCAGTGCAAAGCATCTTAGTCCATGCAAATGGACAGAAAAATGAGTGCTCTTTCCTGACCCCAGTGCTTGGAAGAGGAGGCGAGAGAGAGTTGGCAGGGGCAGAAAATGCGACAGGAAAATGACAGTGATACCTTGCTCATGAATTACTGCTGCACGCAGTGTAATCCTTTGAGGGAACAACTGAAATACGGCTTCTGAGGTAGCTGCACTGCACTGAAGCCTGCAGCGTGGAAACTGAGCTCAGGAGGAAAAGGAACAGGCGACTCAGCAGTGACGACCGTGGCCCTCCTACATCCGTCATGGGCTGGAGTTTTAAGAGGATGACAGCCTTTCAAAACCCTTATTCTGGTGCCATTCTGAGTGTCACTGGTAAGGTGAAATTGACCACATCTCTTGAGAAAAATGAATTGTCTCTTAAAGCAGTCAACCAGTTTCAAATGCAGGGTTCACTTCCAGGAGAGAAGCTGGAAACTGATTTGTCATTTCCTAGGTGCTGAGTGTCAGGATGCGCTTCTAGGTTTCCTGTGCCGTGACACCTTTGCCCCCTTCTGGGGCTGGGTGTGTTCCAAGGACACACCTCAATAATCATCATATTCAGGGAGGTGTGTCATAGTGGGGTCCCCTCTGTGACGGAATAGTCAAGGCATATAAATTTAGAAATACTGGAGACTAACCCATAACCTTATGGAAAAGTAACTCTTCCATTGAGCACATCACATATTCTTTCACATAGTAGGTCCACAGGTAATTTTTAAGAGAATGAAGGAATGGCCATGCAGCCTTCCGAGGAAGGGTATAGCACTCCTAGTGCCTAACTTGTATATGTGCACAATCTAGGAAAAAAAGGAAAAAGATTTCTTGCAAGTATAGAAAATTTATCAGCTCCTTGGACTTTTATAGAAAATACACAGTCTTTAAAGAAAAGGGTGAAAAACAATAACGGAGTCAGTGCTGAGCCGATGGCTGAAGTACAGAAAAACATTCTAATAGAGAATGAGCTGGTTTCAATAAGCCCTAAGACAATAGAAAAATGATGTCTCCATTGAATGAAATTCCTACCCCACATATTAAGACAGTGGCACACACATAGACCAAAGAGAGGAAATATATGATTATAGGTGCTGGACTCAGCCAACACAAATGCAGCATGCGTATCTATTTCAACAACAATGTGAAACTGTTCAGTTTCTAGCCAGGGGACAAAAGAAAAGGACGCATCAGGGGAAAACAACAACAACAAAAATCCTTCCCTACAGTTTCCCCAAGGCAACCAGAAAGTGAAACTTAATTAAACAACTGAAATGTAATTACCTACTGCTTACCACACGTGGTGCTGATGTGTGCTTCCCATTCTCCGTGCCTTATTAACTGCCCTGTGCTGCCTGGAGGTGGAAGAGAAGCATTGGATCGGGGTAGCCTTGGCAGGCGGAGGAATAAGGAAAGCCCTGCTGACTCTGCTCCCCCTTCAGGGGTTCGATTCCTCCAGGAGCTGGTTTCAGCTGGCCACACTCCAGGCTGAGACTGTGAGTTGCGTCTGTTTACAAAAGAGCTGGAGTATATGGTGTATTGACCTACTTCCCCACCAGTGGGGCAGCAAAAACAAAAAGGGGGCTTCTTACATTTCCTAGGCCCTGGCTGTGCCTGCTCATTCAGCCCGTTTGTTATTTTTACACTGTTTCGAACGACTCAGCGATTCCTCCTATAGGAAGAAGCATCAACATATGGCCTCTGTGGAGCCACATGACATTTGATTTCATCTTGACTCTGCAAACATGGAGTTGGCTTTCTCTTCCTGACAGGCACATACCTCTATAACCAGGAGGATGTCACCTCTGCTCTCTAGGATTTTAGTTTATTATGAAGGTTCTGCTATGATGGTTTTGGCTAGCTTTATTTAATCGTCTGAAACTTCCTCTTCGACCAGAACATAATCAAGCATACATCTTTAAAAGGGTTTCCCTGGTGGCTCAGCTGGAAAGAATCTGCCTGCAATACAGGAGATCCGGGTCCAATCCGTAGACTGGGAAGATCTCCTAGAAGAAGAAATGACAACCCCCTGCAGTATTCTTGCCTGAAGAATCCCATGGAAAGAGAAGTCTGGCGGGCTAGAGTCCACAGGGTCGCAAAGAGTCAGACATGACTGAGCGATTGAAAATACACACACACACACACATCTTAAAGGTAAATATATTTTCTTCCTTGTTTGCCCAGAAACAAACATTTGAAAAGTCAAAAATATGACTTTGGAGGAAAATAAATGAAGCAAACACTGGACTGTTTGAATGAAGGCATACATGGATTAGGTTAAATCTTTGAAAACTCAGAAACATCCTCAAAAAGTTATAAATCAATGTAATGTCAGCATTATAAGTTCACTTCATTCATGTACCGTGTTAAGGACTTGGCCATTTTTAACTGCAGCTGCTGCTAGTTAGAGGACTTCAAAGAAGCACCACTGTTCTCAAAAATGTGAAGTCACCTGTTATTGAAGATGATTAAGAATAATGGCAGGATGAATTCACGGTGGGAATTTTATATCAGGTAGATTAAAATGGGTTTCCCTTCAGGACTTGTCCAAAGTGAGCATCTATGATTCTGTGGCTATGGTGAGATTTCTGGGACAGCTGGTCACAGGAATCATGATTGTACTACGCATTTGCTTCAGCTCTCTGGTCTGCTTAAATGGCTATTGGGTGACATACTCCTGAGAAAGTATTTAGATGGGTGATACTAAAGGGACCAAGGTTAAACAGCTCCTTTTTCCTCTACTCACTTTGGCATATCCTGGTAAATAGATGCAACCCATCAAAAAAGGGCCTTTTGCTCTATGTTTCTCTGAAATGGGTTCATTTGGTTCCCAATCTGTCCTCCCCTTCATTTGCCCCTCCTTCATATCTCCCTGGGTGTCTCTCTTTATCTCCTTGATGTCTAAATGTTGGGAGCTCAGACCTCAGCCCACAGGCCTCTTATTAAGCCTCTTATCAAGCTTTAAATAATGTCTTTGATTCTAGTCATTGATAACTGTCAAATTTATATCTCTAACCCAGGTATCTTTTCTGAAATCCAGACTCATATGTCCAAATGATATCTCCTCTTAGATATCTAAGCTTTAACATGTCTAAAATAAGCTCCTTATGTTTTTTCCCAAACCTTGATCTGTGAAGAAGACAGTCTCCTCCTTCTCAGCCCGGAGCAACCCCATCCTTCTACTTGCTCCAGGAGAAAACTTAAGTGTCGTTGTTGGTTCCTCCTTCTCCCCTCAAAGCCAAGCCATTAAGAGTGCAGTCATTGTAACGAGATATCCAGAAGCCAGAAAATCGTACCACTTCTGCCAATATTGGTCTGTTCTGAGATACCGCAAAGAGTCGGACACGACTGAGCAACTGAATTGAACTGAACTGAACTGAGACACTATCATCTATTTGGATTAATACAACAGGCTCCTATATAATCTTTAAATTTATTGGCCTTTCTCCCTCCAGTCTTTTTTTTTTAAACACAACAGCCAAAACGATCCATTTAAAACCTAAGTCAGATTATGCCACTTCTTTGCTTAAATCTCTCCAAGGAGTTCCCACCTCATCTAGAACAAAAGCTAAAGTTCTCAATGATGATCTACAAGGTCCGTCACAATCCGCCTCCCACGTCCTCTTCCAGACTCCAACACCTCTTTGACATCAACTCCATCTCTCCCTCCCTGGCTTGCTGCTCCAGCCACACTGGCCAGCTTGCTGATCCTAGAACATGCCAGGGATGCCCCTGTCTCAGACCCTTTACTCTTTTAGATCAGGCTGCTGATGCTCTTCCATCCGCTATGTGCATGGCACTCTCCCGTACCTCATTCAGGTCCCTGCTCAAAGGCCACCCTCATAGTGAAGCTGGCATGGTCATTCTATTTAAAGCTGGCCCCTTTCTTTGCCTCAATTATTCCACAGCATTGCCACCATCTAACATTTATTTATTTTACTTTTATTTTGGTTTCCCCACTAGAATGTAAGCTTCATGAGAGCTGAACTTCTGTTTACTGTGTGTCTACTACAGTACCTGGCACATGGCAGGAGCTCAATAAATATTTGTTGCATTAATTGATAACATGTTAAAAAAAAACAACAAAAAAAACCTTGGTCCACATACCCACATACTACCTTTCTCTTCCATGTTAAAAGGTTTCCATGATCTCACAAAAGATACCCACATTACCTGGATGATAATTTTCATACATCTTTTAAAATGTAAATGGTCAACTGCCAGAAACTTAGTGCTTCCAAAGTAGTTTGGTGGGTAAAGAATCTGCCTGTGACGCAGGAAACACAGGTTTGATCCCTGGGTCAGGAAGATCTCCTGGAGGAGGAAATGGCAACCCACTCCAATACTCTTGCCTGGAGAATCCCATGGACAGAGGAGCCTGGTGGGCTTCAGCCCATGGGGTCGCAAAGAGTGGGACACAACTGAAGTGACTCAGCACGCATGTATGCCAGAAACTTAAAGTTTTAAGAAAACAGACCAGATTACGAGCTAAAAGCAAAAACAACCCCCCCAAAACAACATGTATTTAAATACTTTCCAAGCAAAATCTCAGAAGCAGCCCACCACATATCGTGCAGTTGGCTATGTTGCTTTGCAAAGAGTGGAAATGTAAGGAAGCTTTGGAAGTCAGCAAACACCAGTACTTGGCCTTAAACTGATTTAACACACACAAAAATGGCACTGTGCCTTTGCAGACCTGGAATGTAGCATTACAGGTTTTCTCCAAAACAGCTTCATTTACTTAACATTACTCTGACCCTTTAACTTCTAACTTGCTGCACAATTAAGCCATTTAAACCTTCAACTTAGCTCTCTTTGTGCTACAATCTGGGTCTAAAGTGAAGCAAAAACAACCCTACACCTTACTGCTTTGCTAAAGTTTGTTCTGTCCGATGAAAATGTTTGCATATGCAAATTTAGCACCACATCTGATTAGCATGCAATTGTACGGCTGAGACTTTTTTTTTTAACTCTTTCATCCAGTAAATGTTTATTCAGCCCCTACTATGTATATCAGGCACACAGAGTCAGGTTTTCCTAGCCTGTTTCAATGCAAAAAGTTTTTATATAGTGCTGATCGCAGTAAAGTTTGTTACCATAGAAACAAGGAGGAAAGTCACAATCAGAACTGGCATCAAGTTGCACTGAAAGTATGGTACTGTTTTTGACAGCAATGAAAAATAATCTGAATTCTGCACTGTTTATAAATTAAGGCAATAATCTTGTCTCTCTTGCATGGTCTGTCTTACTTTTCCATAAAATTGCAAAGGTTTTGGAAGAATCATTTATTTATCTCTTGAAAAGTTAAAAAAAAGTTCAACTGAGATGAAAAAGGACAGAATTTACTAGGTTTCATCAATATTTGGCTTGGGAAAAATTACGCTAGCCCAAAATAGTAATTTCATGCAAATGAAAGTAATTTACTTTCACATGTTTATACAAATGGTTGTTAATTTTGGAAAGCTCTTTGGTAGCTTTCATCTCTATTCCTTTGTTTACTTTATTTACATTTTTCCTTTCTATTACAAGTTATTCTCCACAGTGCTAAAAGAAAAAAGAAAAACAAACAAGCAAACACTGAATTTAGGGTTAAGGTATCTAAATTTGAGTCTGGATTATTTTATGGCATAGCTATGTGGGTTAAGACAACAACTCTGTGACCACGAGACTCAGTTTTCTCATCTGTAAAAGTGAGAGATACTTACCAGAATTATTCTGAGGTTTAAATAAAATAACCTTTAGGATGCCTGGTAAAATGCAAGGCAATATCATATTTGTGACTTAAGGCAAGATGCTTGCCTCTCCCAGGCCTTCATTTCTCATATAAAAAATAAGGATTAAAAACTACAAAATGTATAGGACTGTTGTGGGATTCAAATCCTTAAATTATTATAACACATAATTCATGCTCATTATAAGGTTCAGTTCAGTTCAGTCGCTAGTTGTATCAGACTCTTTGCGACCCCATGGCCTGCAGCGCACCAGGCCTCCCTGTTCATTAGCAACTCCTGGAGTTTACTCAAACTCATGTCCACTGAGTCGGTGATGCCATCCAACTGTCATCCTCTGTCATCCCCTTCTCCTGCCTTCAATCTTTCTCAGCATCAGGGTCTTTTCCAATGAGTCAGTTCTTTGCATCAGGTGGCCAAATTATTGGAGTTTCAGCTTCAGTATCAGTCCTTCCAATGGATATTCAGGACTGATCTCCTTTAGGAGGACTGGTTGGATCTCCTTGCAGTCCAAGGGACTCTCAAGAGTCTTCTCCAGCACCACAGTTCAAAAGCATCAATTCTTTAGCGCTCAGCTTTCTTTATAGTCCAACTCTCACATCCATACGTGAGTACTGGAAAAACCATAGCTTTGACTAGATGGACCTTTGTTGGCAAAGTAATGTCTTTGCTTTTTAATATGTTATCTAGGTTGGTCATAGCTTTTCTTCCAAGGAGCAAGCGTCTTTTAATTTCATGGCTGCAGTCACCATTATAAGATAGCATCATTCAATTGTCCTGTCTCTTTGGAGTTTTGCAAACTTGCTTGGTAGTTTCATTTATTCTTAGTTCTCTTTCATAGTATTTCTCATCTTTCTCTTTATGGACATCTTTACTCATACCTCTCTATCTCTATTACAATTTTCCTTTTATTATATTTGTATTTCTCTGATCCTAATTAAGAAAATTTTGGTGCATTTATGCAATTTTTTTCTTTATCCTTTATGAATCTCATAGTTATATCTATTGTGAATTTTTTTAAAAACCAGAAATATTAAATTAGGTCACCGATCAATTACATATATTTCTAAATGAAAAGCGTAGCAATGGTGAATTGCACTGGAAAACTAAAACATTATTTGAAACAGAATCTGCATAGAAGGATGTAGTTCATATGGCTATATACTCATACAACCTATTCCTTTTTTACATTTTTAATTTATTTTAAAAAGATAATCTTTTGTAAATATTCAACAATACAGAAAGCTCTAAAGAGAAACAAGTATCACCTGTATCCAGCCACCTAGAGGTCATTACGATGAATGTTTTGTTGAACTGCTGTCATTAATCCCATTGCTTATATGTAAATACACATTAGATATGTATGTGTGTGCATACTTAGCCATGTCCAACTCTTTGCAACTCCATGGACTGTAGCCTGCCAGGCTCCTCTGTCTGTGGGATTTTCCAGGCAAGAATATTGGAGTGGTTCGCCACACCCTCCTCCAGGGGATCTTCCTGACTAAGGGATTGAACCTGTGACTCTTATTATACTGCATTGGCAGGTGGGTTCTGCATTGGTAGGTACTAGCACCACCTGGGAAGCCCTAGATATGTATAATTACACATAAATGTGTTCATGTACAAATGATATTTTACTGCCTTCTTTTTCATTTAATATCTTGCCAGGTTAATTCCATGTTATTGTAATACATATATGTCCTAAATTTTAATGGTTGCATAATATTCCATCATATACAGCTATCAAGGAAGCCCAATTCTTTGCAACCTCATGGACTATACAGTCCATGGAATTCTCCAGGCTAGAATACTGGAGTGGGTAGCCTTTCCCTTCTCCAGGGGATCTTCCTGACCCAGGAATTGAACTGGGGTCTCCTGCATTGCAGGCAGATTCTTTACCATCTGAGCCATCAGGGAAGCCCTAATATATATAAATGTCCTGAATTTTAATGGTTGCATAATATTCCATTAAATAAATGTATCTTAATATAGTCAATTCCTTATGGGTGGACATTAAGGTTTCTTCCCCCTTCAACTATTAAAAACAATACTGCAGGGAATAACATAATAATTTATGACAGATCCTTCAGAATAATGGCTCAGAACAAATCTCATGAACTAGTTCTTAAACACATCCTAACTTACATATTTTCCTCTGTCCACAAACCAAGGAATTTTTTTTTCTTGTTATAGAATTCAAACCTTGCAACACCTTAAAGTGAAGTTCACTATCAGTGCTGCTGTAAGTACAACTCCCATATGGGACTGTGGAAAAGGGTAGAAAACCTGTGTTGCCTGACCTATGACTTTTCAGTAATTCAAACATTCATGCAATATAAATAGTAGCACGTAGACCAAAATGCTTCCTTATGCTACAACTCAATAAAAGTATTTCATTTCCGTTTTTACTCATTTCTATGTCTACTTTAACTGAACATTTTTAGTCCATAGAAGACCCTATTCACAACCTCCAGAAACGTACATTTCTTCAGAAAGAGGATTTTACAATGACTGGGAAAAGTCTAGCCTGGCGGTTGTGTTAAGAATTCATAAAGTTCAAGGCAAGGAGGAGAACAGGGAAATCACAATTTTCAAATCCCTGTCCATAGAAATTAGTGCAGAATCTCAAGGAAAAAATATGAAATATAAATAACAAGTCGTCTGGCTCATTCTCCATTTCTAGAGAAAGCAACAATGGGAGGTGAATATAGTGTAAGAGACTGGTGTTTTGTTTTCTTCCTTTAGCCTGATTAATTCTTCTTTGCGGAAAACTATGCATATTCCCTCTGGATCCCTGATAACTCTGCACTGTCGTGTTGTACGCTGGCCATTGAGATGCTGGTCTCTTTGCTGATGGGGAGAGGATAGCAAGAACAGTTTCTTTCATTTGTCAGTGCCCACCCCCCCACCTCTTTTTTAAGCTTAATCCTAAAATCCAAAACGGGCTTCCCTGGGGGCTCAGTAGTAAAGAATCCATTTGCCAGTGCAGGAGCCACAGGAGACACGAGTTCAATCCCTGGGTTGGGAAGATCCTCTGCAGGAGAAAATGGCAACCCACTCCAATATTCTTCCCTGGAGAATCCCACAGAGAGAGGAACCTGGTGGGCTACAGTCCACGGGCTCACAAAGCATTGGGCCCTACTTAGTGACTAAACAACAACAAAAATCCAAAACAGAGGGCCACTTTTAAGGAAAGAAACATGCTTCTCTGTCCTTGAACAGAGCACCTTCAAAGCCAAGAGTGGTGTGTTAAAGTCATGCCAACCTGTATTGATGACACGGTACCGAACAAACAAGATTACATACTTGCGACAGATTATTCAATTCTGGTAGCTTCTGAGATTCATGGAGTTAAATTAATCCACACTTTAAAATATCTATGCCTTTAAAACACCAATCAGGCAGAAGTGGCTTGAGAAACAGCTACCAAAAAAAAAAAAAGAGAGGGGAAAATGATTATTTCTCTATTTCCATAATTATCTCTCTCCTTCTCTTCCATATAAACAGATGATACAGCTTCTTAGATGAAAAAAAAAAAAGAAAGAAAGCTTTTAATCCCTGTACTGTGTACGGCAACAAACTAAACAACACAAACCTGAATCTAGACAGTACTGTGATAAATGTTGTACGAGTCACTCATCCAACTGATATTTATCTAGTGTTTAGCTCATATGTGGAAGTGAAGTGAAAGTTGCTCTGCTGCTGCTGCTGCTGCTAAGTCGCTTCAGTCGTGTCCGACTCTGTGCGACCCCAGAGACGGCAGCCCACCAGGCTCCCCCGTCCCTGGGATTCTCCAGGCAAGAACACTGGAGTGGGTTGCCATTTCCTTCTCCAATGCATGAAAATGGAAAGTGAAAAGTGAAAGTGAAGTCGCTCAGTTGTGTCCGACTCCTAACGACCCCATGGTCTGCAGCCCACCAGGCTCCTCCGTCCATGGGATTTTCCAGGCAAGAGTACTGGAGTGGGGTGCCATTGTCTTCTCTGACCAGTCGTGTCCAATTCTTTGTGATCCCACTATACAGCCCATGGAATTCTCTAGGCCAGAATACTGGAGTGGGTAGCCTATCCCCTCTCCAGCAGATCCTCCCAACTCAGGAATTGAACCAGGGTCTCCTGCATTGCAGGTGGATTCTTTACCAGCTGAGCTATCAGGGAAGCTCCATATGTGGAAAGTACTATCTAAAGCAGAGTGCAGGGTAGAGACATAAAACAGGGTCTATACTTTGTAAAAGCTCACAGTTTGAGAGATAAGCAAGCTGTGGGTATCTATGATTCAAGGCAATATATTTGGAGTGTCACTCAATGCCGCAACCCAGTGTAAAAAAGTGAAGAATCACTCCTAGAGAGCAGTGGAAAATTGCTTTGTGGAGGATGCACCGTTTTTATCTGGCCAGCAACTATTGCAAACTCAAGACAGCTGTATCTAAAATACTTTTAGATACAGAATAAACAGAATAAAAGATATCTTAGCAGATTTAAATCTTTAAGTGCTAATCTGGCATCATGAAAAAGTTAATAACAAAGTTAATATGGCCTGGCACATAACAGGTGCTCTATAAATGCTAGTATCCTTTGGTAGATTTATTTTTTAACCTCAGGAAGTAGTTGTCAAACTATGGTAACCACTAGGGTCACCAGGAGGACTTGTTAAAACAGAGGGCTAAACACTAGTGGTAAAGAGCCGACCTGCCAATGCAGGAGACATAAGAGATGTGGGTTCAATTCCTGAGTCAGGAAGATCCCCTGGAGGAGGGCATGGCAACCTACTCCAGTAGTCTTGCCTGGAGGATCCCATGGACAGAGGAGCCTGGTTGGCTACAGTCCATGGGGTTGCAGAGTTGGACACAACTGAAGCGACTGAGCATGCACAGACTCCATCCCCAGGGTCTCCAGTTCAGACAGTCTGGGATGGGGTCCAGTTATCCGCACATGTAACAAGTTCCCAGGTGATGTTGCTGCTGCTCTTCCAGGGACCACACTTTGAGAAGTATGGCCCTAGGGAATAGTTTAGGTGCTGTGGGAATACACATCTGTAATTTTTCATATCAGAAATAAGTTCCATAGGTCCCAGCTTTTAAACTGTGCTTTTCTTTTTAATGTTTTACTAAAGAAAAGGGGGAAAAACAGTAACACCACTTTACATAGACCTGATCTTTTGGTAAGTCTGGGCAATGACTTCCCATGTGGAGTAAATTAATCTTTCATGCATGCTTTGTGCTCTGGAAAAAGTAAACAGATTCTGTTCAACATTTACCAAATGCTTCATCTGTTGCTGGTCACTGTGCTAATAAGCCCCTCAGAACCAGTCTCTGCCTTGAGGACTCACAGTAAAGTGAGGTGGACAAAACAGAGTTCAATGCATGAAGTGCAGTGATGGGATACGTAAAACCATACGGTGGACTGAGTATTAGGAGAGGGTGAAAGAGGAGCAAACTCAGGCTGGCGAGCTGGGGAGGTGGTGAATCTCTCCTAATAAGATGATCCATGATCCCTGAGCACTGAAGGGTCAACAGGAGTTTTCTAAACAGACTGCAAGAGCATTCCAGCTGGGGGGAACAGCATAGCAACATCAAGGGAGTTTTGTGTTTCTTTTTTCGTTCGGTCACTTAGTCATGTCTAACTCTTTGTGACCCTGTGGACCACAGCACGCCAGGCTTCCCAGTCCTTCACCATGTCCTGGAGTTTGCTCAAACTCATGTCCACTAAGTCGGTGATGCCATCCAACCATCTCATCCTCTGTCGCCCCCTTCTCCTCATGCCCTCAATCTTTCCCAGCATCAGGGTCTTTTCCAATGAGTTGGCTCTTCACATTAGGTGCCAAAATATTGGAGCTTCAGCATCAGTCCTTCCAATATAGTTCTTGTGTTTCTAGGGCTGGCAGCAATTTTGTTCAGCAACATCAAATTACAGAGGTTTTTGTGAACTTTGCTGATGATTTTGAATTAATGATAAACATTTTAAGAAACCCACCCTGACAGCTTCATATTGGAAGGGATTAGCCTGAAAGCAGGGTAACTGCATGGGATATTTTTGTTGCAGTAAAGGTGAGTAAATGTGAGATCAGGAGCAGCTAACATTGTGGCAGTGGGGATAATCGAGAAGAGAGGATGAGATGAGAGAGTAAAGTAGCAGAAAAGAGAGGAACCGGGTCATTTATAGAAGCTGAAAGGTGAGTGAGAGAGTGGAATTTACAAGAACCCTCATATTTCTGCAGGTGGATTCTTTGCTGTCTGAGCCACTAGAGCTCTTTCTGGGATGAAAGACCATCACTGACTATCATAAAGAATATGGGAGAAAGAACAAATGTGAGTTTAGGATATTGAAGTGGGCATGACCACCAGGTTCATCCAAGTAGACGTGGCAATCACATAGCTGACTTGTGTGGGCTTGGGCACAGGACCAAGGTTTTAAAACCCTTGACTTATCCACCATCACCCAGGAGAGAGCAGAGAGTGAGTGACTCTACTATCAAGTTGATTATAGATTATATTTTCATTATAGGGAGAGAGGCAATATCAAGAAAGTCTCCCCATTGCTGGGGTGGACGTTGCAGTGTTCAGGGCATAAACTCACAATCTACCCTTAATGATGACCTTTTGTTCATTCCTACACTCAGTACATAGAAGCAGCAAAGGAGATGCTGTATATCGAAGTCCTCTGCAAACTACAAAGTTCTGTACAAAATTTAAGAGAAGACACACAAGGAGAGGAGAAAGAGGAAGACCACTGACCAACTTCTCAGGGCTTAGCCAAGAACTAGGGTATTGAATCTAGTTCTCACTGGTCCTTAGTCACCTGGACTTCCTCCAGTCCCCTAACGTGCTTTTCATGAAAGCACTTTTTCCTTTCATGAGTGCACCATACCTATGGCTCACCTGTGTCTTTGCTGACCCACAGGTTTGAACAACCTGGAACTGGCAGCAGGAACTATTGTGGGGCTGATATAGGAGCAGCTGTATACCCCTGCACAGATGAGGATGTATCGTAACCCACGGCGTGTCCGTGTCCTTAGGGGAACTAAGCACTTTATAAAGGGATTTTTCTGTGTCTCAAAAAAAGTTATAGAGGAAACGGTAACTACAAGAGCTCGTTTCTCTTATTTGAGTGAGGGCATTATGGGAAATAATACTTTATTCATGCCGTTTTACGCTGGGATCGTTCTACTCTAAATGTATCTGTCATGTAGAAAATGTGTTTATAAATAGGTTCCTATAGAGATAGAGCTCTACACAGCCATTAACAGACTCACATACAATCATTCTTTCATTCCAGGTGTCAACTGTTGTGCTGTTTCGCCCAGTTCAGACACAGGTCGTGGGCTTTCAAACTAATTTTGGAAAGCAGACACTGTGGAGTTGGTAGGTGAGTAAAAAGAAAACAGAAAAATTAGTATTCATGCCCCTCTGGTCTTATATTTCTCACAGAAAGGGGAAATAGTCTAAAATTATTTAATTAAAAAAAAACTTTAAAGGAAGGCAATGAACTGCAGTAATTTCTCTGTGTCACCTTCTAGAAATGTGTTTTCTGGCAAGTGAAAAGCTACAGATTGTGAAACTGTTATTGAACCCCTTCTTTTTCCTGCACAATGCCCAGACTCATTTCTTTTCTTCAGATTTTTACTATTCTGGTTGGTTTGTTCTATTTTATATCCTCTATTTTTAAAAAAATTTCCTTCCTAGGAGGTCAGAGATGATTTTATGGAATCATGGAAATTGGTAACTGAAAGGGATCTTAGTACATCAGCAATTAGCCTGACAGATAGTCAAGTGGGTTGGGGCTTGAACCTACCTTATAACCAAGGCTTCACTTGCCTCACACCAAGCTATTTCCACTACTTAAAGACAACCACACCATGCCCTATTTGCAATGTGAACTGGAAATTTATATTGAGTCATAATGATGAGTGGTGGCTAGAAGTCCTTTCCCCTGGTATAATTTAATTTTTAACTCAGTTTAATTTACCTTCATAATACCATTTTGCAGACTATACCCTTTTCATACAGCACATACATCTCTTGCTCTCAACTGTGAGCTCCCAGGGTAGGTACCATATCTTCACTTCTGTATCCCCAGCACCTAACCAGATACACTATCAGAACACAGGACATCAGTTTAACTCTCAGATGAAGGAACTGCAGTTTGCAATGGTAGTTTCAAATGTAGCACATGGGAACATTATTTAAGAAGCAGTGATATTAAAAGGGAAATTAGTGTACTTACTCTTTGCAGCTTTTCAAATCACACGCTTACAAGTTTTGTTTTTGAGTCGACCGCAAAACTAAACATTCAACATGGTTGTCACTGGGAGTAGTATTAAAAATATTGAACAATCTAACTGAATATGGGAGGAGCCACAGGTGGTGCTAGCAGTAAAGAACCCACTCGCTATGCAAGAGACCTAAGAGACGCAGCTTCGGTCCCTGGGTCGGGAAGATCCCCTGGAAGAGGGTATGGCAACCCATTCTAATATGCTTGCCTGGAGAATGCCATGGACAGAGGAGCCTGGTGGGCTACCATCCATAGGGGTCACACAGAAGCGACTTAGCACAGGCCTAGCACACAGTTCCCACAAGCAGCCACGTGAGGGTAATTCTCAGGGAGGACAGCCACGGCTGGGGAGGACGAGGGATGGGACACTGAGCACTTGCCTAAGAGGCTGCTAGTGTTGCTGCCAAGGGTGCATACTCCTGGAGATTGCATGGCTGTGGTCAGGGAGGAGGAGCAAGCAGCCCCGGGGCTCTCATGCAGGAACCCCAGGCCTCACTAGGACCGCCCCTGCCCCCATGCATTCCACCTAGCGGTCCCTCCCACCTGAGCTCACAGGATGGCGGGAGGCACTGGTTGTAGAGCAAGGAACAGTGTCTTCTATGCACATTTATCAGCTGAATTAGCTGGTCATCAAAAATGTAAAATCTCCCTCTGATTTTTAACGGGGAATTATTACATTTTGCAGTGAAAGTTGGATGGATTCCCCACTTAAGACCCTCTGATATACTGAACAAACTACTGTAACAACCAAAGAAACAAGAGTTGAAAAGAAAGAAAAGTCTGTGTGTCTGTATTTGGGGTGTGAATGCCCCTCATGGAGGCATTCTCCACTGTACAAGAGACTCACAAAATTCACAACAGAATTTTTTTACTTCAAGCCACTTGAGTGATTTATTTTTTAATTGCAAAATTGGTTTCCAACACAACTTTTCAAGGACACATCTACTGCCTAAGACAAGGTATACTGATGTCCACCCTCATACAGCAGGCCAGGCCAGGTCAGGTGTTCAAAACTGGAACAGAAGCTTGTACCAATTTTCCTGATTAAAAAAAAAAAAATTTTTTTTAAAGCTCATTCTGTTTAAAGTAGTCTTTCCTTCTTAATGTCAGAATTTTTGCTGGAAATATTTAATTGGAGAGGAATAGTAAGATTTCTTGGTTCAAATAAGGCAGAAAATCCTGCTTAGACAACATAACTAAGGTCAGATATCATCTTCTACAACAGTAATCATGTTGAATTTTTATCATTCAAATCTAAATAAATTTTAAAAATTTTATACTACATTTCAGAGGTAACTTCCTTCATGAATTAGTAAATTATCTTCAAAAACTGGAATGTGAACTCAGTCATCCCCCCTAAACACCCCTCCCCTTTTCAATTCAACCTTAAAGTATACACTTCAAAATTTCTTCCTCTTATATTCTCCTTTAAAGGCCAGTTTCTAGCAGACAATTCAACCAACTGCTGTATTTTTCCATATATGATGCCAGGGAATAGAAACAAGTGAGATAGTTTCTTATATGATATAATTGTTTCCACTAAAAACTCAGGAAAGCAGGAACCAATCCATCAACAAGGGCAAACAAAAGACTGTGTAATCCACAAACTTTAACTTTTGATCACTTATAAAACTGAAACCTAAATAAGCCATAAACTAAAGAGATGGTAACTGTCAAGGTGTAGGGTTTCTTCTTCATTCCCTGCAGAATTATTAAACTATATACTCTCTGTGGCTTTAACGTCTAACACCAAAATTATAATTGCAGCCTCTTTATCTATTTTAATGTCACATCCATTTTTGTTTTTTAACCAGAAATTAAGCAAGGGCAACTCCATTTTAAAGCGCTTTTTTGGGGAAGATGTGTGAGGCTAGTACTACTTTCTTTGATGTCTATTTACAGGGTTAATAGAAAGAGAATATCAAGATACCCTTATACCAATAAAAATGAAATGTGCTATAATCTTCTCTGCAAATGAAAATTGACACGAATGAAACAATCCCAAAGCCCTCAAAGAACTAAGTTTGAGTCTCCAGCTGGAGAAGTCATTAAGAAGGTGAGAAATATGATTGAAGCCAACATTTAAGAAGCTAGAAGAGGTACATGATGACTCATGAACCTATTGGACCAACCAACAGCTTTCCTCTACATTTCAAAGCCCAGTGTTTTCACAAGTCATCAATCATTCTCAATGGAGCTATTACACACTAGCCATTTACCCCTGCTTTCTTTTACATTTCAATCTCTTCTTCACTCATTTACATACTTTGGCCACCTGATGCGAAGACCCGACTCATTAGAAAAGACTCTGATGATGGGAAAGATTGAAGGCAGGAGGAGAAAGGGATGACAGAGGATGAGATGGCTGGATGGCATCACCGACTCAATGGACATGAGTTTGAGAAAAGCTCTGGGAGATAGTGAAAAACAGGGAAGTCTGGCGTGCTGTAGTTCATGGGGTCACAAAGAGTTGGATGTGCCTGAGCGACTGAACAACAGCAGCAACAGCTAAATGTATTTATTGTGCTCACCTAAAAATAATGCTCTTCTGATCTCTACCTCTTTTCCTAGGAACTATTTCTTTTTTACACCATTAACATTTTTGAAAGAATTTTTCACAAATGCTATGTCCACAATCTCTACTGCCCCATCTATAACTTCCATTCTCCAAACTTCACTGAAAATACGTGTCCCTCTGTTCTCTAGATGTTCATGTATAACATTTTGATTGTTATACTTTTCTTTCCATCCTCATCCTCTTACATACTTCTGCAGCATTTGATTCTATAAAATATCACTTTTGTTCTTAAGACTCCTTTCTCCCTTGCCTACTAGTCAAAAAAAAAAAAAAAATCACTTCACGCAGAGCCTTGGAATGTAGGCAATTCCTAATTTAATAATAAACTTGCAGTTTATCTACTTGGTAAGATCTACCTCTACAAATTTCATCTTCAAAAACATGCATGTAGCTTTTCAATCACTGTCCTTGAACTTAAGTCCTCTCCTGAGGCCTGGACCCATAGTTCAACTATCCAATAAACATTTCTATCTGCTATTTCACCTGCGAATACTCCTAACACATGTTCCGTATCAAACGTCACCATCTCTAACCCATTTTTCCTCGTGTTCTTGTTCCTACTTTTTTTTTCAAAGGTTTCATCTTTCTAAGTGAATAATGGTTTCTTTCTTTCAGTTTTCTTCTCTTTTAGTCCTCAATACTGAATTGATGAGCCATTCTCCAAAGGAGAGATGTGGAAATATAGCAGTGAATCAAGCAATGACACTGAATGTGTCCTTAGGATAGAACTAGTTGTTTGGGGCTTTGAGAGTCAACACCAGTCTGATGGTACCAAGGTACCTGTGATGATAGCATTTAGTTCAGCTTGAAAACAGTTTTTGAGCATGACTTATGCAGGACTAGAACTCTGCTAGCAACGCAGGCTTCCTTCCTCAGGAATATGAATCCCCACAGTAGTGGAATTAATGAAAGAATGGTATGAGCTTGAATCAATGTCTTAACTTTCTTGAACAATCTCCATAAATATTTGTTCCTAATGAAGAGTCTATCTCTTGGGAGTTCCCTATTGTTCCAAAGGTTAGGACTCTGCACTTTCACTGCTGAGGACCCAGGTTCAATCCTTGGTCTGGGAACTAAGATCTCGTGGCACAGTCAGAAAAAAAAAAAAAAGGAAGGGAGAATGTCTTCACTTTTTCTAATTCAGCATTTTACAGTGATAATATAGAGAAGGAAATGGCAACTGACTCCAGTATTCTTGCCTGGGAAACTCTATGGACAGAGGAGCCTGACAGGTAGCCCCAAACAAATACAACAGAACCTGTAAGGTGCTAGGCATTGTTTATGGAGAAGGCAATGGCACCCCACTCCAGTCCTCTTGCCTGGAAAATCCCATGGATGGAGGGGCATGGTAGGCTACAGTCCATGGGGTCGTTAAGAGTTGGAGACGACTGAGCGACTTCACTTTCACTTCTTACTTTAATGCACTGGAGAAGGAAATGGCAACCCACTCCAGTGTTCTTGCCTGGAGAACCCCAGGGAGGGCAGAGCCTGGTGGGCTGCCGTCTATGGGGTCGCACAGAGTCGGACACGACTGAAGCGACTTAGTAGTAGTAGTAGGAGGAGGAGGCATTGTTTAAGTGCTTCAAAAATATTTTCTCTGTTAACCCTCATCACTAACCTGGGAAGCACCATCATTAACTACTGAATGATGCCACGTAAGACTTCATGGGGTTGTGCAGGGCACAATCTGTGCAATTGTATCTCTCGGTGCTGATTTTTCTTTTTACAAATGAAGATATTGAACCACAGAGAGAGGTTAAGGAACTTGTCCAAAGTCATGCAGTTACTAAGCTAGTATTAAGCAAGGATTCAAACCATGTAAATGGATATTCTGACATTTAATTCTCTGCTTAATCATTATACCAAACCACCTCTTCTCTTGAAGGACATATTGCAAATACTTGCTTTTATGCTTGTCTCCTCACTTAGAATGTGAATCCCACTAAAGGAAGAAGAGATTTAATTTCTTAAATTGTTATTCTTAGTATTAATAAAAAGAGCCTAGAATCTGGCATATAGCAGACACTCAATAAATTGTGGCTAATATCATTCATTTTTATCATTCTTATTACAAAATCAGCTATCAATTAATGTTTGTTGAATAAATGACTATGCTAATTCTCTAGTGTGTCAAAATAAATATATGAGAAAAATAAGTATGTGGTAAGGATGGTAAATACCTTTTGCTTCGTATAAGCTTTCTGATTAATCTCTGAGACAGAAACCTATTCAACCATTCCAGTGAGGAACGATGCAGTTTAAACAAATCCTTACACTGTCATGGGATCGCCCAGTGATCTTAACATGGCCTCCAAATTATGCAGCCATGGATAGCTGTATATTTTAGAGCTTAAAAAAAAGGTAAGAATGTATTCACAAGAGAGGGCAGTCTGATGGAATGTTTCAGGGATGAAACTGAACGGATGGAGATATTGTGCAAAGAAATCAGCAGCCAGCACTTAACAGATCCGAAGAAGAAAAGATGTAAACTGAGCTTACACGAATAAAGATGGTTGTCACCAGAGAGTTTCATGAAGGGGATCACAGATAACCTGTTATTATAGTGTGTTACACCATGGGAGAAAGTGAAAAGCAATAGCTCTCTTAAATTTATTAGATTAATAACATCTGCTAAAATTCTCTTTAACAAAGACCACAGTCAGAAGTATATACGTCCTAAAGAGAAGCTATTGGTAGCTAAAAGGCCCTTTGGGGGAAATTCATCTGATGAAAACCCTCAGGAGGATGCAGGGGGATTATGTGAATACATATGTCTATTTCTATCCTTGGATGGGATACATTTTTAAAAGCAAAACAAAGTTCAATGTTCGGTGGGCAGGGCCTTACCAGTGGTTTTAGGACTGGCAACCTAAGCAAAATACACTAAGAAAATTTGATTTCACATAATTATAGAAACATAAACTTTGATTTTTGTCCTTTTTTCTAGTTTGAAAGATTTCTATGAGAGGGTAGAAATTTTAAATATAATATTTATTTTAGAATCAAAACACAGGGAGCTGGAACAGTCCTAATAGACTATTTAGTGCAAGTAGATTAGTTTACAGTAAGTGAACTTACAAAGTAGAGTCATTAAATACTCAGTCACCTTAGTAAGGAAAGAATCAAGCACCGATGTTATCTTTTCATGTTCTCACCATCATAATACTCTCCTTTTGATACAGTTTATTGTTTAACTGCATGTTAGGAGATTAAATAGCTAAAAGGCTAAGGAAAAACTAGTCCTTTATTTTCATACTAACTCACAAAGACTGCATGAAAGGAGGGGCTTATCAACTGGATCATTAAATACACTTTGCTTGCAAATTTGTGGAACTGAGACACTGAATCCCAAAAGGGCCCCATGTGAACTCTGAGAGAAAGTGGAATGGTATCCTGACACATTTATCACTGTCATTGAAATATTTACATCGGGTGCTATAAATCTGAATGACAAATCTTGGAAAGCACCTGAAAACCACAGGAAATATTCTATTCTTGCTTAATATATGGAAATAGTTAATGGCAGAAAAAGAACTCAGAGTTCAGAGCAAACAGGCAGTATCTTTTAACACGAGCTGGATCCTGTTACTTGAGGCTGGATATCTACTGTTCTGCAGATTATGTGAATTGGCTACCATCTAGAACAAGGAATAAAAGAGACAAGTACATTTTCACCTGGCCTGTGCAATGATAATCAAACTGCTAAGCAGTAAATGGTAATACCATGATTCTTCATGTAATCTGACTGCTCACTAGCCAAGTCTGACTGCTCACTAGCCTCCAATGTGAATTTAAATTAAGCTATTGAGGGTAATAAATATGTGGCATACAAATACTCAGATATTAAGAATTTAAATGCATTTTCATGATTTTCAGAAAGTTTAGCAAAACTCTAAATGTTTTTATATTATACAGTGAAGGTCACCCTGGAATGATAAGGTCACATTTAAGTTAAAAATGTAACTTTCCTATCATCCTAAGTGAAGGAAGTCAGACAGAGAAAGACAAATATTATATAATGTCAGTTACATGTGGGATCTAATAAAAAATTATACAAATGAACTTAATATAAAACAGAAACAAACTCACAGATCTCAAATTTATGGCTACCAAAGGGGAAACATGGCAGGGGGAAGGGGGAGTGATAAATTAGGAGATTGGGATTATCATATATACACTGCAATATATAAAATAGAAAACTAATAAGAATCTCCTGTATATGTATAGCACAGGGAACTCTAGTCAATATTCTGTAATAACATATATGGAAAAAGCATCTAACAAGAATGGATATATATATATATATATATATATATATATCTGATTCATTTTGCTGTACACCTAAAACTAACACAACATTGTAAGTCACCTATACTTCAATAAAAAAATTTTTAGAAGATGAAAAAAAGGTAACTTTCCTACTAATAAGTGAAGCCAGCAGGTTGACTTCTTAATATGTTTTTTCATACTTTGTGTTTTTCCGACTATATGGCTGTGGCATGCGTGCACTTAAGTAGGGTTAGAGTTATGAGGAAAGGCAGCATGATATGGGTAAAGCCTGCTTCATTTTCTAACCTTCTTTTTAGTATTTAGTTTTAGTTTTAGTATTTAGTTTTAGTATTTAGTCATGAAATGGCACAAGGATAGAAAATGACTTGGACTGATATCAAAGCCTTTAGTTCTACCTGACATTTGCTTTCAAAAACTGTGACTGGGAATGAGACAGCTGTGTTCAGCCTGTATGTGTGTTTTTGTTTTTGTTTTTTTTTTCTGGTTCATCCTTTTAACTCTATGCAGAATCTAATCTCACCTAAGTACTGTTACTTTGATTTATGCATGAGTCAATTAAGCTTCAAGAATAACTGAACTTTTATATGATTAGACAGATTATAAAGTTACCTGAAATATATTGACTCAATGTCAAGGAACAGAGCCTGATAGCTACACTGCCTAGAACCTTAGTAGGTACTTCGTAAATTTTGTGCAATTCCATATAACTCGTGTGGATGAAGAATTAATAAAATGATATTTTAGTTGCTGACAGATTTGAAATATGGAGTTCAGAGTTTTAATATATCCATAAATGTTAACCTTCTTGGTTTCTTTGGATGCCTAAAACCATCAGACTTCAGTTAAGAGCAGACTATGCTTATAGTCACTAAACATATTACATTGGGTATTTATTTAAATTAAAAGAAATTCATAAACCTAGCTCACCTGAGTCCTTTGGAGACAATTCATGGAATATGAAGTATAGGTAGGACAGGGTAATGCGGCTAGATTTGTTTTTAAGAGCATGTTTTTTACTTGGCATCATGTATTTATTTGATGTGTTTTACTTTCTCAATAAACTGGGCGCACACATCACATATTCAGAGAAACAGAATTTCCTTTCTTTGATCATTTTGAATGTTTTTTTTTGATTACTTAATGTCCTTTTTATTACATACAACTACTTAAAATGTTTGAAGGGAGATTGAGTATAAATATCAACTAAATTAATACTTGGAATCGGGGGGAAAGGTCTCTAACCTCCCTCACTTTTCTGAAACTTAATAGTAGTATATTTTATTCCTTCATTAGCTTTTCAGAGAGAATAAATAGCAAGTACCATTGGACCACCTCCTCTTGATGGCTGATAACCATTTGGCCCCATAGAATAATGGGGAAATGTTGGTACTTTGGGCAATATCTTACACCCTGGGGGCACTTAATGGCTTTATTCTCCCCAAAGCTTTTCTCACATTCAGGTAATATGTTGAACTCTAAGAGCAATGCAGTTACTCTTTCAACCCAGTAGAGTACCGTTTGATTTACCACTCTGCTGCACAAAATGGTACCCTGGTGGCTTGAAAAAGACAGTGGGGAGAACGTGGCTCATTAAATAGTAATTGATGCTGCTACTACTAATGCTAGTGCTACTGCCAAAATAACTGTGGTGCTTCCATTCTGTTCTTCCACGAGCCTGAGAATAAGCACCGTTCATCCCCATGGGCAGTCAATTGCCAGGCAAGCCTGGTGGAAGCACAGAGGCCAAGCTGACTGATGAGGCAATCAAGACTTCAAGAGTCTAATGTGCTCCATGTTGCCTGAATCACATTCTACCTCCACAATCCACAAATGCATTACAAATCCTCACAGATCCTGATGAGATATTGTTTAATGTAAGTAAAATTTCAGATATTTGATATTTACCCTTGAAGTGCCAATTTTTCCTACTTTCTCAAATGAGCCTGGGAATTTTTCAGAAATTGTCTTACACACTGTCTACTTGTTCAAGACTATTTTGACCATAATCCAATCTGTCTAAATAACTGAGAACCACCATTATTAACAATAATTATTACACTGTACTGAAAAGTGGCAAAGCCCTCAAAACACTCCACATGTAATATAATGTGCCATAGTCTCTGGCTACTGGGCTTTTCTGTTTTGTTTCATTTTGCTTTTTATAATTTTTCTGACTCCTTCCATCTTATTAGAATTGTCATTCTTTGCTGAGATCATGATATCAGAGCAATTTTTTTTTTGTAGATAAATTCATCTAATTTCTGAAGGCATAAAAATTAGAAAAAAATGTTTGGTAATTAAAGGGTTGGAAAATAGAAAAATTTTTAAGAACTAGGTGAAATTTACTTTTTTTTTAAGATTTAAAAAATTTTTAATGGAGGATAACTACTTTACAATATTGTGTTGGTTTCTGCCATATATCAACATGAATCAGCCACAGGTATACATGGTCCCCTCCCTCCTGGACTTCCCTCCCACCTCCCACCCCATCCCACCCCTCGAGTGCCTCAGTGAACACTGGGGAACATGTGTCTTTTTCAATTATGGCTTCCTCAGGGTATATGCTCAGTAGTGGGATTGCTGGGTCATATGGTAGTTTTATTCCTAGTTTTTAAGGAATCTACATACTGTTATCCACAGTGACTGTATTAATTTACATTCCCACCAACAATGCAAGAGGGCTCCCTTTTCTCCACACCTTCTCCAGCACTTATTGTTTGTAGATTTTTTGATGATGGCCAGTCCAACCAGTGTGAGGTGATACCTCATTGTCCCACCCCTCGAGTGCCTCAGTGAACACTGGGGAACATGTGTCTTTTTCAATTATGGCTTCCTCAGGGTATATGCTCAGTAGTGGGATTGCTGGGTCATATGGTAGTTTTATTCCTAGTTTTTAAGGAATCTACATACTGTTATCCACAGTGACTGTATTAATTTACATTCCCACCAACAATGCAAGAGGGCTCCCTTTTCTCCACACCTTCTCCAGCACTTATTGTTTGTAGATTTTTTGATGATGGCCAGTCCAACCAGTGTGAGGTGATACCTCATTGTAGTTTTGACTGCATTTCTTTAATAATGAGCAATGTTGAGCATCCGTTCATGTGTTTATTAGCCATCTGTATGTCTCCTTTGGAGACATGTCCATTTAGGTCTTCTGGCCACTTTTTGATTGGGTTGTTTTTCTGGTATTGAGCTGCATGAGCTGCTTGTATATTTTGGAGGTTAATCTTTTGTCAGTTGTTTCATTTGCTCTATTGTACACATATATAATGGAATATTACTCAGAGGAAGGAACACATTTGAGTCAGTTCTAATGAGGTGGATGAACCCAAAGCCTATTATACAGTGTGAAGTAAGTCAGAAAGAGAAAAACAAATATCATATATTAATGCATATTTATGGAATCTAGAAAGATGGTACTGATGAACCCATTTGCAGGGCAGCAATGGAGATACAGACAGAGAAAACAGACTTGCGGACACAGTGTGGGCAGCAATGGAGATGCAGACAGAGAAAACAGACTTGTGGACACAGTGCAGGAATGAAAGCAAGAGACGAATTGAAAGACTAACATTTAAACATATACATTACCACATGGAAAATAGACAACCAGCGGGAATTTGGTTCACTCAAACCCGGCGCTCTGTGATTCTATGATATTTATATTAGTTCCTCATAAGCATTGTGTTGTTTACTGCCTGGTCCTTGGATATATTCTGTATTGCTGATATTTCAGAAAAATAACTTCCAGATAAGTGAAATCTTAGTTGATATGACTCAGAACACTGTTTTTAGAACATTATTTTTCCCTTTCATTTTCTTGTTTTCCCTTTTATTGGTATTACTTTACTTAAGGCCTCCTTGGACCTTTTTGGAAACTTTCATCTTTTGTGTATGCACATGTATAATATTTACATGCACAAAAGGGTTTGTGTGTGTGTGCCCGTATCACCTTTTTATTCAGAAAATATTGCTGCTAATCACAATCACTTTGAAAGGTATAAGAACATCTGCCAGTGTAGAAGATAACCACTTGCTATTATGATTTTCATCTCCTGGATGTATATCACCTTTGGCCAGGACCTCCTGCAACACCAGAAGATGGACTCTGAGATGTCTAGCTCTCTCCTGACACAGTTCTGTGTGCCACTAGAACATCTTTTTGCAGCATATGTTAGGAACATCATATATTAGGAAAAGCACTATTATTAGGAATCTTTAGGAATACTTGAATACTAAAGTGCTACCATTCAGTGAATGCATATAACAAATTACCTCCTATATGTTATTGCCAGGCGCCCTTCTACTTTGTAGCACTGAACCACTGCTGTCATCTTGGGATGGAACTAACTCAGCTAAGTCAGTTTCTTCTAGCTGAGCATATTTACTATTGAGTAAGGCAGCATATAATTGGTTTGATATAAAAAAAAAACCCTGAATTTATCACAGAATCATAAAAGTCTAGTACTATATTTTAAGTGGCTTTAAAAATAACACTTTGGGTAGCAGGGATAGGCAGACTTCAAGAAAAAAAGAGAAGTCTCTGAAGGGAAGGAAATTAATTTTCATCTATTGGATGCCCACTGGGCACTGTGCACTGCACTACATGTTAGAGACACTTCTCATTTAATCCAAACAGCAGTTCTATAGGGTGGATATTATCACCCCATTTTGTAGAGGAGAAAACTGAAACCATAAATAGTGCATTCATTTTTCCCAAGCTAATGTTTATTAAATAGAACAGTCATTATGTAAACCTAGGTCTATTTGACTCTGAAGACTGGGTTCTTTCCACTGTTGTACTCCATGATGCCTCTCTTCTGTAGAAATTTCCCTGTGTACTGTTGCCAAAATTCATTTAAATGCATTAGTCATTCCCAGAAACACTTAAAAACTAGACTGTTCTAATACCTATTCTTCTGAAACTATTTCAAAAATTTGCAGAGGAGAGAACACTTCCAAATTTATTTTGTAAGGCCATCATCACCTTGACACCAAAACCAGACAAAGATATCATAAAAAAAGAAAATTACAGGCCAATATCACTGATGAACATTTATCCCAGGAATGCAAGGACTTTTCAATTTGCAAATCAATCAGTGTGATATACTCCGTTAGCAAATTGAAGAATAAAACGATATGATCATCTCAATAGATACTGATAAAGGTTTTGATAAAATTCAGCATGCACTTATGGAAAAAACTCTTCATAAAGTGGGCATAGAGGGAAACTATCTCAACATAATAAATGCCATATGTGACAAACCCACAGCTAACATCATAATCAATGGTGAAAAGCTGAAAGCATTTCCTCTAAGATCAAGTCCAAGACAAGGATACCCATTCTTGCCACTTTTATTCAGCATAGTTTTGGAAGTTCTGGCCACAGAAAAAAATAGAGGAATCCAAATTGGAAAAGAAAGAGTAAAACTGTCAGTGTTTGCAGATGACATGATGCTATACAAGGTCAAGAGACTACCAGAAATCTACTAGAGCTCATTAATTAATTCTGTAAAGTTGCTGGATTAATTGATGTACACAAATCTGTTGCATTTCTATACACTAACAATGACATATCAGAAAGAAAAATTAAGGAAACAATCTCATTTATCATCACATCAAGAAGAATAAAATACCTAGGAATAAACCTACCTAAGGAGGAAAAGACCTCTACTTCAAAAACTGTAAGATGCTGAATGAAATTGAAGATGACCCAAACAGATGGAAAGATATACCATGTTCTTGGATGGGAAGAATCATATTGTTAAAGTGACCATACTACCCAAGGTAATCCACAGATTCAATGCAATCTGTATCAAATCATCAATGGCATTTTCCACAGAACTAGAAAAAAATTTTTTTTATTTGTATGTTAATACAAAAGACCCCAAATAGTTCAAACAATCTTGAGAAAGAAGAATGCAGCTGGAGAAATCTGACTCCCTGACTTCACTATACTACAAAGCTACAGTAATCAAAACAGTATGATACCTGCACGAAAATGGACTTATAGATCAGACAGAATAGAAAGTCCATAAATAAACCTATGCTTTTGCTTTTTGCTTGCATGCATGCTCAGTTGTTTCCAACTCTGTGAAACTCCATGGAAGGTAGCCCACCAGGCCCTTCTATCCTTGGGATTTCCTAGGCAAGAATACTGGAGTGGGTCGCCATTTCCTCCTCCAAGGGATCTTCCTAACCCAGGGATTGAACCCAAGTCTCTTGCATCAGCAGGTTGATTCTTTACCACTAGCACCACCTGGGAATTAATCAATTAATGAGTAACAAAGGAGGCAAAATATACAATGGGAAAAGACAGTCTCTTCAGTACATGGTGCTGGGAAAACTGGACAGCTACATGTAGAAAATAATGAAATTAGAACATTTTTTAACACTATATACAAAAATAAAATGGATTAAAGACCTAAATACAAGATCAGTTAGTATGAAACTCCTAAAGGAAAACATATGCAGAACACTCTTTGACATGAATCTCAGCAATATGTTTTTGGATCTGTATCCTAGAGTTTTGGAAATAAAAACAAAAATAAATAAGTTGGACTTAATTAAACTTAAAAACTTTTGCATAGCAAAAGAAACCATACACAAAAGACTGGGAGAAAACATTTGCAAATAATGCTACCAACAAGGGATTAATTTCTAGAACATACAAACAGTTCAAACGGCTTAATTAAAAAAAAAAAATCAAAAAAATCGACAGAAGATCTAAATACAGATTTCTCCAAAGAAGACATATAGAAGGCCAACATATACTTGGAAAGGTGCTCAATATAGCTAATTATTAGAGAAATGTTAATCAAAACTACAATGAAGTATCACCTCACACCAGTCAGAATGACCATCATTAAAAAGTATACAGACCATAAAAGCTAGACAGACTGTGGAGAAAGAGAAATCCTCCTATGTTGTTGGTGGGAATGTGAACTGGTGTAGCTACTATCAAGAACAGATGGAAGTTCCTTAAAAAACTAGAAAACTGTAATTTGAAAAGGTATATGTACCCCACTGTTCTCAGCAGCACTGTTTACAATAGCTAAGACATGGAAGCTCCCTAAGAGCCCATCAACAGGTGAGTGGATAAAGAGGATGTGGTATATATACACAATCAAATATTAATCAGCCATAAAAAAGAACAAAATAATGCCATGTGCAGAAACATGGATGAACCTAGAGATTATCACATGAAGTGAAGTAAGTCAGAGAATGGCAAATATCAATGCTATCACTTATACGTGGAATATAAAAAAATTTAAACGAACTTATTTATGAACCAGAAATAGATTCATAGATAGAAAAAAAAAAACACCTTATGATTAGCAGAGGGGATAGTGAGAATACAGGGAGAGAAATTAAGAGTTTAGGATTAACATATACACACTATTATAAATAAAATAGATTAAAAAATAAAAATCTACTGCTAGCTAGGAACTATATTCAATGTCTCGTATAACCTTTGCCCATGAACAGCATGAAAAGGCAAAGAGATATGATACTGGTAGATGAGCCTCCCAGGTCAGAAGGTGTCCAGTATGCTACTGGGGAATCTAGAAAGAACGAAGCGGTTGGGCCAAAGCAGAAATGAGGCTTAGTTGTGGCTGTGCCTGGTGATGAAAGTCTGATGCTGTAAAGGACAATATTGCATAGGAAACTGGAATGTTAGGCACATGAATCAAAGTAAATTGGATGTATTCAGGCAAGAGACAGCCAGATTGAAAATCAACAGCTTAGGAATCAGTGGGTGAATGGGCGAATTCAATTCAGATGACCATTATATGTACTACTGTGGGCAAGAATCTCTTAGAAAAAATGGAGTAGCCCTCATAGTCAACAAAAGAGTCTGAAATGCAGTACTTGGGTGCAATCTCAAAAATGATAGATGATCTCAGGTCATTTCCAAGGCAAACCATTCAACATCACAGTAATCCAAGTCTATGCCCCAACCACTGATACTGAAGAAGCTGAAGTTGACCAGTTACCTGAAGACCTACAATGCCTTCTAGAACTAACATCAAAGAAAGATGTTCTTTTCATCATAGAGGACTGGAATGCCAAAGTAAAAAGTCAAGAGATATCCAGAATAACAAGTAAGTTTGGCCTTGGAGTACAAAATGAAGCAGGGCAAAGGCTAACAGAGTTTTGCCAAGAGAACTCCCTAGTCACAGCAAACACCCTTTTCCAACAACTCAAGAGATGTCTCTACATATGGACATCACCAGATGGCAGTACTGAAATTAGACTGATATGTTCTTTGTAGCCAAAGATGGAGAAGCTCTATATAATCAGCAAAAACAAGACCTGGAGATGACTGCAACTCAGATCATGAGCTCCTTATTGCAAAATTCAGAATTAAATTGAGGAAAGTAGGGGGAAACTTCTAGGCCATTCAGATATGACCTAAATCAAATCCTTTATGATTATACAGTGGAGGTGATGAATAGATTCATAGGATTAGATCTCATAGACAGAGTGCCTGAAGAACTAAGGACAGAGGTTTGTAACATCCAGAACAGTGACCAAAACCATTCCAAAGAAAAGAAAATGCAAGAAGGCAAAGTGGGTGTCTGAGGAAGCTTTCCAAATAGCTGAGGAGAGAAGAGAAGCAAAAGGGAGAAAGGAAAAGACACATCCAACTGAATGCAAAGTTTCAGAGAATAGTAAGGAGACATAAGAAGGTCTTCCCAAAGGAACAATGCAAAGAAATAGAGGAAAAAAATAAAATGGAAAAGAAGGGATCTCTTTTAGAATATTGATATTAAGGGAACATTTCATGCAAAGATGGGCATGATAAATGACAGGTATGGTAAAGACCTAACAGAAACAGAAGAGACAAGAAGAGGTAGCAAGAATACACAGAAGAATTATACAATAAAGGTCTTAACGACCCAGATAACCACAGTGGTGTAATCACTCACCTAGAGCTGGACATTCTGGAGTGTGAAGTCAAGTGGGCTGTGATTTTGAACAAAACTAATGGAGGTGATGGAATTCCAGCTGAGTTATTTCAGATCCTAAAAGATGATGCTGTTAAGGTGCTGCGCTCAATATATCAGCAAATTTGAAAACTCAGCAGTGGTCACAGGCCTGAAAAAAAGTCAGTTTTCATTCCAATTCCAAAAAAGGACAATGACATAATTTTCCAGCTACCATACAATTGAGCTCATTTCACATGCTAGCAGGGTTAGGCTCAAAATCCTTCAAACTAGGCTTTGGCAGTAAGTGAACTGAGAGTTTCCAAGATGTACAAGCTGTCTTTAGAAAAGGCAGTGGAACCAGAGATCAAATTGCCAACATTCACTGGATCATAGAGAAGGCAAAGGAGTTCCAGAAAAACATCTACTTCTGCTTTGACTCTATGAATCACAACAAATTGTGGAAAATTCTTAAAGAATGGGAGTACCAGATCACTTACTTGTTTTCTGAGAAACCTGTATGCAAGTCAAGACGCAGCAGTTAGAACTGGACATGGAACAACTGACTGATTTAAAATTGGGAAAGGAGGATGACAAGGCTGTGTATCATCACCCTGCTTATCTAACTTATATCATGTAAAACGTCTGGCTGGGTGAGTCACAAGCTGGAATCAAAACTGCCTGGAGGGAAAAAAACAAACAAACAACTGCCTGGAGGAATATCAACCACCTCAGATATGCATATACTACCACTCCAATGGCAGAAAGTAAAGAGGAACTAAAGAGCCTCTTGATGAAGGTGAAAGAGGAGAGTGAAAAAACTGGCTTCAAACTCAACATTTAAAAAACAAAGATCAAGGCATCTGGTCCCACCACTTCATGGCAAATGGAAGAGGAAAAGGTGGAAGCAGGACAGATTTTTATTTTCTTGCACTTCAAAATCACTACGGATGATGACTACAGCCATGAAATTAAAAGACACTTGCTCCTTGGAAGGAAAGCTATGACAAACCTAGACAGCATATTAAAAAACAGAGACATCAGTTTGCCAACAAAGGCCCATGTAGTCAAAGCTTTGGTTTTTCCGGTAGTCATATACGGAAGCGGGAGCTGGACCATAAAGAAGGCTGAGTGACAAAGAACTGATGCTTTTGAATCATGGTGTTGGAGAAAACTCTTGAGAGTCTCTTGGACTGCAAGGAGATCAAACAAGTCAATCCTAAAGGAAATCAGTCCAGAATATTCATTGGAAGGACTGATGCTGAAGCTGAAGTTCTAGTACTTTGGCCACCTGATGCAAAGAACTGACTCATTGGAAAAGACCCTGATGATGGGGAAGATTGAAGGCAAAAGGAGAAGATGGTGGCAGAAAATGAGATGGTTAGATAGTATTACTGACTCAATGAACATGAATTTGAGCAAACTCCAGGAGATAATGAGGACAGAGGACTCTGGCATGCTGCACTCCATGGGGTTGCAAAGAGGCAGACATGATTTACTGACTGAACAACAATAACAAAAAACCTATAACAGAAAAGAATCTGAGAAAGAATATACACACACGCACACACACACACACACACACATATAACTGAATTATTTTGCTATATACCTGACGCTAACACAACATTGTAAATTAACTGAACTTCAATTTAAAAATACTATTCTAATTTTTTTGCAGTAATAATTTAATCTTTTTCTATTCCTCTATTTCTTTCAGTACATTGATATATGGCTATCGTGATGGCATGGAAATCTGTGAATAAGTCTGCTCTTTTAACAGCATAGTGTGAGTTTATAGGACCGGAATATAAAAACAAGTGAAGAAATAGGGATCAAAGTCTAGCAAAGATAAGAGGACCCTGGCATGCTGCACTCCATGGGGTCGCAAAGAGGCAGACATGATTTACTGACTGAACAACAACAACAAAAAACCTATAACAGAAAAGAATCTGAGAAAGAATATACACACACACACACACACACACACACACATATAACTGAATTATTTTGCTATATACCTGAAGCTAACATAACATTGTAAATTAACTGAACTTCAATTTAAAAATACAATTCTAATTTTTTTGCAGTAATAATTTAATCTTTTTCTATTCCTCTATTTCTTTCAGTACATTGATATGTGGCTATCGTGATGGCATGGAAATCTGTGAATAAGTCTGCTCTTTTAACAGCATAGTGTGAGTTTATAGGACTGGAATATAAAAACAAGTGAAGAAATAGGGATCAAAGTCTAGCAAAGTCTCACATAAGACAGCCCCAAAAATCCTTGAGTAAATCAAGTTACTAAAAGTAGATCTGATATACGAGTTAATCATTACTTGTAAATTTTCTACTTTATGTTGCCTTTTTCAAATATTATACTGCCTTACAAATGGAAATTAAATACATATCGCTTGGATTATGCTTGAAAATGGTATCCACACCTTACAATGTGGACATTTTTTGGAAACAACAGCTATGAAGTCATGTGCAACTATGTGTTCTTTAAAAAGAATCACTAGCAAAAATGGACACGACGTTACCTTTGTCATGCCTCATCTATCTACATTTTTACTGTGAAAGCATCCGCAAACAGGTTTCTGCCCAGTTCAGGAGGTGTGTGATACATACTGCAAATCTGGAGCTTGATCATTTTAATCCACTTATTCAGTACTAAATGTGAGCCTGTGGCATATTAGAATATATATTCAAAACCAAAACAAGTAAATAAAAAAACTCACTGTAATCAGATGTAAAACTTTGTTACATCTTTGAAATCATTAGAAGAATGAATAATTTTCCTCAGTCTCCCATACGCTGAAAGGGAGGAAGGGCATAGGGTTTGCACTTTTGGTTATCTGAAGCATGTAAAATCCACAACTTTTTTGATGCACATTAAAATAATAACTCTAAATAAGTCAAATGCTTCACTAAAAAGAGAAAGTTTGAAGCATTGCCAACTGAAAGGAAATAGCAATAGTAACTAGAGCGGGACTTCAACCTTGAAGACTCAAGCAGTAGGGACCCTCAGAAATGTCAGGCTGAAAAAATTAGACACAGCTTAACAGCCCATGGAAAGTATACAGAACAATAATCATTTTGATAGCATGCCATTCTCATGTGTCAGCCCAATCAGAGGAAGTGAAAGTGAAACAGTCACATCTGAACAGACTCGTCAAAGTTTCAAATAAAAATGAAAACACTGAGGGTATTCTACATTTAGCGGAGCAGTAGGGAATAAAACTATAAAATGATTTACATGGTTCATACATCCAGAGTCTACAAAAGTGGATCGGATAAATACTTTCTTAGCCCTTTATTTAACCTCAGCTATTCAGGCAAGCATTGACTATCCAGTTGCAGCTAGAAAATAAATGCTGAATGCCCAAAGTTTAGAACTTACTCTGGAGGGATACTAGTGAATTTTAAGTATTATTTTCAGCATTAGCTTAGCTTTCATTTTTTAAACAGTTATTCAAAAGACTAATATCTTCTCTCTTAATTATTCTTGCCCCAAAGCAGTTCTGTCCCCTAGAAATAAGTACTTCATAAAGGAAACCCATACAAATGCCAAGCTCAAATATTTTCCTTTTGACAACAATGCCAGCTCCAGAAATGCTTTACAAAGAGCTGAGATGTGAATTTTCTCTCCTTTGGAACAAGGATGTTCTATCAAAGGTCACCCATTATAAGAAAACATTTAATGTGTGTTTTAACACATCAATTAATTCTAAAAATGTGGTTGCCCTAATACCAAAACCACATGGTTAACTTGGGATGGAAGAAAAGGAAACAACCATTTTGCGAAATTTTTATCAGTTTTAGCTAAATGATGAGCATCTTGTTATGAGTATCTTCTGTATGAATTTTACAGGGAAAAACTTTAAGGATTCTAAAGAAAGAGATGGCAGAAATGACTGTTTCTAAGAAGCTCACTGTTTATTCAGAGGTACAGTAATCAAATGTCCTACAAGTAAAAAATCGTAACTTCATATAATTCTCATACAATTTTGATAAGAAGAGAATCTCTTCTAGAACAAACAAAGCGATAGCATTTACTGAAAACTTATAATATGCTAGGGACCATGCTTTATGCTTTATATGCATTACCTTGATTCATTGACACTATAATGTAAACAGTATTATTACCTCCATTTAACAAATGAGAAAAATAAGGCTCAGGGAGCCTATGAAAATTGCTCTCTGCCACAAAACTAAGTGGCATTTGGGAACCCAAGCTGTTGGATTTCAAGGTTCTGTGTCTCTAACACCTAAGAGAATTTACTAGGAAATGAGGTATTTGAATACAAGTTAATTTTGTTCCCTTTGGCCAAGAAGACTGAATTCAGTGCAGACAGCAGCCTCAATATAAGGGCATATTTAGGAATTTCTCCCAGTTGTAGAAATACAGTTTCAAATAATCTTGTCTAGCTAAAGTTTAGTCAGATGCTCCACCAAAACTGAGGTAACACGGGGTGAATGAAAGCCTTGTTTAGTTTGGATTTAACTTTGAAATATGCAAATGTAATTGCTATTACAAATTCACTTTTGCAATAGAATTTTTCTGAAAACACGGATATTTTAAGAGAGTTTTAAAGAGTCATAGAAAAACCACAGGTGAATAAACTTTCAACAAAAACAGAGACGGTCAGGATAAAATGTTTTACTATATATAGAAACATAAAAATGAACTGGCATTTTTCAAACTAATTCATAAGGCCAGATTCACACCAGTGCATTCAAAACTGCTTCCGGCATGCCCAAGTGAGATGAGCTACAGCTCATCTTCTGTTTACAAACAGAAGACAATCCACACAGACACACTGCTGAAGGCCCAAGAGTGACAACTCAATGTCCATCACCTGCAGTCAGTTTCATCCCAAGACCCTCAGAAGCCTACATTATTATTTAACGTGGCAGACAATAGTGATTAAATGTGCAGTCATGTTATTTGATAAAATCCCAACTGTGTATTAAACTACATTGTGGTTTCAATCAAATTACCACTGTTCTGCTGCTCACATACACACACACACACGAACATACATGTACCAAGAGGTGTCTGATGAGAGTGTTAAAAATAAACAATAAAGCAGGAGCTTCAGTACTAATACTCAAGTAAATTACTGATCACTCCTCTAAAACAAATTCTTTGTAGGCTTTGCACTGCTTCTTAGTGGTTTTCAAGCTATTTTGACTGTAACCCACAGCAAGAAATGTATCTTAGATCATACCCAGGACATACACACACACAACTGGAACAAAATTTCAGACAGTAATACTCACGCTTACCAGTGCAACTCATTAATTTCTGCCCCACTTCACTTTTTCTTGTGGTTACAAATCACTAATTTGGTTTCATGACCAGCTAATGGGTCATGGCCCGCAAGCTGCAAAGCACTACCCTCAAGTGCCTAACTGTCTGGTCAAAAGTTTAAGGATGGAGTACAGATGTGAATAAGAGAAAGAAGAGATTCGAATGTTAGAGTATTCACTGTTAAACTCTAAAGTGTTTAAAGAACATAGAATTATGAGCCTTGTTAATTGTATTGCATTTTAATGGACAAAAGGGAAAGGAACATTTTGGGTTGGTGGCCAAGAAATGATTCAAGATATTTGAAACGACTCGAATGACAAAGAAAAAATAGTATAATAAGCCACTGAAAAAACAGGAAAACTGAAAGAAAAGAGGACAAATGCTTCGTTTGTTTACTCAGTCCACAGTAGAATCCTCACATGAATTGAATCCTTATTGTGGTACCCAGTCAACTCTTAACAGAAAGAACACCTTCCCTTCCATAAAACTGCAAAGTCTCTATCAACAATGAAATTATGGCAATTATAGGTCTGGTCAAAGCAGGAGCCCAAATTATCAGAAAATGTTTCATTAATTCCCATTAAATAAGAAACAGTGATATGACCTTGGCTGTAGCATCCAGGATTCAAAAGAACAGATTCAAACTGACCAGTGACTCACTCAGTACATGGCATAGACTAAGATGAACTTCCTCTTTCTGCTCTTGTCTTTTCACAGAGCACAGCAGTGCATCAATGAGAAAGTCTGCAGAGCAGGCACTCAGTAAATGTTTGCAAAATAACAGAACAATACTAATGGTACATTGACATCTATAACAGAAACAGACTTTTTTCTTTTTTGGATATGTTTACTTACTATAGAAAGCAACACCCAAGGGCTTTATTTGCAGTCTGTTAACCTGCTTTATTGACTATGCCAAAGCCTTTGACTGTGTGGATCACAAGAAACTGTGGAAAATTCTGAAAGAGATGGGAATACCAGATCACCTGACCTGCCTCTTGAGAAACCTATATGCAGTTCAGGAAGCAACAGTTAGAACTGGACAGGGAACAACAGACTGGTTCCAAATAGGAAAAGGAGTACGTCAAGGCTGTATATTGTCACCCTGCTTATTTAACTTATATGCAGAGTACATCATGAGAAACGCTGGGCTGGAAGAAGCACAAGCTGGAATCAAGATTGCTGGGAGAAATATCAATAATCACAGATGTGCAGATGACACCACCTTTATGGCAGAAAGTGAAGAGGAACTAAAAAGCCTCTTGAAGAAAGTGAAAGTGGAGAGTGAAAAAGTTGGCTTAAAGCTCAACATTCAGAAAACGAAGATCAGGGCATGTGGTCCCATCACTTCATGGCAAATAGATGGGGAAACAGTGGAAACAGTGTCAGACTTTATTTTTTTGGGCTCCCAAATCACTGCAGATGGTGACTGCAGCCATGAAGTTAAAAGATGCTTACTCCTTGGAAGAAAAGTTATGACCAACCTAGATAGCATGTTGAAAAGCAGAGACATTACTTTGTCAACAAAGGTCCGTCTAGTCAAGGCTATGGTTTTTCCAGTGGTCATTAACGGATGTGAGAGTTGGACTGTGAAGAGAGCAGAGCGCTAAAGAATTGATGCTTTTGAGCTGTGGTGTTGGAGAAGACCTTGAGAGTCCCTTGGACTGCAAGGAGATCCAACCAGTCCATTCTGAAGGAGATCAGTCCTGGGTATTCTTTGGAAGGAATGATGCTAAAGCTAACTCCAGTATTTTGGCTACCTCATGCGAAGAGTTGATTCATTGGAAAAGACTCTGATGCTGGGAGGGATTGGGGACAGGAGGAGAAGGGGATGACAGAGGATGAGATGGCTGGATGGCATCACTGACTCGATGGACGTGAATCTGAGTGAACTCCGGGAGTTGGTGATGGACAGGGAGGCCTGGCGTGCTGTGATTCATGGGGTCACAAAGAGTCGGACACGACTGAGCGACTGAACTGAACAGAACTGAACCTGTTTTTGTCTTCACAATCCTAAAGTCTGAAAACTTTATAAAAGTATTTTTGGTATGCCAGTGATGCTTTATATAAGGGGAGAAATATAGAAATACCCATGTGTTAAAATTTCTTTTTAAACACAGTTATAAAGATTTCCATTTCCTTGATTTTTATAGACTATAAATCCTACTCTGTGCCCTAACTCCTGCCTTTCACCTATACCCCATCTTCACCTTCTCATTGCTTCCCCCAATTTCCCAGAAACCTACTATGCCCAAGAAACAGGACCATTTTAGGATTTCCTCCGCACGTCTGTATGATCATGTTGAAAGGTACAAGCCTTTCTGCAGCACTGATACTCTCAGCTATGTGATATAAGGATGTCTTCTAAGTGCTTCAATTAGTAAACAGCATGCTACACGCTTCAACTGGAGTAAAGTAAAAATGAAGTGTGTAGAAGAGTCAAATGATTATAACTATTTAAAGTTTTCTGCAGAAAAAGCGTGAGGATGGAAAGGCTAAGGAATCGGGAGAAGAATGCTAGTAACTGACAGTATGAAGTTCTGGATGAATAGAAATGGGCTGAGTTAAAGGTTAGCTTTGAACAGGACGAGGAGCCCTCTCTTTGAGACTCGAGGAATGTATGAACACAGGGTAGGTATTATCTGCTGAGAGGGCACTGAAAAGCTGTGAGTCAAGAGCTGATGGTCTGCTTTCTCTGCGAGATACACAAGGCAAGGCCATTTGCTACAAACACTGGGATTATATATGAGGAGGTAACTAAGCAGGTGAAGAGCTAATGAGTTCCTGTTATGTGTTAGTCACTATGCTAGGTCATATATCCATATATTTATATCTATATTATATAAAATATATGTTATATATGTTAATATATGTATGTTTTATTATAAACCCATATATATTTATTATTGCATCAAACAATCTATAGCCAAAAAAAAAAAATCAAGTCAGCACTAATATTCCGATTTTACAGAATAGGAAAGTGTGGCTTGGAGAGGTTTTTTGTTTGTTTGTTTGTTTGTTTTTTAATTAGAATCAATAGTTTATTGAAGGTTAAGGTACTCAAATGTTAACAGGTCATGGGCAAGGGGAAGAAACAGAAGTCTCAGATGCATTGGTAGAGGAGGGAGGGTACAAACAGCTCTGCCCGACAAACATTCCAGATCCAGGTTTATCTGTCCAGATTCACAAAGTGGTAGAGCCAGAATGTGAACTCAATCTATCTGACTGTAATCATAAATCCCAAGGGACATGAAAGCGAGGCAATGAGTTAAAAGATCATAGAATGTTATTTATGGGTCCTGCCAAGATCAGAAACTAGATATTCAGAATAGCACAAAGTACAGTTGGGATTCAGAAGGCAGCTTGTAGGATCAATCCCACATTGAGAGTTTTGCAGAGCAGATAAATACAAAAGACGCTGCCTGTGCACCCACCCATATATTCTTGGCACCCACCCTTCCTCTGCACACAGACAACTTCTCAACATACAAGCAGCTGGGACCCTCTGCCTTGGGGCTTTCTCCAGCTGTGGAAGCAGGCTTGGCCTTTAGACAAGGAGGGTACAGGAAGTTCTAGGGAAGAAGTTCCCCTGGAAGCATCCCTCAGCCCATGACCCATGGATGTTGGTGGAGAACTACGCCTCTGGTGGGAAGGCAACCTGGAGACACGCTGCACACATTCGCCCAAGCTCGCAGTCAAGCTGAGCCCTGGTTACCCGCAGCAGCAACCTGCTTACCACACCTGTTATGGCTTCCTTCTCTCCATCTCACTTCCCCACGTCCTTACACGGACTTCCCAGAATCATCTCCTGAGGCCACTAAGCCACTCAGTTCCTCATGATCCAGCTTCTGGGGAATCAAAACCAAAACAATGAGAAAAGGAGCTAAAGAAGTCACAGAATTGAAAGTGCTGGTGAGAGAGTTAATTCCCCTGCCACCCTTCAGACTCAGTGTGGGTAAAACAAGAAAAAGAATCAAGAGGAAGTGGAGAGAGGAAGACACCGTGGAACAGTCAAGATTGCTGAGGTCTCCACAAGGAAGAACAGGAGGTGAGACACCGGGGACGTGGAAGCAGGGGAGATCGTGTGATAATTAGAGTTTGAGATTTCATTGACAGGACAGGCTGAGGTGTCGATAAAGGAAAGGGTGAGACCATGGGAATACAGTTCTCAGAGGAGCTGAGGTGAACGCTAATGAAATTGGAAGTCATGAAACTAAGAGCTGGAGTGTTTGAAGCATTTCCTTCAGGAATGTGAAATCTGCTGGGGTGATGACAGTAGTTGGGAGGAAGAGAAACCTCGGCAGCTGTCAAAGCGTGGAAGTGACCTGAATAGTGGCAGACAGCTATGACAAAACGTATTAAAGGCCATAAAGCTGAATGGTGTGAATTTCAGAGGAGGAGGGAGAAGCTGAAAGAGGCAGTGTGGAACTAAGATAATGCTGACACACAATGTACATCGTGGTACATCAGTGCTTTGAGGTACATCAAGCTTCTCCGTCTTTTATCTGAGAGGAAAAGAGGGAAGGAAAGTTTCCTAGGAGAGAACCAGGTTTCACTGAAGGGCTGGAGGCAAAGGCAGTGGCATGCCACGTGGAAACAGGATGGGGAGAGGTTTTTTGTACAAAGGAAAAGAGTTTTCAGCATGCACAATGGAAAGAACTGGAAGGGAAGTCAGTGAAAGGACAATAAGCTGTTGGGAGAAAGGGAGGCTCCTGGACCAGATGACATCATAAGGGAGGATTCATGACCCCAGAGCTTCTGGAGGTGAGTAGGATGGAGTGGGGACTAGAAATAACCCAGTAAAAGGCCAGGATGGTGGTGCCACAACAGCAGGGTCAAGAATGGGGACTTTGGAGTCAGACTCTGAAGTTAGGTCCTGAATGTGTTATTGCCTCTGGGACCTTGGTGACTTTGGGATCCTGGTCACATTACCTAAATGGCTATGCTCAGCCTCAGGGTGGCTGAACTTCACCACGGGAATAGGGATATGTGGAGGATACAATGTAAAATGCTGAGCTCTACTTCTAGCTCCCAGTAAGCACTTGATAAATGTTAAATATTTTTTATTCTAGCTAGCCACATGATTTTGAATGAATCCTTAGGTACAAAGGATTTTAATACCAACTGACCAAGGGTCCCACGTATTGTTTGGACTCTATCACACAAAAATTAGACAGAGAGATTGACTGATTGGTAAAAATAGATTCCTTTTTCCTAGAAATTAGCAATTCTGAATCTGTATAAATGTCAGCTTTCCTGTCAGTAGGACTGGGACTACAGTGAAGTGTAGAATTTATGAAGACAATCACACTGGGTGAATGCAGGACTTAAGAATGAGTTCACTCTTAAATTTCATGCCCTATGTGTCTTGATTTTCTCATTCTAGTCTTGGCCCTGTCTGTGAGTAACTCCCTTCAGACTAGGTTGGTTGTAATCAAACTCCAGGGCAGAACCATTCAACTTACAGACTGTGGGGCCAAACCAATCAATTTCAGTCCATGGAAACATATTAAAAGCAGAATGACTATCTGGCCACTCTGTGTATGATCCAAGACTAACTGATATGAACAAATATATTTCTCAGAACTTTTCTCTAGAGTTTATATATGCTAACAAATTCCTAACTTATATGATACATCTTTTCATTGTTGTAAATTAAAAGTATATGCGCCAGTGACTCAGATGGTAGAGAAACTGCCTGCAGCGTAGGAGACCTGGATTCGATCCCTGGGTCAGAAGATCCCCTGGAGAAAGAAATGGCAATCCACTCCAGTATTCTTGCTTGAAAAAGTCCATGAACAGAGGAGCCTGCTGGGCTACAGTCCACGGGGTTGCAAAGAATCAGACATGACTGAATGACTAACACTTTGTTATCTGTTAACAGATCTGTTTGTTATACCATCATCAAAGGCTTCCCAGGTGGGGCTGGTGGTAAAGAACCTGCCTGTCAGTGCAGGAGACACAAGAGACTTGGGTTGGATCCCTAGGTCAGGAAGATTCCCCTGGAGTAGGAAATGGCAATCCACTCGAGTATTCTTGCCTGGAAAATCCCATGGACAGAGGAGCCTGGTGGGCTACAGTCTATGGAGTCGCAAAGAGTTGGACATGACTGAGTGACTAAGCATATATGCACACCATCATCAGAGATATTCTAGGAAACACAAAGCTGGGGAAATTTTTCAGTCACTCTATGAACTGTGCTTCTTGGATTCATACTCAGGTAATACCCTCATGTGCTGACGTTGATGTTGTTTAGTCACTAAGTCATGTCTGACGCTTTTTCGACCCCATGGACTATAGACTGCCAGGTTCTTTGGTGCTGACATTTTTACTTCAAAAAAAAAAAAAAAAATTAATAGCACTGGCAAAGAAAATCTAACCATAATTCACACATTTTACAGTCATTATCACCTGCCATATATAACTTGGCAGTTGCTTTCTGCCTACTACATAAACATTGAAAAGCTATTGCAACCTCATTCTTCACACCTAGAAGTCTTTATTTGGGTTTCATATACACTTTCTGTGTGTGTGCTAGTCATTGTTCAAAGAACTTTCTCATGTGTTACATCATTTATCCTCATCAAAGCCCCATCAGGTATTTTCATTTATTAAGATATTTCTACTTAGTGTTAAAGACACGATTTATTTTCATGCTTCAGTCGCTTCATGCAGTCAGTATTTTCAGTGTGTGTTAACTACTGCAACAATATAATGTGAGTTGTCTCTATTGACACTGACTTTCTAAGAGAGATGATAAAATTACTGTTGATTAAAATTACTTGATTTTAAAAATATAGGAAAGCTTGGATTACAAAGAGAAGAGAAAAAAATCTCACCATATCCTAGACATGTGTTGTTTTGGCCTGCTCCATATCCACTCTTCCCTCTTCCCTGAGAATAGGATCCCCTCTGCTTCCCTAGCATTGCCACCAGCTCCTTATGCATTTGATCTGGGTGGGACTGTTGATCATGGGCCTCCTTCCTCTGAGCACAAAGTGGACACATGAGCCAAGCCACATCCAAGAGACTCTGATTCTCTGGAGACTGCAGAGAATGACATCTGGACAGAAACCAGGTAGAACTGACTCTCCCCTGAGGAGGGACCCTCGAGTCAGGACTTTCCAGTTCTTGCTGCCTGGAGCCTCAGAGCTGTCTTCAATCCTGCCCTTCCCAAAGTTTGGTTATTCAGGCTTTTCTCGGATTCTGTGAGCAACCCCCTGTCCCTCTAACAAATTACATCATTGATTAAATGAGCCAGAGTCATGTCTGTTGCTCGCAACCAAAGACTATACACAAAGAAAGACACACCATCTTAAGACTTCTGTTATAATGCATCTCTATTATTTTCCAGGGCTTTTCATAATCATATTTTCATATAGGTAAAATTCACTTAATTATGTTCCTGTTGCACATGTGGATGTTTCCAAGCTTTTTTATTATTATAATAAATAACTTTACAATGATTATTTTCATGCATATCACTTTTTCCATATTTTGGATTCTTTCCTCTGAGAGATTCCCAGAAATGACTTTACTGAGTCAGAGGGCACAGATATTATTGTGGCTCTCGAACGATATTCCCAAAATGTTTTCTAAAAGTACTCTACCAATTTATAATGAATTCAACCACTCATTTTCACTAGACTTCTGGTCAGCACTGACCATCCATGTAAATGTTGACATTGATACTGTTTCCTTCACTCATCTTGCTAGAATTAGAGTTATCTACAATATAGAATTATAGCAAGTTTTCCTTAACAAATGGGTCATAGGTAAGAGCCAGTAGGAACCAGTTTTCATGAGTCCTGCTATAAGTACATACCAACAGAAAAAACTGTGGAGACAGCCATCCTAATAATTCTTTATGGTGCACCTAAGAATTTTTAAATAAAGGAAAATAAAAGGACCTGTTTTCCTTTCCTCTTTGAGCTATTTCCTTTCCAAGAGTATACCTTAGTGGTAATGACTATGTCATAGGCCTTTGGACAAGATAGTAAGTATCCTGTAACAACAGATACCACCCTCCCCCCAACACACATACCAAATGAGCCCCAGAGGGACACAGATGGGCAGCGGCTGCCCTTGGTACCCATACAAGGCCAGGGTAGTTCTTTGACTCCTGGGCTCACTCTAGACTCTAGAGATGACACCATCCTTATCCTACCTGACCTCTGATCCAAGCATCTGACAAGGTGAAAGCAAACATTCATTAGAATGACAGCTGTAGGTCAGTGAGTCCTGTATGAGCAAATACTTAGTGCACAATTACTATTTACAGGAAAATAAAGAGTAGAAAAATGTACAAGAAAGTAAATAGCCACTATGGCCCTCAATACACATCAACACGTGCCGCTTCTTCCTCAATCCAGAACCTTTTGATGCTCACAGGATCCACCCATTCCAGTCCTTTGAATCTATGAAGGGTGCTTGGGTCCTACTTCTTACAAGTCAGCTTCAAGCCCCCCTTGACCCTAGAGTTACAATTCTGAGGGGGTACACAGGTTGTCCTGTTGAGGCTGGGTTCACATTCTTACCTCTCAGAATGAAGAATCAGGCTGCCTTCTACCACTGTTTCCAGTAAAGTCACAAACTTAGAATTTGGCTGATGCTGGGATTCACAAAATTCAGGGTCTGTAGAGTCAGACATGTGGAGAAGGCAATGGCAACCCACTCTAGTACTCTTGCCTGGAAAATCCCATAGATGGAGGAGGCTGGTAGGCTGCGGTCCATGGGGTCGCTAAGAGTCAGACACGACCGAGCGACTTCACTTTCACTTTTTGCTTTCATGCACTGGGGAAGAAATGGCAACCCACTCCAGTGTTCTTGCCTGGAGAATCCCAGGGACGGGGGAGACTGGTGGGCTGCCGTCTCTGGGGTCTCACAGAGTCGGACACGACTGAAGCGACTTAGCAGCAGCAGCAGCAAGGAAATTCAGATTTTTTTCTGTAGGCCAAGGGTGCCGTTTAAAAGACTTAAAGCAGGGACTTGATACAACTAGAGATGTATTTAAGACAGATAACTGGCAAAAGGATGGGAGATTTGTTGAAAGGATAAGAGGGCAGTTTGGAAGTATTGCAAGAGTTAAAATACAAAATGGGAAGTGGGCTGAAGTGAATTTAGAAGAGAAGAGAGAGATGCCCCTACCCTATCTATCCAGTGCTGTTTCCTGAGAGTAAAACCAAGGCTGGTCTGACCACTAGAAGAATATTCTTTTACATTTTGTGGCATCTATTTCCAAAAGTTGTTCATGCCTCCCATTAGCCCTAATTTCCTTAAGAATCTTTTATAGATCTACAAGTAATTAATGTATTCAAATAACTCTTCTTGGACCAGGCAGAGGAGCCATGGAGACCTGAGTAGATAACTGCAGTCCCAGATCACATTGAGCTACGCCAGGGTCATCCAGGAAGAAGTCTCATTGAAAAAGAAAAAGCTAAATGTGTCTGTGCCATGTTATGCTCTTATGTATTATGCTATTTATGCTTTTACTCAAGGAGCTACTGACTTAAATCACTTTTTGAAACTTCCAGAGCTCCAGAAAGCTGTAATTCCCTTGACTGAGAATGGCATTCTGAAATATATATAGGTCAAGGAATTCCCAAGTATGGTGGAGGAATTATTCCATTTGTAACAAGTTCTTAATGCAAAAATACAGTTCTGAGATTTAAAAAAAAATAACTTTTATTCATTTTAAGTGGCTTTCAAATGTTAAAGTAACTTTTAAAATATTTAAAAATTAAAGATAATGCATTTTAAAACAATAAAGAAAAAGTAAAACTGTGGAGACAGTAAAAAGATCAATAGTTGCAAGGGGTCACGGGAGGGAGGGATGAACAGGTGGTACACAGATTTTTAGGGCGGTGAAACTCTTCTGTTGTATGATACTATAATGGTGGACACATGTTATCATACATTTGTCAAAACTCATAGAAGATACAACACCAAAAGTGAAGCCTAATGTAAACCATGGACCTTGAGTATTAATGATGTGTCAATGAAGGTTCATCAATTGTAACATATGTACCACTCTGGTGGGAGGGTTGTTGAAGGGGGAGTGGCTATGTATGTGTGGGGTCAGAGAGCATATTTATGGAAAAATCTCTGTACCCTCCTTTCAACAGCTGCTGTGAACCTAAAATTTTTCTTAAAAATAAGGTCTATTTAAAAGACAATGACAATGACGATGGTGATTACGAGACAATTTGTTTTATATTAAAATACATGTGAAACTGCACTAAACAGAAAACACTTGGGAGAAAAAAAAATCTCATCAATTTCCTAACCCCTATCAATTGTAACATATGTACCACTCTGGTGGGAGGGTTGTTGAAGGGGGAGTGGCTATGTATGTGTGGGGTCAGAGAGCATATTTATGGAAAAATCTCTGTACCCTCCTTTCAACAGCTGCTGTGAACCTAAAATTTTTCTTAAAAATAAGGTCTATTTAAAAGACAATGACAATGACGATGATGATTACGAGACAATTTGTTTTATATTAAAATACATGTGAAACTGCACTAAACAGAAAACACTTGGGAGAAAAAAAAAAATCTCATCAATTTCCTAACCCCCCCAAACCTAGATATCTGTAACTTACTATTTGAGTCATCTTGTACACAAAGGAATTTTTTTCCTATATTATAAAATATTCTGAACAGTTAATTGGAAATACAGTAACTGAAAATTAAAGCAGATTAAAATATCTGTTTCTCCATAAAATATGTCCCTCTAAGGTCAAATTGGGTGGAAATAAATAGCTAATCTGGGAACAAACACAAGAATAACACTCTGAAAAGTGTTTCCAAAAGATAAACTGAAATACTCATAGAAAATGGACATATTAAAAAAAAAAAAAGACAGCTGGGAAGTAAATCATCTTCTGGTAGAAATCACATACTTTCTTTATTCACCCACCTATGAAAGCCTTTCAAATCTTAAAAAAATAAAATAAAATGAACATTGAAAATCTATCATGTGAAACTTTTACTCCAGTATTTTAAGACATGAAAAATACCTTTATTCCTGTTATGCCACAAGACAGGTACTTCATTTATCTGCAACATAATTATTTCTTACAAGTCTCTGGATGAGAATATATTGAAAAAACATGGAGTACTTCAGTGGTATCTTTGCAATCACTGTTCAGGCCCAGGCCTCCGACACCAAACGAAGAAGAGTTAACATGTTGACATCTGTTTTAGGCTAAAAATGGAAATCGTGAAGTTCTCTCCCCTTCCAAGAGTTCCCTGGAATGGATCAAAAGGCTTCAAAAGACTTGGCACCAAGGGAACTTCTAGGCAATGTCTACACAGCACAAAATGAAATGGAGACTTGGCATCTTCCTAAAGAATGAGGGCTGTGTTGACTACTGCAGAAAGGGGGCCACAGCCAGCATTTGGGGACCTGAAAAGCCGAAATAATTTACAAAGCTCCAGATTCTTCCTTTACGTGAATCTATATACCAGCTTGCCATACAACCACAACAAAAACTCCTTGCCTTTGGTGTGATTGGACAATGACTAAACATCTAGCAGGACCACTTTCCAAGCTGGACCCTGCGGCACACATGGATGAATCTCCCAGATAAGGGAGGCAAGGCCTGTCTGAAGTCTGAATTGAGAAGCAACCTTTGCAAACTTCTACCTTTTTTTTTTTTTTTTCACACCAAATCAACTCTGCCTGTGAAGTTTTGCTTTTCTTGAAGCTGAGTCAAGATGAACCAGCATTTGCGGGTGGAGTGGTTACTTGAGAGCACACCATTCTCCACAAGGGGTCTTTCTATGTAAAGCAGAAGCGTTTTTGTTTTTGCCTTTGAGTTGGGGTGAGCGCAAAGAATTGACTTGTTTTTCCTCCAAAGGTAAGAGAGCCAACCCAGAGACTACCAAAATGTTGGCTTTGTTTATCATTTCCAAGTTGAAATAAAGCATAATGTGAATACTCAGCGCTCTATCTTTTCCTGATTAAAGCGATCTTGCCCTTTGAATTGCTACACAGGATACTGTTCCGTGCGGCTCACTCACAGGGCTGTAATAAGTCACAACAGCTTGGCACCTCGCCCAACAAAACACAAACTCTCCTGAAGTCTTGAGCTTTCCCATGGCAACACCACAGTCACCAACACAGCAAACAATCGCTCCCATCCCTACTCCCGCTCCCCTTTTCTAACAGCAAAGGATATCATTGCAGCCAGCCTCCTAGAACCGTGCTCATTATCATCTATGAAAGGAGATAGCGACAGAGATCAAGTTGCCTTCAGTGCCGAACTTAAAATGAGATCAAAGGCAGGAGAGCTTCAGGAGCACACGGAAGTTTTACATATACTTTCACTTTAAAAGAAAAGTGAGAAGCCGTATGTAAAGTATATTCCCGAAGGATTAATGTGCTTTGCTGCCTTGATTATCAAGTGGCTCTGGCCGGCCGCAACCTTCATACAAAACCCCCATTCACTTTAGCCCGGGCTCTCTCCACAGCGGAGAGGGGGAAATGCCATCTTAAAGCTGCAGCTCCGACACATTCCTCTCACTGCAAAATTGGAACCGTTTTCAAACCTCACTGCTTTCTCCAGCGGAATGCTCATTCTGCTCAGATGGGAAGGCCGCCTAGAGCAGGGTGGCAGCTTCCTATAGCAGATTAAAGCGGTGCCACTTCCTTTACGACCGCCTCTTTTCAGATTCAAATAACATCCTTGGGGGTGACAATCTCTTCTCATAAGAAGTGTCTAGGCTGCCACAAATACCCTACAATGATCATCTCTCCTTGTGTATTAATTTGATTTTCAGGCGACGGATGGCCCACGAGAGTTCAGGAGCAGAACTAAAACCAAACCCAAGTGAATGAATGATCTGTGACTCATGGGTGGAGATCACTTTATTGGGGGGTGGGGAAGGCAAGTCTCAGCTTCGTGTGGTTTTGAATGCTGATTGTTCCATTCTGAATTATAGCGAAGCCCTGCACATACTCATGGAAGGTTTTATAATTCTAGACTCAAACCTTAAACAGTGCTATAGATTACACTTGGGATCCCCTCAGCCTCAGAATTAGAATAAAAATTTCCTCTGAAATTTCATTTCAGCACAGCTACAATTTGGGGGGTTAGTCCATGTAATAAAGACTAAAAATCACTAATGACAAAGTATGGAAGTAATTATACCTAGGTATTTCAATGATATCCTAAACCAGGAGGGAAAAAAATCCTGTGATTTGCTAAACAATAGCAGAATTCTGAAATGTAACTGAAGCCTTTTGAAGATACATATGGGTGACTGCTGTGTTATTTAAGATTCTACATGTATTCGAATACCAACCCACCAAGTCTATTCAAGTGATGATTTAAATAATTATGATATTACCCTAAATTCTGGCATCACTTTTTCACTTACTACAGACTCCATTATGTTTTATTTTCTATTATCTAATCATTTCCAAAACCCCTCAATCTAATGATGTAATTTTTATCAATAAGAAACTGATCACAGATATAAAGCACTGAGCTGAAAAAAAAAAAGAGGTATGGGGCAGAGTTGCTCTAGCATCCCGGAATGCACTTTCCAAAATTATTTCCATAGCTAATTCCTCCCCTCTATGTTAAATTTAAAGAAAGCTGGACTCTGTGGTCAAAAATTACTTGCTATTACAGTATTTTTTTGTTGTGTTTGCTTGCTTTTAATCTATTTCTCTATTAGAATCTAAAGTCCTTGAAGTCGGGAATCTTGTGCCTAAACTGGTGTCTTGAATACAATGGCTATTGAACAAATACTGGTTGAATGAATGAATACAATGGATATTGAACAAATATTGGTTGAATGAATGAATCCTTCATTTATACACAGTAAACAACACATGTGCTATATACTTTCTGCTCTGCACATTCCTGTCCAAATTTAAAAGTCTGCAACAAAAAGAAATAGAACAAAGACAACTCTCTGCTTAAGTTCAGCAAAGTAAAGAGCTAAAGAGAAAGAGAAAAAAAAAGAGAATCAAGTGTCCTTGGTGGAGTTAGCTGGCAATGTTTTCATCAGTATGTCTTGAAATTTCTGGATGAATGTTTTTGGGTTTTTGGAGAGAATAAACTCCCACTGAAATGAGTAATCCATTGTATCTGACATCATACTGAGATCTGGAATGCTATTGTATTTTACTGTGAAGGGCTTGACAATGCATTCACACTCAGAGGCCCAAGCCTCAAAACTGCCCTTCAGCTTAACCCTATAGATGTGGTTTTGTAGGAAGACTGTAGTAATCGCATAATTTTATCGCACATTATTCTGCTCATAATTATGAATGATTCATTCTCACCTACAACCACGGAATCTGTACAGAAAGAGGCATACAACTCAGTACCAAGATTACTGAGACCATCACGGATGGTGACAAGGGTGATGATGGGGTGATGGGATGATCAAACCTGTTACTGAGCACACCTTCTCACTTAGTCCTCACAGTAAGCCTGTTAGGCAGGTTCAGTTACATCACCATTTGATAGAGGGGGGAATTAATGCCTTAGAATGAAATCATTTCTCTCAGTTTGCTCAGTTAATAAGTGGTAGAGCTTGGGTTCTACCGCCCAAGGCCTTGACTATTATCATACTACATCTCCAAATGGATGATTTTTGAGACTCTTAATAATTTCCAACATTTGCATGATGACAGATAGGAAGAATATTTGCTACTTGCTCTTTTAAAAACTAATGTCACATTTGGAGCCAAGAAGTTATAAGTTTATGTTGTGATTACATCAAAAAGGACATTTTACTATAGATACATAGAGAACTGATAGGCAAAGGAGACTACTCCAGAGAAAACAACCAAAACTGTCATTGTTGTGTCAGAAGTGTAAAGTTGTTGGTTTTTTTTTTTTTTTTTTTTTTAATTTTACAAATTTATTTCTTTTTGGCTGTGCTGGGTCTTCCTCGCTGTGCAGGCTTTTCTCTAATTGTGACAGGCGAAGGCTACTTTCTAGTTGTGGTTGTGTAGGCTTCTCATTGCAGTGGCTTCTCTTGTTGCAGAGCGCAGACTCCGGGGCCCGCAGCCTTCAGTAGCTGGGGCCTGTGGCTCAGCAGTTGTGGTTCCCGGGCTCTAGAGTGGGTTCAATAGGTGTGGCACACGGGCGCAGCACGTGGGATCTTCCTGAATCTGAGATCTAACCCGAGTCTCCTGCATTGGCCGGCTTTAACACCGAGTTACCAAGGAAGACTCTAAAGTTTGTTTTCTTTTTCAAATGAAGTAATCTAAAAGTCAGTAAAGTCAAAGTCACTTAAAAGGGCTAAAAATACTGAAACAACCTTTTGGAGATTCATTCTGCTTAAGAATTCATCAGAGTTTCCACCATCTCAACAACATTATCACCTTAAGGGTGGCTAGAGTATGTCAGATTTCACCCCAGCGTGAGCTGAAACTGCCAGTAACATGAAATCCCTGGAATCATTTTTCAAGTTACCCTATTGTTGCACACAAATCAAAAACTTTTAGTAGATGGAAAAAAATAAATATTAAAGCCCTATTCAGAAAGCGTGACTTCTTGGATATATTTTTAAAAAAATGAATTGTTAAAGCAAGAAACACGTAAGCTTTTTTCCTCCTAGTTTTAGATTGGCAATACTATGGTATCAGTGATTAGAAACACTTCCTCATAGTCACAGAAAGCACTGGATCAAAGAGTCTGGACTCTGACTGACCCTTTACTCTGCTTAAATCAATCCAAACCGCCTCCTCTTGGGGCCTGTTTCCTCCTATGCAAAGAGAGGAGAGATCATCACCTCCTCTGATTCCACAGGGTCGTTCTAAGAAAGAAAAAATTCCTTTATAAGCTATAACCTGCTATGAAAAAGCACAGGATGCTTATCACACATATTTTTACAACACCATTTATGCAAATGATGATGAGTGCATTAACCATATGCCAAAAAAGTGGGAATAGATAGCTCAAGAAAGCATGTAATAATACTAATGGCCAACACTTAATGGAGTTCCAACTATGTCTAGGCTCTAGGCTTAGCACTTTACATGTTTTATTTCATTTAATTCTCACAATAACATTTTATGAGTTTTTATTCCGTTTTATACATAAGAACACTGTAGCTCAAAGAGGTTAGGTAATTTGTCCACAGTAAAATCCAGGTCTGAATAGCTCTTCATCACTCTACTACATTTCACTATGTTTATTTACAATACATTGGCTCAGAGTTTGAGAAGTTATGTAAGCACATTCCTGGCATGCAGTAGAATCATATACAAAATACAAGAGACTGAAGAGTGGGAAGAAAGAGAAGTTGGATAGTCACAAAATAGTTAATTCCACTGTATGAAATCATTAGAAATCCTTATTACCTAAGATATTCCTGCAAAGCATCTTATAAAATCACACTGTGATTTCTGAAATAGCTCCAACCTTGAATGCTAGTCATTGCTGAGATATGAATGTACAACTTGCAACCTGCCTCCCATGGGGATGGCAGCAGCGGCTGGTGCTACAGATGGCTAGAGATCATGCAACCTAGATTGGATTCTCGTAGCTGAGGCCAGCAAAGACCTCTTTCGGATTTTCCAAGATCCATGTTTAAGTTTAAACTACAGTCTTACATGTAGAAGGTGTTACATGAAAATGTATGCCAAGTTATACACAGTGTGCTTACAAGCTTTGGGATCTAACTTGCTTATAATAGGGGGACTACCTCTGTGATGTTGAGTTTCACTCTGAGTTGGGCAATTAAAAGTTGCCTATATTTGATTTTCTAAATGATTTTTCCCAGATCCTTCTTATGCTTTTTATCAGGAGGTCTTTTTTTCTTTTTTCCTATTACTGTAGTATTTGATTTTAAGAACAAAGATATCTTTTCTTGCCAGGGTAGTATGTAAGCATAAAAAAAGAGGTTATAGACACCAGATAAAGGCATATATAACCAGAATGCATGAATGGCCCATATTTCTCCAAGTTCATCATCTTACAAAGGGAATGTTCAAAGCAAAAGATAGACTGTCTCAGGCCAAGTCCTTAAGGGCATTTTCTCTTTCAATCATCCAGTGAGAATCCAGAAAGGTGGGCTTTTTGTGTATGAGAAGCGATTGCAATTCAATATTAAGGACCTTAAAACATCACTGGATTCATCTTTAAAACTGTTTTATCAGAGACTGCATTGACAATGGTATACCTAGAGAGCTCTCCCAGAGGATGTACAATATGTGTTTCAAAATTTAGCTGCTCTTCAAACTAAGTAGGCTGATCTGGACAATAGTTGCTAACATATATTGTAAAATGAATTTCCCTATAGAAGATCATAAGGGATGGAGGGGAAAGTAATACTGAGGCCATCTATCTTATTTTCTTTAATTGTGGTAAAATACATGCAACATAAAATTTACTATTTTATTTATTTAATTTTTCTGATACACTAATTTTTGAAAATTTTCAAATATATATATATTTGAAGTATAATTGATTTACAATGTTTTGTTAGTTTCAAGTATACAGTAAAGTGATACAGTTATATATGTATGTACAGCATAATGGTAAAGAATCCGTCTGCCAGTGCAGGAGCTGCAGGAGACATGGGTTCAATCCTTGAGTCAGGAAGATCCCCCGCAGTAGGAAATGGCAACCCACTCTAGTATTCTTGCCTGGAAAATTCCATGGACAGAGGAGCCTGGTGGGCTACAGTCCATAGGGTGCAAAGAGTGGGACATGACTGAGCACACACATATACATATATATGTATATATATACTTTATAGATTCTTTTAACTTACCATTTAACTCTACTGTTTTAATCCTTTTTAAATGTATAGCTCTGTGGCATTAACTACATTCACACTGCTGAAATACCATTAGTGCCATCCATCTCTAGTCAGTCCCTTTATGTTCACCTGTTGTGAAAATTAGCCTTTGATAGCTTTCTTATCAAGAATTAATTCCAGCTAGTTACGTACTATATTGTGACAGAGAAACAAATAGCTAAGTTGGAATCTGATCAAGTCCATCTTATTATTAAAGCTCTATGAGTCATATCGCCTCTTTCATTAGAATAACAACCATATTCGCTATTTCTCCAAAAATGTAGTGGCACCAGATAAAATAATAATTTTTAAGATAGTGGGTGCTTGGAAGTGTTAGACTTTGCTAAAAACTTCACGCACATCAACTCAGTAAGCCTCGCCATATTTAACTATCTTTATTATCCATATTATATGTGAAGTAAACCAAGATACAGAGGTTAGGGAAACTGTCAGGGTCCCACAAGTAGCAAGGTGTTGAGCTGGGGTGCATACCCCAAACCATCTGACTCCTAAGACTAACAGTCCAACTAAATGGTTCACAGAGTTCACTGCCGCAGCTGCATCACCTGGGAAGCTGTCAGAAATGCAAATCCTCAGACCCTGCCCCTGAGCTGCTGAATCAGAAACTCAAGGTCAGGGGAGGAGCATCAGAGGTCTAACAAGCCCTCTGGGGGGCTGGGAGGCTCACTGAGGTTTTTAAGAACCATTGGATGTACACTCATGGCTGATTCATGTCAATGTATGGCAAAAACCGCTACAATATTGTAATTAGCCTCCAATTAAAATAAAATAAAACAAAATAAAATAAACCATTGCCGTAACCACCGTCTCATTGCATTTCCCTTTTCTCAAGCTTCTCTCTTCATTTGCCAAGATCCACTACCAGTCAAAGTCTCCATTTTCATGCCCCACCTAACCTAGCCTCCCAGAAATTGCCCCATTCTTCAAACTGACTTCCCCCTTCCTCTCTTCTAGTCTGTCTTCCTCCCATTAAGGATGCCTCTCTTCTGCCACTGGTTCCTGCTTTTATTTAGTAGAAGAGCAAACCTAATGAACAAATCCTATGAGGCTTTGTCTCATTTATTCATTCAATAAGTATTTACAGTGCCCTATAATATTTTCGGTATTTTAGGAAGTGATCTAGGTATCCAGGAGACATTTATGAATAAAAGACAAAGATCCCTGTCTTCACATAGGTTCTCATGTTATTGAAAATGTCGGTAACGACCTAGAGGGGTGGGATGGGGAGGAAGGTGGGAGGGACGTTCAAGTGGGAGGGGATACAGGTAAACCTATGTCTGATTCATGCTGATGTTTGGTAGAAACCAACACAATACTGGAAAGCAATCGCCCTTCAGTCAAAAATAAATTAAATTTTTAAAAAAATTTTAAAAAGAAAAGAAAATGCAACTATTTGGGCACTGCCACACATTCGGATTCTCTAGCTATGAAACAGAACCCCAGAATCCGCATTTTATCAAGCATTCCAGGTGATTCTGACACCTGAATCAAATGCCCTGTATATCCTGAAAACACGCCCTGGAGTAGTTTGGTTAGGAGCACCCAGTAATTTGCGTGTTTTTTTTTTCTAGGTTTCTTTTGCTTGTTTTCTTCCCTCAGTGGGGTCTTCAGGTGGGAAATGAAAAGAAAAAATTTGAGGTACACTGAAGCATAATGCTTTCAAGAAGGGAGATTTTCTAAGGTCTCCTGGAACTAGCTCTGCACAGGGGACCTCGCTCAGCTGGAACCCTGGCTGCTGAGATCTTTGCAGATAATAACACAAACAGCCAAAGGGGTCTGGTAGCCCCACCAGCCAGCCCACACAGCTTCTGGGAAGACATGTGCGGCTTGGAGGCCCTGGCATGGGCAACATTTCTGGATTTTTCCACAGTCCACACCTTTAACTCTGCCTGGTAGTCTGGAATCATTTTCAAGTCACTTGGAAGCCCCCTCTTTCCTAATACGAATAAGACCAGTTTGTTTCTCATTTCCTCATACCACAGATTTTATTCACGAGGCCTCACCCACTCCCAGACAATCACTGCCTCCTCCCCGTGCTGGCGCCCCCCGCCGTATCTGAGAGGTATAATGAGCCTTCTGCCCCGTGGCACTGCCGCTGCCTTCTCTTTGTTCCAATTCCTTCTGCTGAGATAACTGAAAACACAAGGAAAATATTTCAACCTTTTCCTCCCTTTTCCAAGAGGCCACCCAAATTCCTGCCTGGTGTACAACACTGTTCCATTCTTCTGTTTAGAAGATAATGGAGACTTACTTTGTACCCAGAATAAACACGAGGCACCGAACAGTTCACAGGGGAAGTTGCCATGGGAGTGGCAGGGGCAGGCAGGGCTCCATACCCGCCCGCAGCCGTCCAGCCTGTAGGCCAGGAGACAAATGGAGTCAGCAGTCTAGAGCTGGAACGCGGCGGCACAGAAGCCGGGGGGAAATGTGCTCTTACAACGTAGAAGGCCAAGCACTGGTGCTACTCGAAACAGCAGGTGGCTTCTACCTAACTCCAGAGCTTCCATCCAGGTGCCCAGGAGGCACTGGGAAGCTTCTGAGATACACAGTATCGGGTTCCTCATCTAATTCCAGCAACCTGGGCCATTTACCTCAGTTCTAAAGAATATGCGGAAAAAAGAGCTGCTCAACCAGACAGGTTTTGCCCCCAAGGGACAATTGGCAACTTCTGACTGTGGTCGTGGTATAGTTCCATGTGTACAGAAAGTGCTGAATAAATATTTACTGAAAGATAAGGGACTAAATGGTATCAAAGAATATTTTGTGGGAGAATACGGTTATCTTTATTGTAAACCTCAAATATTAGAAATGATACTCCCAAACAATGCCTAAATAACACATTCTGATCATCTATAAAATGTATTTTGTTGTTGTTGTTCAGTAGCTAAGTCGTGTCTGATTCTTTGTGACCTCATGGACTGTAGCCTGCCAAGCTCCTCGTTCATGGGATTTCCCAGGCAAGAATACTGGAGTGGGTGGCCATTTCCTTCTCCAGGGGATCTTCCTGACTAGAGATCAAATCCAGGTCTGCTGCATTGGCAGGGGGGTTCTTTACCACTGAGCCACCAGGGGAGCCATATAAAATATATTTACGTTGATGTAATTTATTTCACACTTCTCTGTTCATTCAGCCTGCTACCTCTTGGGATTAGATTTCTCATAAACGTAGTTTGTACTATATAAAATAGAACTACCATTTATTTATTCAAAGGCTAGCTCTTTTGAACTTTAACATTTAAACTAGCCCTTGAGTCCCAGGATGTTGAGAATGGCTTCCACATTTCTTTCATACGCCCCTTTAAAGATTTTTGTCTCTTTTGAAATCAGAGTGTTTTCATGTTCTATTGGTCAATGCTAGTGGTTTGTCCTCAGATAGCATTCACTCACCTATACTGACAGATCAGAATGGCACACTCTCCTCCTTCATAGTACCCAGAAGATCCAACAGAGAAGGGAGCAGTCTGGCACAGCCCTGAGGACACCTGGTCCAAAACCTCCTTATCACCCTGCGCTGGGCTATGCAGCTCACCTTAAGTGTCCACAGGCACAAAGGGACTGGCTGCAAGGAAGTTGTAGAGATACTGCTCCTGTCGAAACATGCTTCAGTTTTCTATAACTTAGAATGCATTTCTTTCCAATGGTCAGATCAACAGTCAGACAGAGCCAAGAAAGTTGTCAAAAACACCAGTGAACTGTAGTAATCGCATGTTCTATCACATGGACCCAGCCTTGCTCTCACTTGGGCAATATGTCAGCCTGCGACTTCTCTGAAGAACAGAATCAGAGAATCTATGGTTCCTCGAATTTCAGTTTGGGTCAGTGAGTCACTTGTGGCACATTCCTACATTGCCTTCCACGGAATATTCTAGAAGGATGACTGCTTATAAATAACAGAAGCAGTTATTCCCACTAATAAATCCTTCTTCATACCCTAGTAAGTCAGAGTACCTCTGCTCATTCCCAAGTGACCAAATACTCACCACAGATACACTGGTGAAGAAGAGAATGTCCTCTAAAGAGGATGATGGACCAAAATGAGGGAAAAAAATGTCAGTTTTAAAGTGTGTGTGTTAGTCGCTCAGTTGTGTCTGACTCTTTGCGACCCCATGGACTGTAGCCCACCAGGTTCCTCTGTCCATGGGATTTTCCAGGCAAGAATACTGGAGTGGGTTGCCATTTCCTTCTCCAAATTTTAAAAAGACAGTGCAAAGTGTAATGACTGCTGTATAGAAGACAAAGAAAGGGCAAAAATACAGAATATCAGGAGAGAAACCTCTTTAGAAGGGATGTTTAGCAAGACCATGATTTAAGTAGGAATCTAAAAATTAAGTGGGAGCCAGTTAGGTGACAAGTTAGAGAAATCACCCAAGAAAGGGCTCTAGGAAGGAAAGACCTTGACTCACTTGGATAGATAAGTGTTCCACACGTGGCTGGAGCATGGTAAGCCAGGGCAAGGGTGGCTTGAGAAATACAGCAGGGAGCAGACTGTGCAGGACTCATAGGGTTGGGCAAAGGGTTTGGGCTTTATTTTAAATGCAACAGGCGGCCACTGAAGACTTAAACAGGGGCAGGATGTGAAGCAGAGGGTATGGGCTTCCCTGGTGGCTAAGATGGTAAAGAATCTGCCTGCCAATACAGGAGACCTAAGAAATGCAGGTTAGATCCCTGGGTGGGGAAGATCCCCTGGAGGAGGGCATGGCAACCCATTCTAGTATCCTTGCCTGGAAAATTCCATGGACAGAGGAGCCTGGTGGGCTATGGTCCATGAAGTCTCAAAGAGTTGGACATGACTGAAGCGACTCAGCACGCATGCACACACATGACGTGTACACTCTCATGTAGCAAGGTCACTTTTGTGGCTGCCTGTGTACCAGCAGGGACATGGGTTCATTGGCTGTTGCAGCAGCTGAGGGTAGAGAAGGTACTGATTTGGGCCAAGATGATGACCAGACAGGGGATTCAAGCTATGTTGTGGAGGAATCGGAAAACGATCCAGCAGACAGAGATCAGAGAATCAGATGATTCCTCTGCTGTTGGGGCTCCAGGGGTCCTCCCTACCATGGTGGGCAGTCACATTTCCAGGTTAAGCACTCAGCCTCTTGGCCTTCCTTATCTTTCCAAGCCCTCTGGTTTTACTTGTCGTTCAGCTTCAGGCCTACATTCCACAGATATTCCTGAGTGTCCTGTTCATGCTTGCATTTTTACATGGTGCCCATGGAAAGTAGTAAATGGTTCCATCCAGGTCACACAATAAGCTGGCAGATTTTCCACAGAATGGAAGGTGCACCTTCACACATCTCTGCTTTGGTGCCTGCCTTCCAAAGCACCCAGAAGGCACAGGGAATCACTGACAGATAAAATACCTATGGTGCAAAAGCTAAAAGAATGTGTTTCCCATCTGATCTCCACAAATGCCTGAAATGTTTAAGCCAAGGTGATTTCAAAACTTTACGAGACTTGGAGTTATTCCAAAGCCTGTGCCTCCAAATGTGGCCTGAGACCCTTCTAGAAAGATTCCACTTCAGAGCTTCTGAATTTCTGCTGGTGGAGCTCAGCAATTTAACACACTCCCCAGTGACTGCTATGTACAGTAGTGCTGAGAAATGAAGTCCTGGAAGCTGCAAATATCTTTTCCTGAGAAAAACAATGTGATGATCTACATTGATTAACTTAGAAACCTGATAGAGCGCAGGGAGGAAAAAATGCTTTCTGAGATCTTCTTTTTTTGCTTGTTTATTTTTTTTATTGTTCAAGTTGCTAGGTGATTTACATACTCTCGCAGGTTGGTATTATTTTAATTTTCTGTATGAATAGGCTTGAATAGGTTAAAAAATACCATTCCTCAAGGTCACAGTATCAGAGTCAGGATTCAAACTCAAGACTGTTTGACTTCAAGTATTTGTTCCTTGCTTCCCCGTCCTCTTCTCCCTCCTGGTGTCTTCAGAATTCCTTTCCTCTTAAACTAATCCAGAGTCCAGAGCCCACAACTGCCTGGAAATTGGTCAATTTGTTCATGTCTTTCAACAGTTGAGGGGATTATGTATCACATATGTATAGATTTCTTGCTCAGTGAAATGGGGTGGGGCGTGTAAAACGCACAGAGTTGCAGATTACCAGATATCTTCAAGAATTATACTGCACCTCCTAAGCTTCCCTGGTGGTTCAGATGGTAAAGAATCTGCCTGCAATGCAAGAGACCCAGGTTTGATCCCAGGGTTGGGAAGATCCCCTGGAGAAGGAAACGGCTACCCATTCCAGTATTCTTGCCTGGAGAATCCCATGGACAGAATCCCATGGTGGGTTGCAGTTCATGGGGTCACAATGAATCATACACAGCTGAGTGACTAACACTTTTCCCTCCACTAAAATATACCTAGCTGCTCAATCTGTATATTCTTTCCGGGGCTGGCAGTCACAAGGGTCCCTTCCTCCTCACTGCCAGTTTCTCTAATGGTATTACTCCAGGAAGGAAAGTGAGAGAGGAACCCAGAGTGAGGCCACAGGCTTCCCAGCCTTGGGAAGGCAGGCATCTCTGTGACAGGAAGCAGCTGCCTGCTCAGTGAAAAATCAGGGGTTTCCTAGCTCAGGGGCCCAAGACTAATATGAGAGAGAAACCTCTGAGCACATGAACCCGTCTTCTCCAGGTTCCTTTGTTGACAGATGACTTATCAGTAAAATATATTCATGAGAAACAGCATCAATAGGAAACCAGCAGGTGGGTATTGAAAATATTTTTACACTTCTAAATGATAAAGTCTTGATGATCAACCAAAGACTTCAGCACAAATTATGAAGCCTAGATTGAGCTATTCTTCCCACTTACATACTAGCAGCAGCCATACTTCTGGAACTAACATTACAATGCTTCTTAATGTCTTGAATGGTTTAGTGTGGGTTGAACTAGGGGTCACTTCTGACAGCACCTTTGGTAATGAGTCTGTGCAGTACACAGATGCAGTCAGAATGAAGAAAAGGCAGATAAAACTGAGTGATATATATGTACCAAATCTTAAGATGAGTGCTTTCATCATTTATGGCTTACAGCTCCAAGAAGGATGACATTGTTCACACCATTTTACAGATGACAAAACTGAGACTCAGAGGAGTTAAACACACCCAAGGGAGGACAGTAAGAAAGTAGAAAAGTGTGACTCAAATGTGGGAGGGTATGACCCTCAAACCTTTATTCTTATGTAATGCATGCTACTTCCCTTAATTCTTAAGTAATGTACTCTACTTCCTCACTTAGTGATCAAAGACAAAGAAGTCATCATTTAAGACAGCGAGTTAATAAAAGAATGCAATCACTAGAGAGATTATATTGTTATGACATATTTCAAGAAGTCTACCTTTATTCTGGCTGATAAAATAGTTACCCCTGTTCCAGTTGAAGTTGGTTGAATGCAAGCCCTCCTGCAACAATGGTGTGAAGTCCAGGTACTTACTGTACTCACCTGGACCCACAGATCCATGGAATCTGTTACATGCAAAGCAGAATATAAAACAAGAGTGTAAGATTCATGAGGGTGGGGACCTTTGTTTTATTCCCTCATGTATCCCAAATGCCCATAGCTGGCGCTCAATAAACACAAGTGAAATGAATAAAAGCTCTAAGTTTAGAATATTCAGTAGTATAATCTTCCTTAACATCATAGTAGGGGACATGACAACCTGGCTCATGGGCCAGTGTTTACTCATTAATATATTAACTAGCTTCCCAGACGGTTCCCTACAATACCCACTCCTGGTGCTCCTGTCTCGCGCTCTCTCCTCCCACCCTGTATCAGGGTAGGTCCATGTGGCCAACAGAATACGGTGCAAGCAAATGTGTGTACCTTTCGAGATTAGGTTGTAAAAACGGGTGATCCCCGAGCTGGTTTTCTCCCTCTTGGCCCACTCTGTCTACAGGAAGTGAGCTGCTGTGACCTGAGAACACACACACAGCCTGTGGAGAGGTCAGAGGCAAGGCACCAAGGGCCAGCAAGGAACTGGGTCCTGCCAATCGCCACGTGAGGGAATTTTTTTTTTTTTAACTTTTTATTTTATATTGAGTACAGCCGATTAACAATGCTTGTAATAGTTTCAGGAGGACAGCAAAGGGACTCAGCCATACATATGCTGCTGCTGCTGCTAAGTCGCTTCAGTCGTGTCCGATTCTGTGTGACCCCATAGATGGCAGCCCTCCGGGCTCCTCCGTCCCTGGGATTCTCCAGGCAAGAACACTGGAGTGGGTTGCCATTTCCTTCTCCAATGCATGAAAGTGAAAAGTGAAAGTGAAGTCACTGAGTCATGTCCAACTCTCAGCGACCCCATGGACTGCAGCCCACCAGGCTCCTCCATCCATGGGATTTTCCAGGCAGAAGTACTGGAGTGGGGTGCCATTGCCTTCTCCAGCCATACATATACATGTATTATCCATTCTCCCCCAAACTCCCCTCCCATCCAGGCTACCGCATAACACTGAGCAGAGTTCCCTGTGCTGTATAGTAGGCCACTGTTGGTTATCCATTTTAAACATAACTCTGTTACCTGTCAATCCCAATACGTGAGTGAATTTAGAAGTAGACTGCCCATCTTCCGTCAATCCTTGAGGTGACTACAACCTCAAAGACACCTTGAACTAGCAATCCCCAAGTCCTGAGCCTTAAAACTACATGAGACAGGAAGTGTTTACTGCCTTCAGCAGCTAAGTTTTGGGGTAATTTGTTATGCCTCAGTAGATAACTGATACAAGCAACTCATCTTTTTATTCATTAACAAGAAATCCAACTTTCGAACAAAAATCCATGCTACAAAATTTTTAGAGAATTCTAAGAATTTAATTCTGCAAATTCTTCTCCCACCTGAAAGTTTTAAAAACATAAATACGTGTTCTTCTTATTCGTGACAGCCACTTTTTCTTCACTACTCACTAAACAGTCATATGCATACATTTGTAGCTACAGGAGGGCGCAGATGTGGTCTTATGGTTCTGTTTATTCTGAAAGAGGTTCAGATCAGGTGCAAGTATCCTCTTCTCCCATGAGAGGGAAGAGATATTCTTACTGATCTTTAGGAAAAATTTTCCTGCTATATTAAATTAATTTTAATTCTATTTTAAGTTTTTATAAACTCACATTCAGTAGTGGAGGAAGTACAACCCGTTAAACAAAATGATTAGATCCTTTTCAGGTTGTAATAAGTACCACAAACTCAGAGAACATATTACAGCTCATGTAGAGAAGATCTACCCTGAAAGAGAATTGGTTGTGGTTTTTCTGAATTTGGCAAATTACCTAAAGTGGTACTGTGCTCAAAAGATTATGCAAAAATACTCAGTGAACACCATCAGATCATGCTGCAGAAGCTACAGAGAACCCTCCGGGATAGTTCAAGGAGATAAGAGATAAGAGATGGAGACCTAATAATGAAGTACAATCAAAGGTCTGATGATGCACCAGGAGTCTAGCGGAAAAGGATCATTATGAAACGTTACCACTTATAGCATCACTGCAGCCCTAAGGCAACTCTGGTCAGTTGCCTAAAGAACACAATTTTTAGCTCATTCCCTAACTCTCTGGTATACTCAGGTTCATGGCAACTCAAGACAGAAGCTCAGGGACTTCCCTGGCAGCTCAGTGGTTAAGATTTCACCTTCTAATGCAGAGGTATGGGTTCGATCCCTGGTCAGGGAATTAAGATCCCATGTGCCTCTTGGCCAGAAAACCAAATAAGACAAACATAAAACAGAAACAATATTGTAACAAATTCAACAAAGACTAAAAATGGTCCACATCAAAGTGAAGTGCAGGTCTCTCAGTTGTGTCCTACTCTTTGCAATCCTGTGGACTGTAGCCTGCTAGGCTCCTTTGTCCATGGGATTCTCCAGGCAAGAATACTGGAGTGGGTTGCCATGCCCTCCTCCAGGGCATCTTCACGACCCAAGGATGGAACTCGGCTCTCCTGCACTGCAGGTAGATGCTTTGCTGTCTGAGTGAGTCTAAGACAGTCCACATTAAAAAAAAAAAGAGAGAAGGAAGTCCATTTCATTGACTCTGGAGATGACTCTAGCAGAACGGCGTGGCCTGTCCCTGAGCAGACATGGCAACAGCACAGGCCACTGTGAGGCCGTCTGTGTTCCTCTCCTCTTGCCCTGTTCACGTTCTTCTGGCATGGAGACATGCTCTTGTGAATTTCTGGATTTACATACATGAGAGTCTTCCATTTGTTATCACTTTAAGAAGAGGGAGACAAGAAGGGTCTTGTGAGGGTCATGTGCATGTTTAACGGAAGGAATGTCCACCAGGACCAGAAGGTTCTTGTCTTTGAAAACACGAGAGAAGGTGAGTGATTTAAAAGTCGGAGCAGGAAGAGTGGCAGTGAGACGACACACCATGGGACAAGGACCAAGGAGGCTAGTGTCCTCAGGCTTTGTGGAGTCCACGTGCTGCGGGGGCAGGTGCTCACCTGTGTGGAATGTGGGGAGGACGCAACAGCTAGAGGCAGCCTGGGGGGTGAGAATAACACTGAGGAAAGACGCCTTCCAGCAGGATCTGCACAGAAAAGATGCCCTCCTCGACTGGCCAGATTACCAAGCCAGACATCTTCCATGGCATATGGCTGCCCACTGGGCTCATGACCCCTGAAACACACACACTCCCGTGTGTGTTTATTCTCTCCGCCTCGTAAATGCGGCCAACCTTGGAAGCACGGTTACTTTCCTCTGTTGCAAAAGATTTCAAGAAAGGCTCAACCCTCAAGTAAAGCTGGTATTTCTCTTAAGATGGAGCACAAGAATTTGCCTAACGTTACTTTTAGAATCTTAAATCACAAGTGGAAGACGTCAAAGTTGAACCCCTCCTTTTGAACATTTGAATTCCTTAAGCTTTAGGGCTATAAGTCACATTCTCTTCAAAAGATTAAAATGTGTTTTGTTATACTTGCTGAAATTCCTCCCAGAGATAAAAGAAATAAACATATTTGTGATTCCTTCACCAAATTTCTCAATAAGACTTTAAGGGCCCCAGGCATCAATGATCCATGTATATAGGTGCACGCTGATGAGTTTGGGGTATCATTTATATTATCTTAATGGGACCAGTACAGTCTGCAGAATTAAGAGTGTGCAGGAAATATTCCATAGAAAGTTTTTATTCTAAATGTAGCAGATTGTAGGGACATAAGCAATTTACTCTGTGTACTGGACTGCTTTTCTCTGAGCCGTTCTGGTCAACCATGTAAACAAGTGTAGCAACCATTATTCCCTCCATGCAAGTCTGATGGGCAGATGTCAAAGTAAAATGACCTAGCAGTTCCATTCCTTCCTCCCCTCAAATTACCAATATGACTGGACCATCAAATTAAGCAACTAAATGCCAAGTTTTCTTTTTTTAGATTGCACAGAGTTTTGAGTTAGACGAGTGGAAAAACAGTTCTAAAGTCTGAGCTTTTTTTTTCTTCTATAACAACTTTTCAACAGTTAAACCACTTTTGGTAAATATGAGTAAAGAAAGCGAGTTCCCAGTCACAGCACATGTTTACAACTAAGTTAAAGGCTCTTAAAAATAGGGTGTTTGATGGTCTACTGCCAAAATACGAACTCCAGCAGCCTGGAGTGCACAGCTAATAATAAAGAGTCAGTGTTACTATGAAAAATCCCTGAGATGAAGCTCCAATTCAGCTTTTCCCTTTCCATCGCAAAGTTCCCCACGATGACACTGAGACATAAATTTGGAGTTAAGAGGTCAAGGTGGGAGGGAAGGAAGGCTCAGAATGGTGGGCAGTCACTTAAAAACAAAGGAAAACATTGCAGGATGGGGCTCATAACAACACAGCAAAACAGAATGGAGAGTCCAGCCACTAAATGAGGATTGCTTGCCTTCTGGAAAGAAGAAAACATTTAGATAGATGACAAAATAGATAACAAAAGTCCAAGTTAAAGGAACTACGTTAGGCATGAAGAAACCTTGCTTGTTATTCAGATTCCTGAAGCCAGAATGAACAATACGCAAAAGAAATGAAACATCCAGATCTCCGAGAACTGGCTGCCCTATGCAGACTGAAGAATCATACTACCCTAGTTTCCCTGGCCTCTTCTTCCCAAAACCACAAGCCTCAGGTCCAGGTTCTTTGGCCCTTGGAATTTTTGGATAATCTGAAAAGCTATGGACCAGGTTCACATGGAAAATGTGTGTACGTCATCACACAAAATTCTGCATTCAATTCAGGGACTGCCAAAACTCAAGATGCTACATCTCTTATCTTCTAGGGCAGGGGTCTCTAACCCCAGCTCACCTCCCCTGTCCACAAGGCTGTAACCTATTAGGGACCGGGCTGCACAGCAGGAGTTGAGCAGGGCGCAAGCAAGCAAAGCTTCATTTGCAGTTTCCCATCACTCACATTACCTCCTGAATCATCTCCTCTCCCCGCTTCTCGGGTGCATGGAAAAATTGGCTTCCACAAAACTAGTCCCTGGTGCCAAAAATGTTGGGGACTGCTGTTCCAGGGTGAAAGCAGGCTCTTGATAACATGCAAATACTTTTCAAGAGACACAGAGCCGCTCCATTCCTGGTGCCTACTATGGGGTGAATACAATAGCTCAATACAAATTTGTTAAAAATGTTTTAAAAGCAATGATAGCAGGATTTGATTCGCTAAAGAAAGTTCCAGTGACTTCACTTACGCTTAGGGCATGATTTGCTCATTTCTACATTGTTTTTGTCTCTGCTTCTACCAAAAATGGATTTCCTTCAGAATATTGACCATGAGTAATGGCATCTCCCGAATTTCCATGTCAAAGGGGGTTGGGGGCATGGTAATCTTATTGCAAGTCAGGGAGGAAGTGCAACTGAGTTTGCACTGTACCTACAAAATCCTGAAGAAAGCCTCAGTGACCTTATCTGAGCTCTCAAGAGAAAGTAGACATTATAATGTCTTCATGGGACTTACTTGTCTTCAAGACACCACCAACGAACTTCAATCAGTTCAGTCACTCAGTTGTGTCTGACTCTTTGTGATCCCATGAATTGCAGCATGTCAGGCCTCCCTGCCCATCACCTACTCCCAGAGTTCACTCAGACTCATGTCTATCGAGTCGGTGATGCCATCCAGCCATCTCATCCTCTGTCGTCCCCTTCTCCTCATGCCCTCAATCCCTCCCAGCATCAGGGTCTTTTCCAATAGTCAACTCTTTGCATGAGATGGCCAAAGTATTGGCGTTTCAGCTTCAGCATCAGTCCTTCTAATGAACACCCAGGACTGATCTTTAGGATGGATTGTTTGGATCTCCTTGCAGTTGAAGGGACTCTCAAGAATCTTCTCCAACACCACAGTTCAAAAGCATCAATTCTTCGGCACTCAGCTTTCTTGACCGTCCAACTGTAACATCCATACATGACCACTGGAAAAACCATAGCCTTGACTAGACAGACCTTTGTTGTCAAGGTAATATCTCTGCTTTTCAATATGCTATCTAGGTTGGTCATAACTTTCCTTCCAAGGACTAAGCATCTTTTAATTTCATGGCTGCAGTCACCATCTGCAGTGATTTTGGAGCCCCCCAAAATAAAGTCTGATGCTGTTTCCACTGTTTCCCCATCTATTTGCCAAGAAGTGATGGGACCGGATGCCATGATCTTCGTTTTCTGAATGTTGAGCTTTAAGCCAACTTTTTCACTCTCCTCTTTCACTTTCATCAAGAGGCTTTTAAGTTCCAATGAACTTATGTAAACCTAAATTTCTTCTATAAAGGGCCTACTCACAGTGTAATCAGTTCTTGATACATTCCTCCATGGGAAAAGTCAACATTTCACTAGGAATCTATATTCAAGATCCTCCTGGTTTGGATTCCTGAATCTTGAGAGTATCAGTAATGAACCACCATAGCCCTCTTTCCCACCCAGTTTGAATATTGCCTTAGAATCCTTTAGGCAGTCCTCTGGGTAACTGCTACCAATCTCCCCTGGCATGCAAGTTGAAACATATTTGTTACTCACGGATCCTATATGTTCAATCACTTTCTATCTTTAAAAAAAATGAGAAAATGGCAACTGTCTCAAAGAATAATCTGTGGCCTGTAGGCATTCATTCTGAATTTTATCTGCACGGCAGACGATGATCCTAATCATTATTGACTTTCAAGTGTCTCACTGAATGTGGCTTCCAAACTCAAGCCTGGGTCATGTGTGAGCTGGAGTCTGACATGTATAATCACCTTCTTCTAGATGTAGTCTATACACACAGGCATGTGGCTATATACACGGGCAGTGGCATCATTCACTCTGTTCATACCCGGACTCCACAGGCATGACTGAATGACCTGGCCAATATCTCCATCTTATGCCTCAACTTCCTCATCTGTCCAATCGAGATAATGTCATACCTACCTACTTCATCATGGATTAAGAGGAAACCTGAGTTAATACTCAAAAAAAAAAAAAAAAAACACTTAGAAGAGAGCCTGACATGTTACAATTAGTAAGTTAATTTTAAAATGTTGAACAAAAAGAATATCTTAAAGATCAATGTTTCACAGTTGGTGCACTGAACATTTAATCACAGAAATATAAAGGATTGGGTCCCTTCAATAATGCATGCTCACCACAGTTTAGTTCAACAAACATTTACCAAACGCTTGTTTACAAGAGGTTTGACACCACTGAAATAGTGGAACTACATAGAAAATTAGGCACCCATCTTGAAACAAAAATTTTAATAGTTATGAACACCTATATTTTCTCCAGGTACTGAGAAGGCACCCATCAGCCTGGAAAACACCTTCAACCTGGATCTGAGTACATTCAAAATCACTTTTCAGCAGAGAGCTGCTGGTCTCTCCTTTAAGCTCTAAGATCTGCATCCAAAATAAGCAACAGCAAGGAGAAAAATTTAGACCAATCTTGGTTTTAGAGATGAATCTGCTTCTTTGATTCAAGATCAAGTTTCTCTTCATAGCAACCTTGGAGTCCTTTTTTCCCCAGACCTGTGGGTTGACTCACCAGACTCATAAGAAATAAAGTGTAGGCTTTCATGAATTAAAAGTTTTCTTACTTCAACTTGTATTCTGACAAATTAACGAATTAAAAAACAAAACAAAGCAAGACTCTTTTTCCAGTTTCTCTTATTCCAGATTGGATGTGCCCAGGGTGTCTGACATCCTCATGCCATTCATGACTGCCATTCTTTCTGGGCGAGTCATTGCTTCAAAAATATGTGTGGGTGTGCTTTGGGAGCTCAAGACACTCCATGTCCTCATCATAGATGCAAACTCAGTGGTGCATTTGGGGTCCAGCTACTGCACTCTGCCAGCTGGGCGCCCCGCAGAACCCAGGGGTCAGGACACCTCTGGTCACTAGCAGAGTTAGCTCAGGCCAGGGAGCCACTTAGCTGTCTCTAAAATGGGTATGATAATACCCCAGGGGATAAACAGAGATAGCTTATGTATACACATGTGACAAAGTGCAGATTTGCTATTCAAAAGTAAGATACGATTAGCATTCCTCAGCTGCTCTGACTTTGTTTCCCATAATTAGAATGAAAAAGCTACACTCACGGTATTCGCAGCACTATGTTTCACTGGGTTTCTGTGAGAACTGTATGGCTTGTGTACATGCAGGGAGGCATGACAGTGACTGTTGCAAACGCCAGGCCCCCCTTCTGCCTGCTGTCTGACATCCTGCTGTGCTTCCGTCTCCTTTCGGCCCGGTGGGTGCTAACTTCCTGATCGTCGCTTCTCTGTTTCTATAGCTAAAGACAGATAATATCCTTCTTTTCCTCCAAAGGAGCCTTTCAGCCATTTCTCCTTAATTCTCAAATTTCAGTGACATCCAACAAAATGATCACAACTGCTCCAGGAAACAGAAGGTGGCTGACACGGCTTCCCTCACTAGTAGCATCAGAACCAGCATTTTGCACAGCCTGGCCAAAGCAGCACCCGGCCTGGACCGGCAGGACCCCTGTGTGGGCAGCTGTCCCGGCTCAGAGCAGGCACCAGCCAAAGAGCCCATCTCCCAGCTCTGAGGGCAACTGTTTAGGGTCATCACTTTCCACCTCCCAGAGTGCTTGCTTCCTTTTAATCAACACAGATCCATCTCCAGTCAGCCATTTAAGGACCAAAGAGCTGTGCATTATTGTATTACTAGTTAAACGGATCATTCCTTTGCTTCCTCTCTGTCCCTACACCCTTTCCCATTAAAATATAAACTCCATCCAACAGGAACTCTGTCTCTCCTGTGTGGTCCAAGGGCCTACACAGGACCCAGCATACAGTAGGAGCTCAATACGTGTCACTTCTACTCCATAATCCTTTCCTTTGCACCAATGTTTTCTACTCATGAGATAGTGGGCTACAAAATTACAATCTGGGAACAATCTTAGATCACCATGTCCCTTTATCCTTCAAATAACTGTGGCACTGGAGCCATGTTTTTAATCACATTAAGGCATATAAATATGTGCTTGACTATATATATATATATATATATATACACACACACACACATATATATAAAGACATAAAGATGTTTATATATATTATATATAATATAGATATGCACATGTGCCTTAGTGTTTATATATACGTTATACATGCTTTATATATATATATATATATATATATATCTTACTAAGTTTTTACTCATATGTCTATATTATCTGCATATGTGTATATATTATATGGGCTTCCCTGGTGGCTCAGAGGTTAAAGCGTCTGCCTCCCATGCGGGAGACCCAGGTAAGATCCATGGGTCAGGAAGATCTCCTGCTCAAGGAAATGGTAACCCACTCCAGTATTCTTGCCTGGAGAATCCCATGGATGGAGAAGCCTGGTAGGCTACAGTCCACGGGGTCGCATATATAATTACATACGTTGTTGTTTAGTCACTAAGTCATGTCTGACTCTTTTGTGAGCCCATGGCCAGTAGCCCACCAGGCTCCTCTGTCCATAGGATTTCCCAGGCAAGTATACTGGAGTGGGCTGCCATTTCCTTCTCCAGGGGATCTTCGCGACCCAGAGATTGAACCCACATCTCCTGATTGGCAGGGAGATTCTTTACCATTGAGCCACCTGGGAAGCCCCCACATAACTTTGTATATATCCATATGTACTATACATATTATATAAATAATATATACACACATATATCTATATAATATACCCATAATTAAACAGGAAGTAGAGACTCTGGAGGCCCATCACATGTTCCTCCATCTCTTTCCTACTTCCATCCCTGAAGGATTCATAAGACATTTCTGATTTAAAAGTCGCTAATCCTAGTCATTCACATAACGAATATTTACTGTGAATCCAAAACATTCCAGGAACTGCTCGGGGCTGGGAATACTTGGGGTGAACAAGACTGACAAGATCCCTGGTCTCATATAGCTTATATCCCATGGAGAAAGACAGGAGGTGCACAATAAATAAGGAATCAACAGGAACTCAGACAGTGATAAAAATTATGAGGACAACAAAACCTCTATGAAAGGATAGGGGAAGACAAGAGAGAAGAGATCAATCATGTATGTCTACATGAGTCAGAGCAGCCAGAGAGGTCTCCTCAAGGAGGTGGTACAGAGGCCAAAAAGTGTATTTCAAGACTAATCCAACCAAGCAAAGTGCTGATGAATGCAAATCTTTGCTGTTGCAGACAGGGATACTAAGAAACAAAAGAGGACTGGTCCCAAGCTCATGCTGTTAGTTAGCAGTGAAATTTGGACCAAATGGAGATCTGTCACTCCATACTTAGCACTGGATATAATATTCTCTTTCCTACTTTCTGCAATTTGGCATACTCTTGTCTTCTGGAGCAATTTCCTTTCAAAAGAATTTTCCCTATACTCTTTCATACATTTCCTCACTTCAATTTTCTCTGTAAAGTCATCCGTATAATCAACTTGTGTCCATACATACTAATAATACTGTATTATATAGATGAAAAATAACCATGGTAAACAAAGGGTGTGTGTGTGTGTAATGAGAATTTGGGGCACATTTTCTAAGCAAAACTAATACCCAATCTACTGGGTAAAAAAAGCAACACAACTTCTTTTATCTTAGAATTTTTAAAAAGAAAAGCTACGTTGCAAAACATAATATGAAGCATTTCCAACTTAAAAAAAAAAAAAAGTCTTAGAAGTAAAGCTAAGGAGTTTAGAAGTTCCTAGGAAAAATATCAGCATCCCAGGTGGCACTAATGGTAAAGAACCCGCCTGCGAATCCAGAAGATTAAAGAGATTTGGGTTCAATCCCCGGTCAGGAAGATTCCCTGGAGGAGGGCATGGCAACCCACTCCAGTATTCTTGCCTGGAGAATCCCATGGACAGAGGAGCCTGGCGGGCTACAATCCACAGGGTCTCCAAGAGTCAGACACAACTGAAGCGACTTAGCAAGCGTGCACAGGAAAAATACCACCATGTTTCTGGCTCTACTCTAACAGAGAAGCCAGGTGTGTCTACCATTTAAAACAAAATAGACAACAACCACAACTAATGAGCCATCTTGCTTTGGAAAGAAAATGCACTGGACTCACTGGGAGCCAAAGATGTGATCCACAGGCCCCCAAGATTCTAGAAATTGTAAAGATTCAATTTGTAGAGCTGTGCTCTAACTAAATCAAGAGATAGGGAAGAAAAGGGTACTACTAAAGAAATTCTTAATATTGAATATTTGGTTGGGTAAATTTTCCTTTCTTGGTTTGGAACAGATTCTGTGTATTTCTTTTTTCCAGTTTGATTAAATCCTTAAACAGTTCTGCGTTTTAAGGGCTTAGGGCTCTCCTTGCAAAATAGATGATTACACTCTCTGTTTAGGGTTTTAGTAATACGGGGTAAAAAAAAGGAGGCAATGGATTGAATTCCCCTCCTCCAGGTCAATTTCTCACTGACACTTTTTTGTAGTTCCCATTCAAAGCAGAAACATGTTTTAAAAATGAAGTGGTGACATATAAAATCCCATCCATTAATCCACATTTTTCAATTGTTGTGTGTATATCAAAGAGAGACAAACAGATGGAGAGACTGATGCATACAGAAAAAAGATTACTCAATTTTTGAGGAAGGAAGGCTCTACAAGAATATTTTTCTTTTCAGTTTACATTTTATATTTCTTGTAATTACTTCACAGGAGTACTAGATTGGAAAACTTCTTTACCCACAGAAATGTTCCAAGTGTAGTTGGGAGGATCTGGGTGAAGAAAATTAGTGTTTTCCCCCCAAAGTCAATTTAATAAATCAAACTCTAGTCCTACAACTGTGTTGCTCATACTGGAATCCTAAATCCCATTAAATAGGGTCAGATATAGAGTGATATACAGTAGACTTTTGAGTCCTTTGGACAGCAAGGAGATCAAATGCTCAGTTAGTAAAGAATCCACCTGCAATGCAGGAGACCCCAGTTCGATTCCTGGGTTGGGAAGATCCACTGGAGAAGGGATAGGCTACCCACTCCAGTATTCTTGAGCTTCCCTTGTGGCTTAGCTGGCGAAGAATCTGACTGCAATGTGGGAGACCTGGGTTCGATCCCTGGGTTGGAAGATCCCCTAGAGAAGGGAAAGGCTACCCACTCTGGCATTCTGGGCTGGAGAATTCCATGGACTGTATAGTCCAAGGGGTCGCAAAGAGTCAGACACGATTGAGTGACTTTCACTTTCATAGTGTGATATAGTCCTTTGGACAGCAAGGAGATCAAATCACTCAATCCTAAAGGAAATCAACCTGAATATTCATTGGAAGGACTGATGCTGCAGTTGAAGCTCCAATACTTTGGCCACCTGATGTGAAGAGCTGACTCACTGGAAAAGACCCTGATGCTGGAAAAGACTGGAGGCAAAAGCAAAGGATGAGATGGTTAGATAGCATCACTGATTCAATGGACATGAATGTGAGCAAACACTTGGAGAAAGTGGAGGACAGAGGAGCCTGGCGTGCTGGAGTCCATGACATTGAAAAGAATCGGCCAGGACTTAGCTACTGAACAACAATGTAGAGTTACATGTTCATGACTTCTAGGAACAGTGCTGGGCAGTTGGCACGGCTGTGCCCTTGCCCTCTGCCACAGCTGGCTGGACCTTGCTTCCAAGATTCCTTCAGACCCTCCTCATGAACACTTCCTCTAAAAACCAAAACAAAACATTTTCACCCTTGTCATTTATTCTTTCCCTTCTTCCTGTTCATGCTCAGCCACTCAGTTGTGTCTGATTCCTTTCAGCCCTATGGACTATAGCCGGCCAGTTTCCTCTGTCCATGAGATTTACCAGGTGAAAATATTGGAGTGAATTGCCATTTCTGCCCCAGGGGTTCTTCCCCACCCAGGGATCAAAGCAGCATCTCCTGCTTGGCAGTTCAGTTTCTCAGTTGTGTCCGACTCTTTGCAACCCCATGGACTGCAGCACACCAGGCTTCCCTGTTCATCACCAACTCCACAGTTCAAAAGCATCAATTCTTTGGCGCTCAATGCTTGGCAGGCAGATTCTTTACCACTGAGCCACCTGGCAGCCCCTCCATTCTTCCTAGCAGATACATTTAAGGAGAAATTGAAGGTTGAAAAACAGAACAAAATATCAGGGAAGTTATTCAAAGTGTATGAGCTGAAAACAGGCTGCAGAGGCAGACCAAGACACCAAGTGCCCCTCGTTGTTTTTCCAAGAAGGAAAGTTAGCACCCAGGGATGTAAAAGGACTCGACTAAGTTGCTACTAGTTGGTATCAGTGGGAGCACGGGGACCTTTAACATTCAATTCCCAGGCCAGTCCTCTCAATTATCACTAATAAGTATAAGAAGGAAAATATAGTATTACTATATCACTCCCTCTTTATTTATTTGTTCATTTATTGTGATGTATAGAGGGAAAAAATGAGGCACTCAGAATAATTTGTTACCAAAAAAAAAAAAAAAACAAAAACAACAACAAAGGTAGACATTAGACACTCTGCTCTTCAAGACAGAATATGCTTACTTTCCCCCAGGCGCCATACTCACTGGCAAAGTCTTCTGTGACCCAGAAGACCGAAGGCAATTACATTGCCGATATATATCTGCTATGCTGCTTGACTCTCCCGAGGGCAGCATAAGAGTGCAAGGGGAGTGACGTCTTTATGAGGTTAACCCTTTGCTGTTTCCAGAGGAGACAACCGAAGGCAGATGTGTTCCGTGAAGCATAACAAGAATCACTGGAAATTTGGTACTTAGGAGGAATGACAGCACAAAGTCGTCATCCAGAAGGGAAAAAATAAATTGTGCAGAGGAGCGGTGAGCTGGTGGAGCCTATGAGAACACTGATGTCCATGAAGTGAAAGTGAGATGGTAAAATCGCAGGGTGGGGAGCTGAATTATAATACAGGGTGAAGAGACTAAGGACGAAGCAAGGAAACGAATGTCTGTTAAGCTCTGCCATGTGCCAGACAACATGCTGGGTTCTTTTATGTATTATTATCATCAAACAATCCTCACAACCTTTGGAGATAATTTCTATTATCACAAAAAGTAGAAAGTGAGTCTTCAAAGATGTTAAGTAACCAGTCCTGGGGTAATACACCTAACAGACCAGACTGTCTTCCATGCTAAGGTTTTCTGGTTTGATTCAGTCAACTGCTACTAAGGTGCAAACCACCCTCAAAATTTAGTGGCTTGAAGCAATTATGCAATATTTCCCATGATCCTCTAGGCTGTCTGGGCAGGTCCTCTGCTGACCCCACTGGGGCCCATTCACTCACCTGGCTGCACTGAGCTGGAGGATTGGCTGAACTAAGATGGCCTCACTCCTGGGTTGGCAGTGGGTGCTGGTGGCAGGCTGGGGCACCTCGGTTCTCAGCATGTGGACACTCATCCTCCAGCTGGCGAGCCCAGCTTCATGATACAGTGGTCTATCATGTTGTTGTTTTATTTTCTGTTGGTTTGTTGGCCATTTTACTAAAGTATGACTGACAATAAAGAGCTGTATCTATTTAACATATACAACTCAATGAGCTGGGGATAAGTAAACACCAAGAAAACAATCATCACCATCAAGGGCAAAAACATATCCATCACTTCCCAAAGTTTTTTCCTGTTCTCTATTTTTATTTACTTATTTGTTTATTCATGGTAAGAACACTTAAGACTTACCCTTAACAAATTTTAAATGCAGAAGGACTTCTTACAGCCCATCTTCAGAAGTAGCGCGATGCCATTTTCTGTCACATACTTTTGGTTAAAACAAGTCACAAGTCTATTCAAGGCTCAAGGGAAGAAAGAGTATCCACTTCCCAATGGAAGGAGAGGTAAAGTCACATTACAAAGGGGCACATGGCATGAAGGAATCATGGGATCACTTAAAAAACAACTCACCATAAGCTCTGAACTCTCTGTTCCTTCTACTACCAAAGTGAAGTGAAAGTCATTCAGTTGCGTCTGACTCTTTGCGACCCCATGGCCTATAGAGCCTATGGAATTCTCCAGGCCAGAATACTGGAGTGGGTAGCCTTTCCCTTCTCCAGGGGATCTTCCCAACCCAGGGATCAAACCCAGGTCTCCTGCATTGCAGGCAGATTCTTTACCAGCTGAGCCACAAGGGAAACCCAAGAACACTGGAGTGGGTATCCGATCCTTTATTCAGAGGACTTCCCGACCCAGGAATTGAACCAGGGTCTTCTGCATTGCAAGCTTTGAATATAAATCCCACACTATCCCTCAGTGTTCTTTTTATAGATTTATTAATGGGACTACTTTTTATAACCGGGAATAGATGTCAGAAAACTTCTAGCTCTATCACTACTGCTACTGGAAGCTGGAGTGTTTGCTTTTAAATGGGTCTTAATTTTTTCACTTGTGAGAAAAGGGTTTGATCCGTTATCTCTCAAAGGGCTTACAGACTGTATACGTTGATAGAATAGTGTCTATTTTTAGATCAATAGCCCTCTTGGGAGAGGGGCAAGATAGAGATGAGAGAAGGTTAGAAATGAGATGGCTTCTATTTTGCCACGTACTCCCTCTTTCATTGCTGTAGGTTTGGAATTGGGGGAGGGGGCTGGTAGTGAGCAAAGAAACGTCCTTCCCATGGGTGGTTGAAATCTTCCATGATCTGGGTGCTGTTCTGATCATCTCCATTTATTACAGTCTAAGACGGCGTGGGTCCTCCTGCATTATACTAAAAATAAGAGTACAAGTCCTTGCTCTAAGTGCATCTAGACCAGGTTAGACGAAACATTCCCCATACAACACACACTCACACCAGTGAATCCGGCAGTGGAGGCAAGAAGGCTCTGGAGCTGGTCTCTTCCTGAGGGAGCTGAGAGCGTTCTCTGAAAGATATTGTTGCCTAGTCTTTGGAAGATCAGGTTCCCAAGGAGAACACTGATGTTTAATTTAGCACAAAGACAGCTCAGAATCTCTCTCTGGGGGACTGAGCCTGCAAAAAGACCCACATGCAAAGAATCTGAGCGAGAAAAGGCAGCTCTTGTCGGTGCAATGGCTACAGGACTTGGGGGCAACTTTCCTAAACGCGCGCTTGTGCCTGGTGTTTCTGTCAGGAGGACCGCTGCCCTTCCTTGTTTACCCCTGTGTTTGCACTTTGCTCTTTTTCAACACCTCTGTGAAACAACCAAACAGGATAATACCACCAGCACACAGGTTTTGCTGTCTGAATTACACGGTGCAGTGTGGCAATCACATGTGCAAGCCTTAGCCGGTTTAGCAAGTATGGGCCTACTTAGGTGAACAACAACGAAAAATTAGCTTCTCAGCTGCTCAGCCAGAGAATGTTTTTATTTTTACATAATTTAGACTCCAGAGACCTCCAGAAATGAGCAGTGTACACTGAAGTATGGCAATCGTCATTCCAAAGACACAGTACAGTACACACTGTATTTAATTAAGCCACTTCTTTGCACCCTAGTTACCATGACTCTAAGAGATTATACTATGTATCCAACAAAACCCTGGTAAGTTATTAGCAGCTGAAGCAAACTTTGGCCTTAAGTAAATTTTCTGGGGGAAAAAAAAAAGAAAAGACATGTAATTAACTTTCTGTTCAAATCCTTCAGAGCTACCTGAAAAGAAGCCTGTTGTGCAGTGTGGAATTCAAGATGCTGGGCTTCATGTGGGTGAGAGTTATTAGAGTGCTGGAAAACTCAACCACATTTCTGACAAAAGAGAACTTTTAAAACGACAATGTTAATGATTCCACACTAACATAGGAGCCGGCTGTGACTCAGGAAGCAAGAACACTGTTAAAAACAAATATCAAGCACAACGAACCCAACACGAGTTTGATTCTACCTTGCCACAGAATATTATCCTTCAAGAGGAGGAGGAGGGTCTGAGTTTAAATGATGGGGAATAAAGAGACTAAAAGAAAAGTTTTAACTACAGTCTGTGCTCTGAGTTAGAACCAGCAAATCTGTCCTTGTTCAAACATCATCCACCGAGAACAAGACTATTCTCATTCTAATCCTGTCACTTCTTCACAGAAACACTGTGCTTTTGATTAAGAATCATCCTCACAGAAACTTGCTTTGAAGCCTTGGCAACATTTTCCTCGCATTTCTTATGGAAAGTCACACTTGAGGAGGTACTGAGCAAAGAAGAGATTCCAGGCAAAGAACCACATCAAGGCTTAGCGTTTTCAGCATGCTCCAGGTCGGGGTTGGGAAGAGGGCAGATTCGGCCGCGTGTTTGTGTGCGGCTGCAGTGAGAGGACCGATTCCCTAGCAACTTGAGAGAGGGACCTGGCTCTCAAAAGCGCACATTTAAATCTCCACAGCAGGGAACTGCTACCTCTTTGTGACTCTGTGACCAGATTCCCTTAAGAATTATTCATCAGCCTGGATGAATAATTCAGTTAAATTGGTAAATTTGGATGCTTCCATGCTAATCATTCCAAACTCTCAACAGATAGCCCCACTTTCTCATTGACTCACACAACCCACCCACCACACTCCCTGGGCAACTGAATGGAAACCGAGCCTTTATTCTTGAAGAGGCAAGCAGTCAACCTCTGACTCTAGTCAAGTTCTAGATGAGTAGTCCTGGAATCCCAGGAGTGGAAGAGATATTAATTGGTCTTGTTCTGAAGAAGGGTACCGCTCAACCCATTTCAGAGAAATGTAAACCCGTCCCAGACAGCATCGTCATAGTAAACTCTTTTAAGGAAACTGGATAATGTGGTATACTTCACTATCCATTTAAAATAAGTAAAAAGAGAAAAGCCATAACCTTCCACAAAATATCCCTGACATCCTCTTGGAGGTAGAATCCTGAGCAGGGAAACCATGACTCTGACTTGAGTATATCACTTCTCACGTTAATAAGAACAACAGTTAAAAGTTACTGAGCCTCCTCTAGGTGCTAGGAAGTTACCTCCCTCATGCACCAACCCTATGTATTTAGTTCTAAGACTATCATTCCATTTTACAGGTGAGAAAACTGAGACTGGAGAGTTTAATTAACCAAGAAGTGGTAAGCCACTGAGAAAGAAGCTGTGATTTGAAACTGGATAGTCTCCCCCCACCCCAGATTCTTAAGTGCTATGCTTATCTTGCCTCCGTCAGCTGCTGTTAAAACATCCCCACCCATTTCAGACTGTAAATTCTAAAAAGACAAAGGCTATATCAAATTGCTCATTGTGGATACATTCATTGTCTTGGTATAGAATAAATTATTTATTGAATTAATGGATAAGTTCCCCAACTCTAAAGAGCACCCATGTTCACAATTGTGAGAAAATATTTCAGGACTTTTGCTAAAACCATTAAGACCCACGGGGACCACAGTGCATGTCAAACACTGTTATAGCCATTCCTTTGACCCTACTCTCTAGCTTTATTCAAGCCTCACTGAGAATGTGTAAACCTCTCTCTACATCCTCTCTCCAAGGAAACAGAACAGCTTTCATTCTTTCCACCCAACCCTTGGATACGCGTAGGAAAGAGCCAGAGCTGAGTGGTGGAGAGAGAGCCCACCGGAGCTGTGTCTGGTATCTCAGCATCCTGCCTCGAATCAAGGCGGGAAGGAGTGGCTAGTTCTTCCCCTCGGCCATGCACTCCACCGGGAGCCATCCCTGTGCTCTGTGAACATGGACCAAATAGGGGAAACTGCTACCGACCGACCTGGGGGCAAGTAAGATATCTGTAACACACCGGCAATTAAAAAGCAAGGAAGAAAGCCAGCGCATCTCAGACCATCTGGACTCACAGCTTCTTATAAATTTCTGCACATGATTTTTTGTTTGTTTGCTTTAATGAAAAGACGTTTCCCAAGTTAGTAAACTCATTTGTTGGAAAGGTCAGTTTACACATCCAGAGAACCCACGGGGGCAATCCTGATTTGAGCTGGAAGGCCTAGCCAGCCTAAGAAGAGAGGTGTAGCTGGTTCTGCTTCTTTTAGCTTCTCTTCTATGTCTAGCAACTGTGCTTTTAAAACCATCTCCTCTCGATGCCAAAGGCCATGTCACACTGTATATAACTCACAGTGAATGGGAGAAGTGTGTAAATAGCAAGGCATTAAGCAGCTCAAGGGACTTGAAGATAGGTAATAGAGAACACTTAGGCAGTGCGTGATGAGAAGAGGCTGCTGGAGGGGAAATGTAATACTTGTCTTCAAGTATATGAAGGATTGTTATTGCTTCAGAGACACTGACTCCTCTGAGCCTTCCTTGCCAGACCATTTCCCAGGGCCTCTGATACACTCTTCCCTGGTGGCTCAGATGGTAAGAATCTGCCTGCAGTGCAAGAGACTCGGGTTTGATCCCTGAGTCAGCAAGGTCCCCTGGAGAAGGAAATGGTTACCCACTCCAATATCCTTGCCTAGAGAATCCCATGGGCAGAGGAGCCCGGTGAGCTACAGTCCATGGGGTCACAAAGAGTCGGAAGCAACGGAATGACTTTTGCTTCACTGATACACTCCTGCTGGAGCTCGAGACCCTCCGGGGTGGGGGGGATTGACCTTGCACGGCCCCTCACTGCTCACACCCAACCACAGGGTCAGCCAGGCTCCACTTTCTGTCCCCAAACACCCAAGGTTTACCCAGATTTGCACTCACTGGCCCTGGCGCTCACTTCCATCCTCTCTCTTGCTCTTCCCAGGCCTGCTGGGAACCCACATTCTCCTTACAGCACTGCCTGACCTGCGTTTGACTCTCTCTGCTGCTGGACTACTAACAGCACTCTTGTTTTGAGCACCCACTATGTGTCAGGCACTACATTAACTGTTTTGCTAAAAAACATTAGCTTTCTTTTACAGATGAAGATTCCCCAGGTGGCGCAGTGGTAAAGAATCCACCTGCCAATGCAGAAGTAGGCTAGAGATGAGGGTTCAATCCCTGGGTCAGGAAGATCCCCTGGAGGAGGGCATGGCAACCCACTCCAGTATTCTTTCCTGGAGAATCCCATGGACAGAGAAGCCTGGCAGGTCCATGGGGTTCCAAAGAGTCGGACATGACTTAGTGACTAAACAACAACAAAAATCCAAAACAGCAATATCACACAGGGCCACTTTTAAGGAAAGAAACATCCTTGTCCATCCTTGAACAGAGCACCTCCAAAGACAATAGTGCTGTGTTAAGATCATGTCTGCCTATATTGATGCCCACAGTTCTAACCAAACAAGATTTTATACTTGAGACAGATTATAACAACTATCCAGTTTGGGTTGCTACTGAGCAACAGATGAAGATACTCATGCCTCAAAAGAAGAAAATTATTTCTCCAAGCTCACACAGGTAGAAGATGTGAATAGGGATCACACAAGATTCAACTAGAAAATCTATGCATGAAATTCTTCTACCTATCAAATCTTTAAACCTCGGTTTCCTTATTTGTAAACTAGTCAAATGTTGCTTACTCACCTCTCTCTTTTTTTGAGCATTACATAAATATATAATAACAGTGTCTGGATATTCTAGAGCTCAATACATATTTATTCTTCTCTCTCTAAATCTCTTTATCAGTTTTGGTCCATTCTACCCAGTTAAGCATTTCACTGTTACTGTGTAAACATGGTCTTGATTTGCCAACTAGCCCGTAAGTAAGAAGGGACTAGGTATTTAGCTGTATTTCCCTATTCTCCCACAGAACCTGTTAAAGTGTGAGGGAAATCATCATGAAAATGCAGAAGAAAGAATTTAGAATTGTTTTCATTAAACATGATCCTACCTATGAATGTATAAAAGAGACAGGATTAAATCACAAGGAAGTAGTGGAGTCTACTTGGAATGGTTTAGCTGCCATGCATAGCAGAACTGGATGTTTTGGGTTTTTTTCCCCCAAATTTCCCTAATAAGCTTTTGGAGATTAAATAGCAGGGCTAAACACACACACAACAACAACAACAATGAAAACAAAAACAGCTACTCAAGCTACTTCATTTGAAAACCCATGTTTGTCTTGTAACTTAACAAAAGGTTTACCGACATAGGGGAGTCATACAGCATCAAACTTTAAGGTTTAGAAAAACTTGATAAACATTACCTGCTGCTGCTGCTGCTAAGTCGCTTCAGTCGTGTCCGACTCTGTGCGACCCCATAGATGGCAGCCCTCCAGACTCCCCCATCCCTGGGATTCTCCAGGCAAGAACACTGGAGTGGGTTGCCATTTCCTTCTCCAATGCATGAAAGTGAAAAGTGAAAGTGAAGTCACTGAGTCATGTCCAACTCTCAGCGACCCCATGGACTGCAGCCCACCAGGCTCCTCCGTCCATGGGATTTTCCAGGCAAGAGTACTGGAGTGGGGTGCCACTGCCTTCTCCAAAACATTACCAGCAATGACATTATTTCAAAGAAAACAGAGGCCTTCTATAAACAAACATTGACCTAAACAAGCAATATGTCTTGGTGACATAATTAAATTACTCTGCTGGCAAAACAAGCTTTCTATCCATTTTTGATAAAGGACTGTACCAACTTCTCTCTCCACTTAAACTCTTTTGCCTTTGGGAGATCTTATATTTACTGGAAAGAAGTCATAGGAAGGTCCTGGATAAATAAGAACTCTTTCTTTATTACTTTGTTCTGGAAAACAGAACAAAAATAGGTCAGTTCTTAAGGAAATGATGGCTGCATATATAAATAATGTAAATACTCCTATCACTGTCCCAGGGAGGATATTCATCACATGGACAGCTACAGACTCCCAGACCTGGCCAGTGAAGTGTTTCTATTCTCAGCCCCCCTCCCACGCACAGCCCTCCAATTGTGAATTGTCAATTGGAAACTTGATTATTATCAGTTAAAAATAACTGGAGAACTCTGGCAATGATTTAACTTGTTTGACTTTCTTAAGCTAACAATTAACATTTTAGACTATTGTTGACAAAATATTTAACTTTCCTGTGCCATTTGTGCAAACGACTTTTCTAATATTCCTGACACACTCTGACAGACACACCTTTCTGAAGCTGCTTAGGTCTGTGCAGGAGCCGTAAAAGACCCTACACACTTTCACACCGTTGCACATTTTAACTAGGATTTCCCGGGACCTCTGAGAACGCTTAAGTACACCGATATCTCAGTTTTATCTTGACAGCACTGAATTTGAAATATAATCCCTCTATTTACAATAAAAGCTATTTCACTATTTAAAACAGACACTGAAAGCTTAAGTACACTTTTAATCCCTGGAAAAACTGGTATTATGATTCTTTGTTTAGCATTTATAATTAGTAATACTAGTAATAATGCCTTGCATTTCTGCAGTGCTTAATTTTTTCCAAAGACTATCCAGAAACACACACATTCATTTGTTTTCTCAACAAGCCAGGGCAGCATTACTGTTCTGTCTTGAAATGACTGCTAAGTAACTTGTCCTGGGTCACCCAGCTGGTTAGTGATCAAGCAGGCCCAGAACCAAGGATACAGATTCCTGGTCCGATCTGTTTTCTTTCCTCCACACTATGTTAGGGAGAAGATAATCTCTGAAGCCAAGGATGACTTGGAACCACTTATCTATCTATCCTAGCAACACAGTCTAAGCAACAACAACAACAGCAACAAAAAGGAGCCTGTCTCAGGCAAACGGGAAAGATTAATAATGCACCACGGAAGCTCTAAACCTTTCTGTCCCGTGGACCAGCAATTATTCAGTCTCACAGTTCATTCAAAGATTCAAACATACTTCACCAGGAAATGATTTAGTGCCGAAAGCCTGCTCCAAGTGGTTAGAAAGGCAGACCTGCTTAAACCCTTACAATCCAGGGCCTCCAAAAGGCCCTGTTCCTGCCGTCTCTGCAGTAAAGGGGCTTCCTCTGAACTTGTACTTGAGCTAAATGAAGAAATTGGCTGAGCAAGGGCTGCAGAATTAGGCTATGTGGACAGAATTAGAACCGGCTTGGAGGTTATTCTGACATTGTTCTGGAAACTTAGGCTATTGTAAATCTCAGACATCGTACATGTCTTGCAGTATCACGCCCCTCAAAGTCAACAATCACCCAAAGAATGGAGGTTCTCTTTCCAATCTCACTGAAAATTTACTGCCTCTATACAAGGCATTGTACTAGCAGGTATGCAGGATACAGACCTCTCATCTGAGGGCACTGTGCATATTCGATTTTAAATGATCAATATTTTCTCCCTTTTTCCAAAGGGCATTTATAGCCACTTAGGGCATACGAATAAACTATTAAAGGGATACCTTCCACACACCGAGACAGAAATAAATCTGGTTATGGACAGAGCAGTAAGAAAGGACACCCATTCTGTGCAAGGGCCCCTTTAAATGGATGGTGTTTCTGAAAAGAAGAGGAGCCCGAGTGAAGTGAGACCAACAGATTTAACTGGCTTAGTGAATCACTCCCAAACGCCCAGGCTCCCCTTTGGACACAATGTTATCAGGTTAATACAGTACTTGCATCATCATCTCTGAGTACTATGCTGAGTAACAAAGAGCCAAATTTAGAAGCTAAAATGGAGAAGGGAATTTCCAATAACCAAAAGGGGGGTGGTGGATCACCCCTTGCCATGGCATAGGTCTATAGTGAAAAGCCACCATCAGAAATACACTGGTCTTTTCACTCCTTACATGCACAGCACATCTCATCAATCCTCACGGCGCCTGCGGAGGGAGCCCCTCTAAGGGGGTGTTTCAGGAGATGACTGATAGTGAGGAGAAAGAAAGTAGATTCCCCTTTAGAAAAGGAGTGACAGAGCAGCTACCTCTGGCTTCTTAGAGCACTAAGCCTCTAGCCGGGAAAGGCCAGACACCTCCCAGCACGGACACTGCTGACATAAAGTTACAATCACCACTGAAGTTGGTTTCATTTTGCATCCCCAAAACCCCAAGAAAAAGAGGCAGCCTCAGCTTCCTTCCAAGGGGGAGGAGAGCAAAAAAAAAAAAAAAAAAAGAAAGAAAGAAAGAACAAGGCCATAAGCAGACACCTTCGTTGCAGCCGCTGGGATGTGAAGGCCACATCCAGTCTTGGCACCCAGGACAGAGATCTGTCTTCTGTGGGGCTGGGCGCCTAGTTCCCTGTATCACCCCCAGAAACACTTACCAGGAGACTGTGAAGCATACAAGGCTGTATTATTGGGAGACTTGCAGACAGATTATAAATTTGCTGAGGACAATCAAGGCATTTAGATGCTTTTGGCCGCAAATGCCAGTGACACACACACATACAAACCTCATTCTTCTTTCCATTGGAGTGATTCTTTACCCACTCCCCCCACCCCACCCCCAGCATCTTTCTTTCACGAAACAAACTCCCATTGCTGTCCTAGGGAATTCCAGAGAGAGGTGAGGATATAGCAGGTGGAAAGGAATGGAAATTAGGCCTGGAAGCATGAAATAACCCCACAGGCTAACTGTATCCAAGGATAAAACAACAAACATGAGCAGTTTAACTGTTAGCTGTTATCTCTGGTCTGGAACTGGCACCAGGAAGTTGCAGTTCTAGGCATCCCAGGCAAAATATGTGTGTGTGGTGGAACAGAACAGAACCAATTCAGCCCCCAGGCTTTCTAGAAACTTCACCACCAGAGACCCAGGCCAGGGATAAGGAGGAGCCACAGAGAAGCTTGCAGGGGCCTGGCTAGAAGATGCTCTCTTCCCAGAGCTCCTTCTCAAGCTCCCTCCAAGAAAGAGTTCGACCCAGTGCCTTCCTCTCCTTTGGGCTTTTTGAGAACATTTCAGCTTGGATGTCCATTTCCTGTTGCTGACTTTCATTAGGGCTGGCTTGGGCACATGGGAGCTGTTCCGCGAGTGGACACAGGACTTCCGAAGCCCCAAGGAACTCAGAAACAGAGGAAGCTTGCAGGGCCACAGGGTCTTGGCGCTCCACCTTCTACCCAGAGGCCATGGCCCCAGCAGCTTTGGGGGGAAAGCCTGCACAGGCCGGGTGATCACCTGACCAGGGCTGGCACCAGAAACCAATGAGTCAAGGGCTACTCCCTCTGGGGTGGGGTGTGTCTGAGCCTCTGAGGAAGAACTTCCAGCCAGAAGCCTAATCACAACTCTCAGGTCGGGTACTCTGTCGCCAGGAGTGGCAGAGGACAAGGCACTTTCTAGGACGACAGCCCCTTGGCGCCTGCACACTTTAGTGAAGGCTGCAAGTCAGCACTCTGATTGCAGTGCCTGTGGAAAGAAGCTAGGTGGGGACAGTGGGGGAGTCTGTAAGAAACCAGGGAGCAGGCCGCTCAAAAACATTCCCTCACCTGTCTTGGGGAGAATTCCTCAAGTTTTTGAGTGAGGGAGCGCTCAGGGAACTTGCTCTGTTAGGGATGACCACTTGTGTTCTCCTTACCCAAGGAGAAGGGGCCACTTCAAAGAAGGAAAGGGAAATGGGAGAAGAAGGAAAAGGCTTGGCTAAAGGTCAGCTGGACTGGCTGCTAAGCAAACGCTTTCAGGCTAAGCATGCTTGTTGGGCCTAATCAGCGCTGGCCTGCCAGAGTGAGAGGCTCCTTGAGGCAAGGCCTTCCTTCTTCAGTGGCTCAGATCTTGCCGCTTGGAGCCAACCTTTCTGCAGTCTGCGGACCCCAGAGAAAACTCTGGGAAACTCAAGTTTCTTACCCCTTAAGAAATACTCTACAGGTGGAAGAAAACCAATGCCCAAGCAACCGCAGAACTTGACGAGGAAGGGTTTAACAACACGGCACCAACGGGACGCCCAACGGCCTTTGGGGTGGTCAGAGGCACCGGAGCCCTCCGCACTGTCTTCCACTCGCATCAGGCCGAGGCCAGCGTCCGCCCTGACCGAAGGCCACAAGAGCACCGCCGGAATGAGGAGAAAACCAGGGGTCTTACCGCAATGAGGGCCGAGTTCCTCTGGTCCCCTGGGGTGGTAGCCGGCGGCTGTTGCTGGGGCTCGCTGTCGATCCCACCACTGCTGCTACTGCTCCGCAGGTGCTGCTGGTGGTGATGGTGATAGTCCGGCGGGGGCGCCGGGGCCGCGGGCGCTGCCGTCTGGGAGGCCGTCGGAGGGGCGGCGGGCGCCGGCGGAGGGGCTGTCGCGGTGGCAGACGAGGCAGTGGCCTTGGTGTGCTTGCCGGCCTTCCTGGCCCCCTGGCCGTGCTGGACGAGGCTCAGGAGCTGCAAGGTACTCTCTCTTTCCCGGTCCGAGCTCTCGGCCCTACCCCGTTCGTAGCGTCCTTCGCAGCTCAGGTGGTGCTGGCGGCAGACGGCGATGCGAGCTCGAAGGCGCTCCACGATGGCGCTGTGCACTCTCGGGGTGACCGAGCCCCCTCCAAGGAGCCCCGCCCCGGGGGCCCCCCCTAGCCCTCCCGTGGGGGCCTGCGGGGGCGCTGTGTCCCCCATCTTACTGGACACAATGATTGCTGCCCGTGGGATGGTGAGGTGGTGGGAGGCTATAGCCGGTTAGCACAGGCAAATCTGCTTTTGACAATCTGCGCTCAGAGCTCAGGACCACATGAATAGAAGTTTCAGAGGCTGGGGGCGGCGTAGTGGAGAAGGTATGGGGCAGGGGAGTGAGTAAAAAGAGGGTGAGGAGGAAGAACAGAAACCAAGGGCAGAGGATAAGTTGGAAACAAACCCTGATCAACTTGCTCTAATTGTATTTGACAGCTCTGGAGAAGTTGGAGAGAGTTAGTGGGGATTCCCCCCCGCCCCCCCTCCTCACCAAGCTGACAAGAGGTACTTTGTAAACACACGATCTGGGGGTTAGAGCAAGAACTCAGGGATTGTCAAGCAAGAGACAGGAACAGCAAAGGGAATTGTGAGAGATATTAACAGAGAGGTGGACTCCCCCGTCACCTAGCTGTTTCCGAAGATTCTTTTATGGGGATGTTTCTGCAGAGGAACTCACATCTACCATGATCTCTGTAACCCACGGCCTTTACTTTTCCGCAATTTTTTTTTTTTTTTAAAGTGCTGTTTCAGAAGCTTTCTGAAGTCAATGTTCAAAACGTACAAAAATCAAACAGAGACTGTCTTTTGGCTTTTAATTTTTCCTCCCTTTCCCTTTGCTCCGGTGTTTTCTCCTCTTTGGGGGTGCTGTAGGATGTGGTCTTCTCCCCAAAGAGGGAGACAGCTTTTCAATTGTTAATGTCAGTAATTGGACTTCTGGACCATGCTTTTTTCTTCAGCTAATCCAATCACCGGTAAAATCCTCATTCCCTCTAAGGTTTCCCAGCCTTAAATGAAAGCAGTCTGAAGTCACTAGCCACTGAGAGAGAGATCCTTCAACACATTTTTTTTTTCTCTTCTTTCCCGCTTACGTTTCTAGTCCTCACCCCCGGCTCGATTCTAATACAGTATCAAGAGAGACAAACTCTTCCGAGAGTAATTTACAAACGATGGTCAAACTTACAAACTTCCAGTAAATTGCACCGAGTCATGTCCAGCCACTTTTCTGTCCACTTTTGTACATTCCATCCCCGGCCAGTGGATCTGAGGGTCTGGACTCGCAATAAGCAATGTGGTTCTATCTCTTGGATTGCTCCGTTTTAGAGATGGAAAAGAAAGTAGCCGGTCTTTTCCTTTCTCTTTTTCCCGTCTGTTGTTCGCCGCTGGGCTGACACTGGCTCCGCCGCCCGGAGTCACGGCGATACACAGGCTTTCATTGTGCTCCGATAGGAGAGGGAGAGAAAGAGAGAGAGAGTGAGACAGAGGGAGAAAGAGAGCCAGCGAGCTGCAGGGGGGTGGGGGGCGGAGGGCGGGGGAGCTCTCGCCCGAGGCTCCCTGGTGGAAGGCGGGTGCCACTGCACGGGCGAGCGAGGCGGCCGGCGCGGGGAAAGGGGAACACAGAGGGCCTCCCAGCGGCAAGAAGTGGAGGATCCCGAAGCCTGCGCATCTCGGCGTCGGCGCGCGCAGCTCGCACTCCGGCTCGGCTCGGGCAGGAGGGCGGTACGTTGGGGAAATTCCCCAACCTCTACCCGACTACTTCACCAGTCCGAAATGGTGCAGAAATTCCCGGCCAGTGGATGTATTTTCCCTGCCAGACCTCCGTTACGCTCCCCGCCTCCACCCCCGAGGATATCACTTTCATTTTTCAGTATGTTGTCAGTGATACCCCTGGGCACTCTAGCGAGAGCTGGGTGAACACGGAGGAAATGTTCCTGGGTGTCAGAAAGGGAGGCGTAGGGTGTGTGCGTATTGGGGGAAACGGAGGAGTGGGTGCAGAGAAGAAATTACATCGTTAGCTCCTAAAGGGCAGGCGAGTGTCTACCTGCTAGCCTGTTTTGTCTGTCTCTGGTTAAGTCAATATGGGTGATCATAAGCAAAATCAGTAATAACTAAAATATTCTATCACGATGAAATTACAAATATCAGTTCTCAGACAGGAAAAAAAAAACAAACAAAAAAAGATTTTTCTGAAAATACAAGATTCCCTATGACAAACCTAATGCAAGATCTGAGGCCTTCTCGGTAGTCTGTTTACATATATAAGGAGGAAAATCATTATGCAGCAGTCCAGTTTCAAGTTCACTAACACAAAACAGGTAGATCTCTGACACACACTGTTGCTCCTCATCTTCAGATAATCCTACCTTTAAACTCTCAAAATGCATGTTGGATTCTGCTGATTACCAACTATAGGGGATAAACTAAAGTGACCATATAGTCTGTTATGCTCATTTGGAAGTCATTTGGATTTGAGGTGTCAAGCAACAGGGCTTTGTTAATTTAAACCACCTCTGGCATCTCAGTTACAAGGTCCTGCTTCAAAGTGAGCTGGGGATAGAAATGAGTCAGATCAGTCCAAACATTTTAAGACTGGATTTATCTAGTTTAGTTCTGGATAGGCTGGCCTACATTAGTTCATTTTATTTTCACGAATTCTAGACTGTTATTTTGGGATTTTGGACAAGTGCATTCTGATGGAATGTAACTGTTTTTTACTTTTCATTGGAACATACTGCTGTCTGTCCCTTCCAAAGCTAAGTTCCTCATCACTCATGGAGAAAGGCAGAAATATCTTTTTTAGGTATGCAAATCTGAAAGAACTCTCTCATGAGTTGTCATTAAAAAGGGAAGGAGTTCTGATCAGTTTAGATTGGTTTTTAAAAAGGTGTATTCATTAGAGATTATCTTGAGGTACTATCAGCACATTATATATTCAGCAATCACACTTGATAGAAGAGAAAAACCTTAATAAATTTAAACACTGTTCACGCTACAGTTCTGCAGTAGCATGGATTTTGATTAATAACAGAGTTTTTGGTCAAAGCTGCTATTTCTAAATGATATAAACTTTTACTTCTAAGCTAGACAAGGACACATCTTAAAAACTTGTCCAGCAACAATTTAATAAATTTTCCTACTAAATTCTAGTGATGTAGGACACTCCTTTACAGTCTTTTGTACACATTTGCCCTTTACAGCCATTTAAATTCAAGCTGACATTATTATCATCCACCTCATTTCCATTCACGTCATTACTATTTAGTCACTGTTTTAGGCACAGTACTTTGCATATATCTCCCTCCAATCCACCAACAATCCTGAGGGAGAGGAATTATTAACTCCATTTATAAATGAGGAAACTAGGCTTACTGAAAATAAACTAAACTAACTAGGAAGTAACAGATCAGGACTCGAACTCAAGCCTGATTTCAAACCTATCCTTTCTTAACCACTGGACTTGCTGCCTCAGTATCAAGGGTGAAAAGAGTTACAGGGAAACCAGACTATACCCAGAATAGCTCAAGGGCTGCAATTACACCTCAATCAACATGCTGGAGTCTAAGCAAGTCCTATAATACCTCCAAGAAATGAGTAGTGAATAGAACTACTCATCTGAGTATGAGAGCAGACAAGTGAGAAAATATGCTCAATTATATCCAGCTGCCAATAAAATAAACATTTCTTTTTTTCCTTGTCTTCCCCTTTTACGGAAGTTTCCTCTTATATCCCTAAAGCTTCTGTACAGGCCCTATGAAATTTTTTTTAAAGCATTAGTTCCTTTTTATTTGTCCATCTGTCTTCCTCATCTTTACTGTTCATAGCTACCTAACATAAAGCATTTAATGCTATAGTGATAAATGTCAAGATCTCAAAAGTTCATAGATATGTGAGACTTGTAAGCTTGCAAACTATTGTTATATAGCATTAGTGATATCAGTGATGATGATAAAATAATACAGGTCATCAGTTCAGTTCAGTCGCTCAGTCGTCTCCGACTCTTTGCGACCCCATGAATCGCAGCACGCCAGGCCTCCCTGTTCATCACCAACTCCCGGAGTTCACTCAGACTCACGTCCACTGAGTCCGTGATGCCATCCAGCCACCTCATCCTCGGTCGTCCCCTTCTCCTCCTGCCCCCAATCCCTCCCAGCATCAGGGTCTTTTCCAATGAGTCAACTATTCGCATGAGGTGGCCAAAGTACTGGAGCTTCAGCTTTAGTATCATTCCTTCCAAAGAAATCCCAGTAGGTCATAATACCTACTAAAGTTAATTCTGATTTTTCAACATTGTTTTCTCCTAGACTACTTGCTTTTGGCTCCCTGATGCATGCTAATTCTCGTTTCCTGACAGCCTGTCTCTTTGCAGTTCTTTTGGTGTAATCAGTATAAAAAAGTCTCTTGTACTCTCCAAACATCTACTGAAGAAGCTTGCTCGGTTGCAGTGACCTCAGACATCAGCAAAGCTACTTATCAGCATTTCCTGATCAACAGTCAGAATACAGTTCTAACAAGAAAAATGTTTCAAGTCATAAAGAGGCATGACCTAGGAACTGAGTCAGCTGCCATTAGAAGTCCTTAAAGTCATTAGTGCTTTCATTTATTAGACAAATATTTTTAACTTTCAGTTGGTACGTTTACTCTTCAGTTGGTTCAAACTTGTCTGTAGTGTCACGTACGAGAAATGACGCTTCCAAGGTCTTCAGAGATACTTTAAAGATCATTTTTTTGTTAAATCATTCATGATCTTCTCCCTTCCCAATCAGCCATCACTTTTCCTCTAAACTCTGCCCTATATCTTTTTGGACACTGTCACTATATCTTCAACTTTTAACTGCAACTTCATATAGCTAAGGATTATTTCCATGTAACAGACAAATAAGAATAGAGATGCATGATTAAAAATTTCCATTTCATACTTTTAAAAAAGGTATGCACTCTTCACATGGAAAGTCAGCATCAGTATTCTCACAGCTTTGTAAGTTCTACCTGTTTTTACAATCATAATAGGGATGACATTGGAAAATTGTAGAAAATATTAAATCTCTATGTAAGGACTTAATAAAATGCAATTTTTAATGTATATAATGAAAACCATTCCATCAACCACATAATAGATGAGGTGAGGTTCAACTGACACTTGAAGAAACAAGGATCTGAAATTCACAGGAAACTAGATCCTAGGAGAACAGCACTTTTAAGAATTAAAGATACAGAATAGCCAGGGTCCATTTTACTTTATTCTATTAAGGGAAAATTTAGAAGTGCAATTTACAAGCAATGCAGATGCCAAAATGTGACTTTAAACTATTTTTGGAAGAATTTGTCTCTCTCAGATCTTTTGATCCTAATCAATACTTATAGGGGAACAGTAATGGATAAAAATAAATAAAATACATCTTACTCATTACCTGTAGACAAAACTGGACAGGAAAAGAAAGAACATTATGACCTATGCAAATACATGAAATTATTCCTGAATGTGAGGATTGGAAGACTGCAGGCCTGAAATATATTTGTAAGGGACACTCTGGAAAAGGGAAAAAAGCACTCCTCTACTTGGAAGCTATAGTCTGATTGTGATGCCAGGAAATTTATTTGAACGTAACACTGGGGCTTCTTCCATGGCCCACTGATTTAGATAATGATGGCAGTAAAAAATGTTAGTGAAGATCATTTAATACTACAAAAGGATAATAAGCAGATCTGGGCAGGAATTCAGCAATAAATACACATAGATGTTAATCTAAATAGATTTTTAAAATACATGGTTTTCTAATAAACTGACAGGACATGAACAGCTCATTTACTTGATAGTCATCTGATATATAACTTTCAAATACACTTAAAGTTAGGCTTGTTTTCTATGTACAGTAGATAGTTTTATTAGACTGCAGAGTGTTGTTTCATGGAAATTAAGATGAATATGTTTCACATAAGATATTTTGCCATGAAGCTATACATAAAACATATAAATAGGTCACATGATACAGAGAAACAAGACTTGTGATCTTCACATTTACAGAAATTTACAAAATCTTCTCTGAAGGAAATGTGTTAAAATTCAGTCAAACTTCTCATCTTGAAAGTAATCCGCAAAACTGAGATATTCTTGAAGTTGATCATATTTCTGTGTATACAATAAAAAAGCTAGTTATTCTACTCAAAGCAGTGAAAATAAACTAGGCCTTTTCAATCTACAGACACAAATAAGAACAAGTTTATCTCATGGCAATCATGAACAAGTATCTTTTTATTATAAACAGGGACTCAATTTCAAATAAGCATTTCTAATTCATAGAAAGCATTGGTAAGAGATCAAAATGAACATTATTATTAATTTCATAACTGTCTGATAAATTATAAGTTTTCTATTATCATATAGTAGAAGTGTAACAACTTCAATAACTTATTCAACAAAAATTTGTTAACACATATCAAACACTTCGCTAATGCGCACACATGCTAAGTTGCTCCAGTCATGTCTCTTTGCGGCCCTATGGACTGTAGTCCTCCAGGCTCCTCCATCCATGGGATTCTCCAGGGAAGAATACTGGAGTGGGTTGCCATGCCCTTTCTATTGCTTTTCCTGCCTCTAAGGAGAACAGAGTCCACCAATGACAGCCAATAACAAGGGGCATAAAGAAGTATAGACACTGCTATGAGGGTTCTGAAGAGAGGTTATGGTTAGCTGAGGTGACCAGGAAGACTGGCATTTGAGCTGTCCTAGGGAAAAAGACTTGGTACGCAATGATCTGGTGGAGTGTTTTCTTTAGGAGACAGAAATCCACAAAACAGTGACAAGACAGGAAAGTACAGGGTTTGACTGCAGTCTGAGGTTTTCCTGGGGAACTGAGAAAGCTAAGACTGAAGCAAAGAGGTGGTCAGAGAATAAAAAGTATGAAATGTTAGGTTACAGAGTTTAGCAATAATGTGACAGGCAATGGAAAGTTGCCAAAGGTGTTAGGGCAGGAAATTGACACAATCTGAAGTGTGTATATATATATTTTTTAAAAGGGTAAAACATCCAGTCTAGAATGGTTTGGCAGCTAGTTATGAGTCTACTATAATAATTTAGGTAATGAAGGCCTAAATCTGAGTGACAGGAATGAAGATGGGAGAGTAAAGACCAAGGCTGGACAAGAGGAGAGAGGAACTGGGACGGTTTGGAGATTTCAAGGTTGACAGAGTTCAAGTGCTTCCTTCTGCTGGGGAGATGAACTGACCTAACGGTTTCTTAGCTCTCCTTATGAGCTCTGCTTCTGCTTCCAATAAAATGAGAGACGGTGTTGATAGCTCTGACGTTTATGGTGATAGGGACTGAAACCTGATGTCCCTATGGACATACTTTTTTCACTTCCTGGTCTTCTGTGTTCACTACTCCATCCCAACAACCCTGTCTTCAACTTCCCTAGAAATCCCACCATCAAAGGTACTCTCAAAGAAAAATCGTTGTCAGCATTTGCCAGTGGCATATGACATTCTGTTCTTCACTTCTAATTTAGAACAAGGCATGTATTACTCTTATCAGTTCAGTTCAGTCGCTCAGTCATGTCAGTTGTTATATATTTTGATTTTATCATAATTTTATCATTTTCTTTTCTTACACTTGAGTTGCTCCTATCCTTTTAATATTGTTAGGTTAAAATCAGATCTCCTAGTTAAACTGTTAGGAGGAAGAATAAGAAAAATGAAGTCAGTCTAGTTGGCAGGTCTTTGAGAAGAAATTCTGAGAGATCCCAAGATAATGGAAGAAAAATGCTTGGAGGAAGAAAAATGCTTGGAGGAAGAAGAGGCAGGTAAGGGAAAAAGCAAGGTGTGAAACACAAGCTACAGAGTTTGTATAAGGTGAGAGAAGAGGCTCACATGATAACTGAGAGCTGAGAGCAGAAAGAGCCATGGACGTGCCACTCAAGGAACACAGAGCCCAGGTTCTGAAGGTTTAGGGTAGCTGTGGCCAAGAAGGCATGCATCACAGGAACACAGGCAGTGCCACTGCTCGAAGGCAAACACACTCTGACGGGGAGGCAGAGTGATGTGGAGAAATGTCAGGGTACTGATAAATTCTGCAATTTAATCATAGCACAGAAAGTTGCCTATGGGCTTAGACTGGCTAATAAACTTCTTTGGTTTCTAGAAAATCTTTTGAGAATATCTACTGACAAATATTTTTAAAGTAGGAGGGCTCTCAAAAGGAAAATGAAGTTCTTTGGTATTTTATGTGAAAAAATATGCATGTTGTTCTAAATATGCAGCATCCTGAAATACTTTCAATGCCCAATGCTGTGTTATTTTTTTAAGCATAATGTGACACTTGGCTTTCTTAAGAATCTTTTTCTTTTTGCAGGTCCCTTCTGTTGTCACAAACTTTGTTAAGCTTTCTCTAAGGTACATGATTTGGAAATGCTTTTACTTCTTTCTGTAAGAAGTTTAATGTTCTTTCCCATATATAAAATTATTATATAGTGTGTACATACACAGTAATTTTGCTACACCTAGTACATAATTCTTTTAATTGGTGTCCCAAAAGGTCGTTCAACTCCACTAGAGGGTTGGTGACACTTCAGTGCATCAATAAAAGCACTTAAGAATTTCATGTCACTGAGGAAAAGGAAGTTGGGACTTACTGGGTAAGTGATGGCTCTTCCCCATGGCAAATGAAAAAGCACAGAGAAGGATAGGGAGGAAAGAATTGTGAGTGACTGAGAGAAGTGGAAGCAAAGTAAAAGATACAAAGCTGAAGAGAGTAAAATGAAACAAGACAACTGAAGGGTCAAGATGTGGGGAGCAGGCAAGGAGACCCTCGGCTGGTGGTTTGTGGTGGGTGGTAACTGTCAAAAGGGAAACCGACCTTGATGTCCTCCTCTGGCCCAGGACTCCCCTGTGGGACATGCCATGTCCTAAGAAGTTCCTGTTTCTACGGTTCTCATGTTCTTTCCCTTGGCTCATAAGTTTATTCTCTAAGCTCTCTTTTTATTTTCCTCTTTTACAAATTTCCCTATGATATAAATAACCCAGGCTTTTTTAAGATTAAATATACTATTGATCTGAGTATCAACTCCTATCTGAGTTGATACCTGAAAACCTCCTATTTGTTCTCTCTTACACAGTCATGTAACTGGACTTGCTTTAGAAGACTGTGATCATGTTAGCATCCTTGCATTCTTCCCATGTACCATAACAATTCTAAAAGCTCTGTGAGCAGACCAGAGCTTATGAGCTGCCAGCAGATCTTCGGGAATCCAGTGCACTCTTCAAAATCCCCACTTTATCCTTGCTATCAAATTTAGTGATCAACAGGATATGGGGGAATCAAAATCAGTGCTGTGGCCTGAAACCTCTGCATTCCCCTTGATCTTCAGTTACAGTGCTCACTGCTCAGTCCCAGGTCCTCAGGAAGAGGATGTGGGTGTATTAGAACTGGCAGCCGAGGTCCCTTCCTCAGATTGGCACCAGGGGCTTCTTCACTCTCAGGTCACAAGAACTGTTCTAAAGAAGGAAGCAGACAAGCAGAGGTGAGTCCTATACTTTGTCAAAGAAAATAAGGGGACTTAATATATATGTAAGGAAAACCACACATACATAAAAGTGAAAGGACAGAGGTCCTTCATTAATGGACTGTATTACTGCTGATTAAAATGTATCTGATGAGCTAAGTGAACACTTAGAACATCAGGGCACTCTTCAGGGTACGACAATGATGAGCATGACAGGAATGGGTGGAAGAAGAGAAAATACCAAGACAGGGAGAGAAGGAGAGGTTCTCTTTTAAAAGTCACTGTCTTCTATTCTCATTTCATATCCTTTTGCTGATCAGCAGTAGGCTCCAGAACCTACTGAATGAAATGGTTCTTCTATATTTACCTTACCTCCTCAATCCAGCCACTGTTTTTTGACTGATTGAAAATTCTTTTCACTGTTTCTTTAACCTGTTCATCCTCAATCTCTTCTGTCTTTGCAATGGAGCAACACTCTTGGTACAGCTCGAATTTAAAATGTTTCAGTTTATGGTAAATTCTGGTTCGCTCAGCACAAATTCTGCCAACAGTAAACACCTAAATCAAGAAATAAACATCATCTGGTATATGAAATGAATATATAGTAGAGGAAGTACAGCCTTTCTGGTTTTCAGATTTTCTTTAAAATAGAATCCATGCATTATTTTTCAAAATTTTTACACAATAATTCCTTTACTTTCTTTTATTTATACAACAAAGTTAACAAAAAACCGAGGAACTGCTATGTTTCAAGTACTGAGTTAAGCACTGGAGATACAGAAATAAAATATGTGCCTCCTATATCAGGGGAATTTATACTGCTGGGAGAAAAAAACAAGTGATTATAAAACAACATGCCAAATGTAATGCATGAGAGGCAATCAAGGTACAGAGAAGAGACAATTAACACAATCCAGAAAAAAGACATAGGCTTTTCAGTACTGACATAGTTCATCAGTTTGCCTGTTACTTGGTAGCCACTTGGAGGAGGGCACGGCAACCCACTCCAGTACTCTTGCCTGAGAATCCCCATGGACAGAGGAGCCTGGTGGGCTCCAGTCCATGGGGTCACAAAGTGTCGGACACGACTGCAGTGACTTAGCACAGAAAAAAGAACGGTTCTAAATCAGGTGATGTGTGAACTAAGTCTTTAGAAAACAGTTAGTCAAGTTTGGGAAAGAGGAGAAAGATGGCTTGTAAGGCAAAAAGACAGCCATACCCCAAAGCAAGAAAAGCACGCAAGCTACTATACATACAGTTACTGAGGTAAAAATGCCTGAATTATGATAATTTTCTAGCTTATAAACCAGCAATCTCTAATATTTTTGGCACCGAGAACCAGGTTCACAAAAAACATTTTTTTTCTTTTCCCCCACAGACCTGGACAGGGGAATGATTTTGGGATAGAACTTTTTCTCTATCATTATTACATCAGCTCCACCTCAGATCATCAGGCATTAGATTCCAGAGGTTGGGAACTCCTGTTACAAACACGTAAACTGAAACAGGCTCTCACACCAATATTAAAAATAGAGCGCTTTTAACCAAATATTTTTTCCCAAAATATTATACAAAGCAAGAAATAACTTTGTGTTTAGTTATATTTTTATCTTAATTAATGTGGGCTTTCTTGGTGGCTCAGAGGTTAAAGCATCTGCCTGCAATGTGGGAGACCTGGGTTCGATCCTTGGATCGGGAAGATCCCCTGGAGAAAGAAATGGCAACCTGCTCCAGTATTCTTGCCTGGAGAATCCCATGGACGGAGGAACCTGGTGGGCTACAGTCCACGGGGTTGCAAAGAGTTGGACATGACTGAGCGACTTCACTTTACTTCAATGTGTGCTAATTCACTTCAGTTGTTTCTTTTTGTGACCACATGGACTGTAACCCCCCAGGCTCCTGTCCATGGGATTCTCCAGACAAGAATATTGGAGTGGGCTGCCATTGCCTTCTCCAGGGATCTTTCCCACCCAGGGATTGAACCTGCATCTCTTACCTCTCCTGCACTGGCAGGCGGGTTCTTTACCACCAGTGCCACCTGGGAACCCTAATACTGGAGTGGGTTGCCATGTCCTCCTCGAGGGGATCTTCCCAACACAGGGATCGAACCCAGATCTCCCCATTACAGGAAGATTCTTTACTGTCTGAGCCACCAGCGAAGCCCAAGAATACTGGGTGGGTAGCCTACCCCTTCTCCAGGGGATCTTCCCAACTGAGGAATCAAACTGGGGTCTCCTGCATTGGAGGCGGATTCTTTACCAGCTGAGCCACCAGGGAAGCCCCTTAATTAATGAGCCTGATGTAATTATAAACATTAATATTTTATTATTAGAAAACTGTAAAAATGTTGATTTCTATGTTTATGTGGACTTCTAGGATCTTATGATTAAGAATACTCTTCTTGTGAACTCAACCATCCATTCTCGTTTAGAATGTTTTCAATGTATACTTTGTCATACGCCTCTATAGCTAAAACCGGAAAGCACTGTCACTGCACTGACCTCATTACCTGTAAGTGTACCTACATTAGTTCACTCATTGTAGAAAATGCATCAGAAAGGAATTCAAACTTTATAACATGACCAATCTCATTCTCATGGAGTAACCTCAGGAAGTAGACAAACTTTCTCCTCATTTATGTTATTTGTCTTTGTGTCTATATACATGGTGGGTTATGCTTTCATGAATTCAGTAAGAGTGATACAGTTACATTATTGACCTATGCAACTTGTATTCTATCTGGCAAAGAACTGTGCTGTTTTTCTGAAGTCACGCTGTAGGGATCACACAGGCAATGAGTTAAATAAACAACACAAAAATATACTGGCAAAAATGAATAAAAGTTAAATATGATGGTCAGTAACAGTCAACTTTGATGCATCGTCTTGTGAAGAGGGCATTTGGGATATTTTCTAATGTTTCTTAGAATTTCAAAATGCTGATGAAAAGCACATCTATATTTCTGTTTATGATTTGGAAAAATCTGTTTTTCAGATCATCAGAAACAATCAGGTATTACTGTTCATGGCTTGCTTACTCTAAGTATTGTTCTCATTGAAACATTACATCAAACCAGTCATATAAATTATAGTTCACTTGCCAATACCTCCCACTTTAAGTAAAAAGACAATGCAGCAGTTGCAGTGAACTCTACGGGGAAGTCCATTTCTACCATTCAAGTGGATGATGCAGGAAAAATCTCTTATGGCTGCTCTGGATAAAATATGGTAGAAGAATAATATAATTTTTTGTTTTTATTACACTGTATTCTGTATTTCCACAAAACAAGAAATTTATTTGTATAGAGATTTTGAGTTGGAACAAAAGGAAAGGAGACATGTTTAAGATTTTCTATTTTAATTTCTTTTTCCAGTATGAAACAAAAGTATTGAAAATCCTTTTCATTTCTAATTTCTACACTCTTGGTGTCTACCTTACACTTAGTTTATTGACTCTGGAGGTCAATAAACCCAAAATTACCTTTAGAATATTCTCATACTATTTTTTTCCCCAACTGTGAGCACATTTTATATGGAAGAGCCTAAATCATTATTAGTAAGGCTTCATAAAAAGCAGTAAATATACACAGTGAATGTACATAGTTGCTGCACACACTGCAAGTGGACCTCTCCTTTCACCCCTTCCCTGTTTTAGTGTATTGTTGCAGCCAATTGTACCTTATGAATTAACGTATATAGTACAACACAGCTTATACTATAGCATTCTATTTACATGAAGTTCTAAAAACAAGTAAATCTATACTGCTAGAATAGTGTCCTTAAATGTCCAGAAATGTATTTAGAGAGTACTTTTAATTAACTAATTGCATTTCTAAATATTAAGGACACTACTTGGGGGAAATTATCTGGTGGCTCTGTGGTTAGGACTCAGTGCTTTCACTGCCAAGGGCCCAAGTTCTCTGGTTGGGGAACTAAGATCCCACAAGCCACACAGTGTAGCCAAAAGAAAAAGAAAAAAAATATATATATAAAAATAGAGATGCTATGCTAACAAGATAGACAATATTTTAAAAAATTGCCAGAGAGAAAGAGAAATGGTAAGTTCTGTGATGATTATCTCAAAGCAGTAAGTTAAGTGATATGTAAATGATCATTAATCTACTGTGTAGGGTTAGTATAGTTCTGATAAATCTGATATATCTGAAGATAACTGATTCATCTCAGTTATCTGTGTGAACTAGGGGCCTGACATAGCCAAAGACTAATCAGAAACAAAGCTAAAAATTGTCATCAAATTTTCCTAAAGCAGAAGATGGTGACTGCAAAGCAATAGAAATAATCTGATCTGTAATTTATTAGACACAACACGTGGAAATGTAAATCAATACTGTTTAACAAATTAAAGCAAGGAAATACAATGAAACATGCATTATGCACATTTTAAACACGTTTTTAACACTGTGGATAGCTTTTTGAGGTATTTCTTTAGGCCCTCGTATACAGAGAGGCAACCAGTTCCTTAAGGAAATTAAAGTATGGAGAAGAAAGAAAAAGGATCTTCAAGCAAAGAGGGATGGGAAGAAGTCTATTGTCTATTTCCAGGTCTCTAGGAACACTGGGCTTCCCTGGTGGCACAGACATAAAGAGTCCGCCTGCAATGCAGGAGACCTGGGTTCGATCTCTGGGTTAGGAAGATCCCCTGGAGGAGGGCATGGCAACCCACTGCAGCATTCTTGCCTAGAGAATCCTATGGCTAGGTGCTTGGCGGGCTACCGTCCATGGGGTTGCAAAGAGTCGGACATGACTGAGTGACAAAGCACAGCTAAAGACCTAAGTGCAACAAGCTGAGTTAAGGGATTCTATTCCCTCTCAGCCTGTTCTTTGCATGGATGCATTACATGTGGCTAGGCTTCCTTGGTGGCTCAAATGGTAAAGAATCTGCCTGAGTGCAGGAGAACTGGGTGCAATCCATGGGTCGGGAAGATCCTCTGGAGAAGGGAATGGCTAACCCACTCCAGTATTCTTGCCTGGAGGATTCCATGGACAGAGGAGCCATACAGTCCATGGGTCCGCAAAGAGTTGGGAGTCAGTTGAGCAACTAACACTTTCACTTTTCACCTTTTTTATTACACTTGGCCATCTGCCTGAACTTAATGCCTCTTCTCACTGGATCTTAAGTGTCTTGAGGAGTCTGGACAGACTCTGGGCAAAACTGAAAAACTTGTTAGTCCTCCTAACTGCCTTTCAGATCTCACGTCTCTTTCCTCCAGGTGATTTTCTTCTCCTCTAATGCCCTCAGATATCATCACAAGCCGGTGGTCCAGGGCTCTGATCTCAGTACCCTATCCAAAACTGCTGTAGCTCAAACTATAGCCACTCCTCACTATCCTCAGGGGTTGGTTCCAGGACCCTCCCCGATACCAAAATCTGCAGATGCCCAAATTTTACATCTGGGGTTCTCTATCTGCAGATTAAACCTACCACAGGTGTAAAAATAGTATCGTTAAACCATGAACAACATAGGTTTGAACTGCATGAACCCATGTAGACATGGATTTTTTAAAATAAATATACAGTTGGTCCTCTGTATCAGTGGATGAGGAATCTACAGAGGGAAGTCTAGAGGAAGCTCTCAATTTTAATATTTTTTGTACCTGTAAGTGTAATCATTTTAAAAAGAGTAAAAAAAATAAATAGAAGTAGTCTGCATCTGCATCTTTTTTCTGTCTTCACACTGCACTGTTCTGCTCTTGTTTATCAAATACTTTTCTTCAATATTTCAAATATTTTCTTCTGTTTTGTCTATTCATTCAAAATTAATAGTACCTTAAATATACAGTGATGGTTCTAGGCTCTGAAACACCTCTGATGTAGTCTAAGTTGAAGCCAGTTTTCCTTCAAACCTCATTATTGGGGTGAATTTGAAAGTGTTAGTCACTCATTTGTGTCTGACTGTGTGTGACCCTATGGACTGTAGCCCGCTAGGCTCCTCTGTCCATGGGATTCTCCAGGCAAGAATACTGGAGTGAGTTGCCATGCCCTCCTCCAGGGGATTGCCTAACCTAGGGATCAAACCCTGGTCTCTCACACTGCAGGCAGACCCTTTACCATCTACGGTGAAGTGAAGTCACTCAGTTGTGTCTGACTCTTTGCAACCCCATGGACTGTAGCTACAACGCTCTTCCATCCATGTGATTTTCCAGGCAAGAGTACTGGAGTGGGTTGCCATCTTTAATTATTTTTTTGTAGACTGTCAATTTGGTAGATGATCTGCCCTAAAATTTCCATTGGGGTCAAATTCTCCTTGGGACTCAAAAAGGGTTTCTGCTTCCTCTGGCTCAGTTACCTCCTTTTTCATCCTTATCCCTTCTCCCTAACACCCCTCACCCTCTCCTAGTTTGGATGTACACTTAGACAATATACACTGATTTTAGTACCTGACTGAATTTGGAGTGAATCTGATGTATGATACACATTTTCACATTAAAAAAATGGCACACTCTTTTCCCGTGCTCTTTTTTCTTCTCCTGGTGCTTTCTCCATTTGTGAAAAGAACTTAGGGCTAACCATGCAGGCTTAGTGAAAATTTCTGATTTTTGAGAACTAAAATGAGAGGGGAAAAAAATACCTGTTTATCGTGTGACATGAAGTCATCTGTTTCCATGGTCCTGGTGTTATATAGCTTTCCTGATAACTGCACTTTGTATGTACAGTGGCGATGCAACCCACAAGCCTGGCAGGAACAGTTCTCAGGATTCTTCGGTTGGATACTTACACTAGAATAATTTTCTACTCGCTCCTGAAAATAATTTCAAAATGTAATGAAAGTTTAAAGGATAAGAAAGACAACAACAAAATAAAACAAGAGCCCAACCAAATTAAAATTAAGTATAGGAATCATAATAACAGAGTAAGTTGTAAGAGCAAAAGACACTGGTATGTCTCACTTTGGTGCTGAGCACACAGAAGGTGTTTGACAAGATATATTTAAATTTTAAAAATGAATTTATAATTTAGGCTGTTAAAAGAGACCAGATGAAGAAAGAAACTAGCTTCATTTCTCTCAAACTTGTAAGTTACTACTAAGGTTTTAATTTATTTATCATCTCTCTTCTTATTTTCAGATGTTGTAATTAGTTAAAATAGGAAAGAATAAGCAGAAAAAAAAATTCAGGATAATATAATTAAAAGATAATTCATTTAGGTTAATAAAAATCGAGGAAAAAAAAAAAAAAGATCACATTTAGTCTCCATTGCATGAATTATATTTTCCACAAAATATCCCAGAAATAATTTAATTCTCCTGTAGTTGCTTACTAAAGTACTATGAAAACAAACAAGTCTGAACTAGGATTGTTAGGTTGCCAGTATTGCTATGGCCAGTCTAATAGCTGAGTTAGGAATGAATAAACAGAGAAAATATTTGGCATTCATAAATAAGCTTTATGAAGCTGTGAAATTACTTGTGCTTGAGCAGTTTTGCTTAAGCTCTAGGCCTGTGCTAGATACTCCTATTCTAATTAGTAGTGTGGATTAGCCTACCACAATATTTGAGCTGCACACAATGAGCATGTTAACAGGGTCACTAATCTGCATTCTCTATCAGCCTGACCGTAATTAAGTGTCCAGTAGAGTTTCCTTTTTGCATTTATAATTCACAGCAACACTGTCTTGTACTTTTTATTGTTTCTCTTATTTCATGGTACTTCATGACATGTGTCACTATAGGCTGACATTCAGGGTAAATAGGTGACCAACCATCTTCCTTTCCTGCTTCTCTGGAATTCACAGCACATACTGAGATGAACGTTCTATCAGCTTGGCTCCCTGAGTGACTGCAATTAATAGAGCACCCCTACTGACTCACAGTGAACACACAAGTGAAAAATAAAACTCTGGTTAGTGAAGCTGTTGAGGTTTTTGTTGTTGGTTTACTTTGTCACATTATTTATTTCTTGCAGCATAACCTACTTTGAACAAGATTGTACTGAATTGATTACCTATGTGTCTAAATTTTAAAGCTAATATTATCTTGTAACTTACAGTTATTATTTCAACATTGGGTTATCCAAATTCTGTATAACCTATCATAGTATGGAAAACAAATTACAGCAGAATTGATGGGCTTTGAAGTCTGAGAGACTCTAGACCTAAGGTTTGTGCTTGGTTCAAACACTGGTCTAATTACTAGCTGTGTAACCTTAGGTTATTCAGTTTTCTGGGTCACAATTTTCTCATTTTTAAAATAGAGGAACTAGTAGTACCTTTCTTGGGGGGTTGCTCTGAAGATCAGATAAAATATTTTACTTTGCATATATATTACTTGGCAAAATTAAAGTATCAATATGCTATTTTTATTTCTATTAAAGACAACGATATATATTATACCATATCTTAAGAGCTGTGCCATGTACTTTACCTTAAAAACTAGCAAATATTTCCTTTAAAGTAGGTGAGTATTTTCTCTGTCTGAGGAAGAAACTGGAATTCATGGAAGTTAAAATCACTCAAAGTCAAAAAGAAATATTTGGTGGCCCTAAACTCAAGTGACTGAAAGTTACTCAGCTGTGTCCGACTCGTTGCGACCCCATGGACTATCCAGTTCAGTTCAGTTCAGTTCAGTAGCGCAGTCGTGTCCGACTCTTTGCGACCCCATGAACTACTACCAGGCCTCCCTGTCCATCACCAACTCCTGGAGTTCACTCAGACTCACGTCCATCGAGTCCATGATGCCATCCAGCCATCTCATCCTCGGTCGTCCCTTTCTCCTCCTGCCCCCAATCCCTTCCAGTCCATGGAATTCTTTAGGTCAGAATACTGGAGTGGGTAGCATTTCCCTTCTCCAGGGGATCTTCCCAACCCAGGGATTGAACCCAGGTCTCCCACACAGCAAGCGGATTCTTTACCAACTGAGCCACCAGGGAAGCCCCCTAAACTCAATCTATCCTCCGAATTGAAGTCTTCTAACTCTTTTTTTCTTTTGTAATACCATAACTGTCCCTTAAACCTAAACCATCTGTAGCTAATTTATCTTCAAGTAATACAAGGCTGAAGAGGCATTGGATGAAGCCAAATCTCCTGACACAAAATGAGGTAGAGTAGCTAATGATTTAGGTGCTAGAAAGACTGAATATGGAACTTGACCTTCTACTATCTTGCCTTTTTCTTCTTGCTAATTATTAAAAGATAAAAAGTTAGAAGTAGAGAGGAAAAAAAGTCTTGTAAATCATATAAGACGCCTCTACTATTAAAGATCATAAAATAGAAATCTAGGGGGTAACATGGAATCAATTAGATCTTATAAATTAAAAAGAATCTTCTCCCAAATTGGTAGAATTACAAAATCTTAAGGTGGAGAAGGATGTCAAAGACCATGTAGGTCAGGGCTTCCCTAATTATATTATGGGAACCAATATCCTAGAAGGTAATGATAGGTATTTTACGAAGAAAAGGAGCCTCCTAGTAAAACACAAATTCAGAGAGTATTATATTCTATATTGCCCTTTTGATGATTTACATAATGCTTCTTGAAAAGCCCTCCAGCAGTTAAGCTAAACCTACTGTTTCTCAACCTTCTTTAACAATGGAGCTCTTTTTTACTGCAACAGTTAACATCCTGTGAGACAATTTCCTCCTTTTACCAGATGGGTTAAGCTCTAGAGATGTTTTAAAGTTATCATTTATAACTACTTAATTATTGGATAGATATAACAAGTGGGAATGATTAAAACAATTATAGCCTTAGAAGAGACAAGAAACAAGCTGATTATCTAACAAAGAAAAAGGCTAATAATTTAGAAGCTTAATTAAAGAAGTGTGACTGGTTATTGAAATTCCAAGAAGACTCTCACTCCTATCCCACCCCACCCTCAACCAGAGATTCAAAAACAAATAAAACTGTATACCTTGTATTGCTCTTTCCAACGACTTCTAGAGACTAAATTCTCTAGACGAGGCTGAACAAAGCGGTTATCCAAATAATGAAGAGAAGTCAACATATCTTGTGCGTACGATTTCTGCCTGGTGCCATCTGTTCAGGGGAACAATAACAACAACAACAACAACAATCACTTTGCCCTTATAAAATATTTAAATAATGGAATAGTTAAAGATTTCTTCCTATAGCTTTAAGCAGATACTTGGTTGGTACATTTTAAATTAAAAAACAAAACAAAACCAGTAAGGTTAAAGAAAATCATTTCATCAGAGTATTAGGGAATGGAAGAAACCACACAGGCCCTCTAATTGTTCCCTGAACACTCAAACTTATTCTTTCCTAAGGGTCTTTACGCTTGCTGTGCTCTCTGCTAGATTCATGCATTGCTTCCTCCCTCACTTATTCACGTTTCTGTTCACAAGATAACACTTGGGGGACCTTTTTGAGCAATCTAACATAGACTTTTATGTCCTATATACTCCTGATCTCCTTATCCTGTTTTATAATTTTTCAAGAACTAATCTCTGCTGCTGCTGCTAAGTCGCTTCAGTCGTGTCCGACTCTGTGCGACCCCATAGACGGCAGCCCACCAGGCTCCCCTGTCCCTGGGATTCTCCAGGCAAGAACACTGGAGTGGGTTGCCATTTCCTTCTCCAATGCATAAAAGTGAAAAGTGAAAGTAAAGTCACGTAGTCATATAGTCATTGCCATATTCCTGCAGTTTTTCTCAAATAATGCCTGGCCCTTAGTAGACAATGGATATTTGTTCAATACAGTTTGAATGAAAGCTTGCTTCGGCATGTAGGTAGATATTCAGCATTATTTATAGTCTTTATTAAGAGGCAGATTCTGAGCTAGATGCAAGGGGTATGTATATAGCAAGTATGGTTCTTTCCACACTCTTAAAGAAGGGAGGAAGGCAAAAATACAGTTTTAATACATTTGAGAAGTGCATATGTATCAGTGCCACCACACTCAGGATAACAGCATAGATAAGGGAATGAGAAATATTACTTAAGTGGGTCACAGATAACTTTCATAGTGGAAATTACTTTACACTCACTCAGAAAATCTACAGTAAAAAGGGATTATACTCTAATGAGAAACAGCAAGGCACAAAAGCATAAAAAAGCATGTAACTTTTGGTGAAATTAAAAGAGCTTAGAGCTTAGGCAGGGACAATGCATGGGTGTTGAGGTACCCTCCCTCTCCAGTACTCTTGCCTGGAGAATCCCATGGAGGGAAGAGCCTGGTAGGCTACAGTCCATGGGGTCGCAAAGAGTCGGACACGACTGAGCGACTTTACTACTACTAACTTACTAATTGCTTTATTAATATATGCCCATATCCTCAAGTTCACTGTGAATTCTCAAAGGAGAGGGAAAATATTCCTTTTGTACTTTCACATATTACAAATAATAAACACTAAACAAGTGTGTGATGTGAATGGACTTTTGGTGTAGTTGATCCTAGAGGGAACAATTGAAGGGCCTTAAGATTGGGTCTCCTTGGTTTTATTTAATATACACATACACATATAGAACAATGAGATTGTTTAAAAATTGGAAAAAAAAAAAGCCCTGATTGATCCATTTATATTATTAACTTACCATATAATGTTCCCAGAAAAGATCCATCTAGAGCATTGATCAGAAGAGCCTTCACAACTCTTTCAAAGTGAGTATAGTGGTCACTAAAAGAATCTGAAATTAATTTAAAATAAATATTAGAATCTGGCAGAAACAAAAGTTATCTGAATACAATGGGTTCCTTTCTCCAAGGCTAAGAAATTAATGCTATAAAATGAAATTGCTTAATTACTCTAATTTTCTAGGTGGCTCAGTGACTTACCCAGTCACCAAGACAATCTCCATTTTCCAGATTTATAGACTTCTAATGCAAAGTTTCAAGTTCTTATTTCAAATCATCTTCACTTTCCAAACTTATTAAGGGAAAACTATTTAGGAAATATTAAGATATTTTGTGGAAAAAATCAAAATCATCCCCTATGCACTCACATTTAATTATCAACTTGACAATTACAGCAAGGAAGAAAACCTCTAAAGGTAGATTGCTCAGTATGTGAATGAACTCCTCTCTTATTCCTTATCTCTAAAACATGTTACATATGAAACTGTACAGGAAATTGCTACCCTAGCCAGAACCACAATGGCTATAAAAACTCAATATCCTTTCTGATGCCACAGATTTAGGATTTTCCATATCAATTAAGAAAAGTTATGTCTCCTCTTTTTCGTGCCAAATGTAAAAGTCTACTTTCCCACTAACTCAGTTTGGTCCATGGAATCATCTCTTGTGGTGGGTCAGGCGAAATGATAAGAGAAGGTTCCTACTGTTTCCCATTTTCTTGGGTCAAGGTTTACTATGGCTGTGGAAATGTTCTCTGTCAAACACGACTCCTTCCTTGATCCAAGCTTTCATCAAAGAACACCTGTCCCTGCTCTGGGCACTGTGAAAACATTAACAACTACCTGAGTGTTTCCAGAAAAGTAGAAGATGCTCAACAAGGGATTAGAGCAAATAAAACCGATCAATAGTATCAACATCCATGAGTGATTTTGACTTTGATTTCAGTTGAAATAAAACAAAGATGAAATTTAACATGAAGAAATCTTTTAATTTAGTTACTAAAAGGGTTGTATAAATCTTATTTTAGATTCCAGGGAAACTTTTAGTATGCAACCATCTTTAAGAAAATACCTTACTGAGGTACTAGAATGGCCAAAATAAAGCAGTAATAAAACTACTGAACAATAGCATATATTTGCACTGGGGACCTTAGGCTTTAAAGGCCTATGATTAATTGAAAATTAAAAAAAAAAAACTAACAATAGCCATTTATGAATACAGTTGGAAAATGAAATAGCAGCTTAACAGAATTCAATTTTGACTAGACTTTCATCCACCTTTGGATATAAAAGTATATTGTTGGTACATGCTTGATTTATGAGTGTTAAAATTAAACTCTGTCTAGCACTTCCCAAACTGAATTAGTTGAAAACTGTTCTGGAAATAGTAACTGTTGAGAAAAAAAAAAAAATCAAATGGACCTTCATTCACATGCATTAAACTATCAAAAAACTGAAATAGAATTTAAATTTTTTATTCCACTGAATTTACCACTCTTAAATATGCTAATGCCCAGTGTTACTCACCTGTTACAGAGTTTGACTAACTGATGCTCTATTTCAAAGATAGTGCTACTAGTATTTAAGATTGGGAGTGAAACAAAAGGGCAGAGAATCAGAATCATCTGAAGTTTTTTTCCTAAACACAGCACACCTTTCCTACTAATATGTGTCAGAATCTCCTTCACAAGGGTCAGGAAGAGGGCCTTGATTTCATTGTGCTTGAATGGATGGGTAGGGGTGTTGGAATTATGCTCCTGGCATAATTTTTTCTCAAGTTGAAATGAAAATATTACTGAGCAGGTAAAGGCCAGGCAACATTTTATGCACTTGCATAAATTGCATTGCTTTATTTCTGAGAACAAACCTACAAAGTACTATCAATACTCCCATTTTATTTCTCATTGAGGAAACAGATAGAGAGGATGAAAAACTTCCCAAAGATGACAGAACCACTAAATGTTGGAACCAAGGCTGGAACAGACAACCTGACTCTAGATTTCATGTTACAATCCCCTACAAAGATGTTGTTTTGCATGGTAGTTAGATTTGATCCTTTCATACTCCAGAACATGGAATTTTAGAGTTGGATGGGGAAATTGAAGAAAATTCAAATCCTTTATTTTAGGATTAATCCTTTATCTTAGGACACTCATGATGATGAAATAACCAAGCTTACATAACTAGATAGAAGCAGAGTCAAATCGTGGCTCCTCCAGAGCTTTTCTCATCATTTTAATCCCTATATTGGATGGGCTTATATAGGACACCCCAGAAATACTATTTAAAACTTTCCTCCTTGATTATAAAAAAATTCAAAAGGATGCAGGAGAAAACCAACAATATTCATGTTTAGGCATCTTTATTTTTACACGGTAATCAACTCCCCCATATTCAATCATCAGACGGTTTAATCATTCTGTTGATTTCCTGTGCATCCTTTATCATGCATTTCACATATATGCTAAGATTTTGTTTAGCATCTGACTTTCCCACTACTGATCTGGTTTTCTCACGTCAGTACTACTACATTCCTTTACTTATTGAAATTTTACAATTATTTTTATAAAAATCTGGTAGGGGCAAGTCCTTCTACTTCATTTTGTGCTTTGAAAATGTTATTTATTCTCATACATTTGTTCTTCCAAGCAAACTTTAAGACTGTGTTCACAGAGCTGAATGAAGAATTTAAGAAGATATAACTTCTTGTATAATTTACTATTAATACCTCCTATAAACATTCTTATCTCTTTTACTCACATTCCTTTTCTATTCCACAGTAAACTTTATTCCTGTACATTTAAAGCTATGCTTTTCTTAAGATTAGGCCTAGTAACTATTTTGTTCACTAGTGTAAATGGAATTTTCCCACATTGTATCTTCTAAATAATTATTGACAGTATATAAGAAAACTATTGAGTTTTACACATTTATTGTGCATTAGTCATTCTTGAGACCTTTTTCTAAGGAGCATGAGCTTCCTGGAAAATCGCAGAGTTGGAGAGAAGCAATACTGTTTGCAAATTCCTGGGCTCTGAATGCTTTCTCCCTTAACCCTGAGCAGGATGTGGTCTTGCTCATGCTAAGTTTATTTCCAGAACCAAGAGAGGTTTACAAGTATTCTGTTCAGTAGAGGCACATGGATTGTTGGTGTAGTTTCATGTCAAATGGAGATATGAGTCCAGTGTAAAAGGGCAGGCGCAGAGCAATAAAAGGAACCCTTTTTCTATTCTAACAAGTGTCCCTCTATTTAGAGAAAAAAGAACTTAGGAAAAATATGGAAATAGAGGCTGTATCTACTCCTGCTTTCAATATATTCACATCCTTTCTCTTTTGTATCTTTGGTTAAGTCAGTCAGAAACTGATAGCTTGTATTACAGTGTCATATTATGTTCAGTAATAATTCTTTTCCTTTCCTGTAGTTTTATGTCTTGTTTTACTTTTGTGTCTGTTGCATTGTTGAAAAGATATAGAACAAAGTAGGAAATATTATTGTCTTGTTCTTTATTTTAAAGAGAATATCTTTAGTGCTTCATTACAATGTTGGATTTTTGGCTAAAATAGTCTTCGTTATGTAAAGGATATATATTCATACTACTATTTTTAAGACTTAAAAAATTAGGTGTGGGCATTGAATTTTATCAAGTACTTTTTAAGAATCTATTGAAATTTTTTTCTTTTGATACATGTAACACATTAATATGGCACCTAACATTATGCCATTTTTATAGCTCTAATGGTTAGAGAACTTTTTTTTCACTCTTGTAGATATTCCTTCATATGCTGTTTGAAAATCTTTTTCATCAGCTTAGGATGTGAGCCTCTTTAATCTGCCACAAACAGGTGCATTTGGCAACTCAAGTTATATTTTCTTCTGTCATACCTTTGAATTCACATCTGCATGTCTTTGTATCTAAAAACAAGGTGAGCCTTTCAGTACACTCAAATTTCCTTTTACATATCTCACTAAGGTTAATTTTCTTTCTTTAGATTTCCATGTGTTATATATTTTCCCAGCTAAGAATTTGTGAAATAGTGTCTTTATTTCTATTCCTTTATTTTCTCTGCAGAAATGTTTTTTCTCTTTACACTAGAAACTTCTTGGGTTTAACCTACATATTATTGATGACATTCCTAAACTGCTAACTTGGCTCTCTATTGCTTCCAATATATACATCATTTCTGATTTTATATTTTTCATTTTCTGGCAGCTTATCTTTAACTACTTCCCTTTCACCTCAAATTGTTCTCTCTTTATGATTTTCTATTTCTTTTTCCTAAGATTGCAAGGCAAATGCTTTGTACAATTTTCTTACGTTTCCTTTAATGAAACATTTTTTCATGAGCATTTTCTTTGCTTCAGTCTTCAGGGTAACATCACCTTTCCTTTGTGCCATATGATTTTACAGGTACTTTTTATTTATCTTAGAACAAGAGGACAAGTTCTCCAGAGGAGAGGATTTAATATTTAACATAAATGGTTGTGAGATTGTTCTTAGTCCTACGCAGTGTACTGATAGAATGATTCTGTTTAATTGCTAGGTGGAGACCAAGTTAATGTTCACTCACTCTAACTTCCAGTAATCTAGCAAGTATTTTTCTACCAAGGCTCTAGTAGGCTGAGATGTACTCTGATAACCTACTACTTTGTTCTCTGTCACTGTGAACCTATGACAGAGTACTGAAAGAATAATGTAATTTTAATATCTACAAATCCGAAGGTGTTCCCCTCTCTCTACTTGTGTATAAGATTACCATGTGAACCATATAGATCTGGAATTCACTGAGCCACTGCTAGTCCATCCTCTACTTCCTTTGGTATCTTTTCTGGGAGTTGCAGTCTCAGAATAAATATGAATAAATAATAATAGGGGTTAAGAGGAAAATACTCTGATTATCTTTAAGTCCTTCAACCATACAGTAGGAAGGAAACTATTCTAAAGTGTTACAGGTGAAAATTCCTCTCAGAGCCAAATGGCAGACAGCAAGGAAGTGAGAAAATGTCCTCATATAGTACAACTGTTCTCTTCAAAAAGGTAAAACTGCATATGCCACTGATTGTCTCAATTGAGAACTGAATTTGGAGTTATGAAATGTCTCTCCCAAATTCTGATTAAATATTGAATATGAGTAGTTATCAGTGTTCCTATAGAGGTTGAGGCAGACGGTAGAATGAATCTGGTAATACCAACCTAACTCAGGTCAGAGAACTGTGTTCATTATTCATCCTACAGATTATTGCTTTAATGAGAAAATATATTTTGATTTTCTAATGTAAGTATTAATTTACAGCAACTTTTAGAACATAATCCCTTGGCATATAAAAACTACGTATACTTACTATATTCATAAATGGCAGTCACTAATAAGTATTAAAAACATTAACCAAGTCACAAATTATCATCTTAAAATATGTAGCTTTTTTTCCCTCTGATGTTTTAATAAATCTGGTAATACTTAACATTTTTCTGTCCTCAGGAACCTTCAGTTGATATGTTTATTTTAATCATCTATCCATACAACTAATAAGTTCCTATAATGTGTCAGCAGGTCTAATGTGTATTAGGATTACAAAGAGAAGAGAAGTTGACTAACCACGTAGGTTATTTTTTGAAAGTGAGGATGGCCATTTGGATTTCTTTATTGAGTTTTACTTTTCACATACCATAAAATCGACTCTTTTTGGTGCACAGTTCTATGACCAAAACACAAAGCTGTGTAACCACCATGACAATCAAAAACACAAGTTCTATCACCACCCCGAAACTTTCTCATGCTCCTTCTTAATCATTTAGATTTGTACATATTGAGTCTGAGGTGTCTGAAAACACCATGATGAAAATGTTCAGTAAGAAAATTAAAAAATTGGGCCTTACACTATGGAGAAGTCTGTGCTGGAAATAAAAGCTTGGGAACTTCCCCAGAGATTAGGCTGAAGTTATGGGGCAGAAACTGCCTGAAGCACAAGTAAAATGAAGGCAGTGTGAGGATGGAATCTTTAGAAACATCAATATTTACATGGCAAATGGAAAAACAGGAATGCAATATATTATAAAGGGGAAGACAAGAAGCTAAAAAAAAAACCAACAAACACCTGTGAAAATGAGAACTGTCAATGGCTGGTGGCAAAACACAGAGCAATATCAGGCTAACATAAGGACCAAGGAGCATTTGGCAACTTAAAAGCTGTCACTAATTTTAGTAAGACCAATTTCACTGGATTGATGGGTATAACAGTCTAAGTACAGTGCTTTGCAGTTATTGGGAAATTTTGAACAAAAAGATAAGTTTAGAATAAGAGCTAACAGAAGAACATGACAATTCAAGCGAGGAAAGGCATTAATACAGTTGCAAGTTGAGAAAAGGGATATTGTGAGGACAGAGTCAGAAGAAAAAGCTGCAATTAAGAACACAAAAGATAAAATGTATTGCATAAATATGAGGTACATCTCCTTCTAAGGTGGAGATGCTCAGTGTTAAAAACAAGCACAGGGCTCCCTGATATTTACCCAAATGAACTGAAAACTTATGTCCATAGATAAATTTTCACACAAACATTTATAGCAGCTTTATTCATAATTGCCAAAACTTGGAAGCAACCAAAACATCCCTCAATAGGTGAACAGATAAACTGTGGTACATCCATACAATGGAATATTATTCAGTGATAAAAGGAAATAAGCTATCATGCACATTAAGACATGGAGGAAATTTAAATGCATTATTAAGTGAAATATGCTTATCTGAAAAGGCTACATACTGTATGATTCCCATGATAAAAACATTTTGGCAAAGGCAAAACTATGGAGACATTGAAAAGGTCAGTGGTTGCTAGGGGTTCAGGGGTGGAGGGAGGGATGACTAGGTGGAAAACAGGATAATTTTAGGAGTGAAACTGTTCTGATATTGTAATGGTAGATACCTGTTGCATCATTATACATTTCTCAAACCCACAGAATGTACAACACAGAGAGTGAACCTAGATGCACACTATGAACTACACTTAATAATGTATCAATTATCAATACTGGCTCATCAACTACACCAGATACATCAAGATAATGCAAGATGTTAATAACAGGGCAACTGTGTGTGATGGGTTATCTAGAACTCTGTACTTTCTACTCAACTTTTCAGTAAATCTAAAACTTCCCTTAAAAAACCAAAGGTAAGCATAAAAGTATAGGATAGAGAAGAGAGTTAAGATACTTTCCATGTGCTGGACTTTTATTTGGAGTGGCTATGAGTGGGTGGTTGTTGTTTCGTCACTAAGTCATGTCTGACTCTCTTGTAACCCCCATGGACTGCGGCCCGTCAGGCTCCTCTGTCCATGGGATTACCTAAGCAAGAATACTGAAGTGGGCTGCCATTCCCTTCTCCAGAGGATCTTCCAAACCCAGGGATCAAACCTGCATCTCCCGCATTGCAGGTGGGTTCTTTACCACTGAGCCACCAGGGAAGCCCCTATGAGTAGGTATCTCTCCGTAAATGTCCTATCACATCCTAGATACTAATATCCAGAATGATGGGACACCTCCTGACTTTCTCTGAGATTCAAATGTCGTGATGGCATGTGAACCAGTGCTTACTGATATAAGTCTAGTCTAGTCGCTCAGTCGTGTCCGACTCTTTGTGACCCCATGGACTGTAGATTACCAGGCTCCTCCGTCCATGGGATTTTCCAGGCAAGAGTACTGGAGTGGGTTGAAGGAAAACAGTAATTTTCAACATACAGATGCCTATGCCTATCACTGGCATCTCTGTAACTGATTTCTTGATTTTCTTGAAATTTAACTCATACCTCAATCTATTTTATTTAAATCACAGAATCTAAATTGAATATTACTCTTAACATTAGTAAACATGCCTTTAAATCCCTTTTGGAAAAATGCATTCTTGAAGGGGAAAAAAAAGTTTTCTTCCAATATCCTATTTATACCACTGTTGTAAAACATCATAAAAACAGTCTTTAAATTTATGTACAATTATAGGGATCAGAACAATAATATACACATTTAAAGACACCCTAATATTTTGGGGTCCTATTATTATATGTAAATATGAATGACTCTAATTTTCTGATAGGTTTCACTGAGTAACACTTCAAAAGTCCAGATTCTCAAAGTGTGGTCTATAGACCCTTGTAAGTCTCCAGGTCCATTTAAGGGGATTGGTGAAGTCAAAGCTGTAATATTAAGGTAATTATCTGTTGTTTTTGCCATTGTCACTGATGGTGCAAAAGTAACTACAGATAAGGCAGCTGGCCCCTTAACATGAATCATGGCTGTGGAATCAAACTACTAGTAATCACTATAGTCATCATTGCTATGCATTCAGTAAAAAAGCTACTTTCATTTAAAAATGTCCTTGATGAAGCAGTAAAAATTTACCATGGTAAAAATTACCATTTCTATTAAGTCATTAATCTGAGTATACGTCTTTTAAAACTAAGTTGGGAGCCTCATTTTTCAGGTATATTTGAAATACCAAGTCTACCTGAAAGAACTGTTGACAAATTATGTGGCAGCTGGCCCCTTAACATGAATCATGGCTGTGGAATCAAACTACTAGTAATCACTATAGTCATCATTGCTATGCATTCAGTAAAAAAGCTACTTTCATTTAAAAATGTCCTTGATGAAGCAGTAAAAATTTACCATGGTAAAAATTACCATTTCTATTAAGTCATTAATCTGAGTATACGTCTTTTAAAACTAAGTTGGGAGCCTCATTTTTCAGGTATATTTGAAATACCAAGTCTACCTGAAAGAACAAAACGAATACAGTATTGTAAAGCAAAACAAACTAAAAAATAAAAATTAATTTAAAAAATAATTTAAAAAAAAAAAGAACTGTTGACAAACTATGGTTATTCCGGCATCTGCCAAATATTTTATAAAAAATGAACAAAGAGAATCTGTCATTTCAAGAACTCAGTGTTTGTTACCGAAGATAGACTGGTATTTGAGCAGAAATCAGAGTTTTAAAAAACGTGTATTTGCTACTATGAGCTTGACAACCGAATTTCCCAATACCTGAAGAATTTTTTGATGATACTGGTGGTGATATTAATGAATGTGATTTTTAAAATATTATATAGTGAAACGTGTCAAAATATGCAAGATTCACTCATAGCTCAGTCAGTAAAGAAGGTTCGATTCCTTGGTTGGGAAGATCCCCTGGAGAAGGAAATGGCAACCCACTCCAGTATTCTTGCCTGGAGAATCCCATGGACAGAGGAGCCTGATGGGCTACAGTCCATGGGGTTGCAAGAGTCAGACACGACTGAGTGACTAGACAGAGAGAGAGAGAGAGAGAGAGATAACCAGTATATAGATTTCTCTGGTGTCTCAGATGGTAAAGCATCTGCTTATGATGCAGGAGACCCGGGTTCGATCCCTGTGTCGGGAAGATCCTCTGGAGACGGAAATCGCAACCCACTCTAGTACTCTTGCCTGGAAAATCCCATGCACGGAGGAGCCTGGCGAGCTACAGACCAGGTAGCTCTTTGTCAGAGTCACAGAGAGTTGGACAGGACTGAGCAACTTCACTTTCACATAACCAGTGAACCAATATTTTCCAAACCAATGCATGATGTTACAAAATCATAAATAGGTAAAAGATCCATTCAAATTGAAAGACGTATCAATGGAATGAAATATAAGTACTAAAAGTTCATTTATATGCTTTCAGACTCCAAACTGCAACTAACCTTTAAGAAACTTAAGAACAAGTTCTTTAAGAAACCTGTTGAATTTTGGTGCAATGTCAGTGAGACTATCCGCAATTATTTTGAAATGCTTTAAAAACCCTTTTTCCAGCTATCTACTTCTATAAAACAAAATTGCTTTCATCTAATTTAACATCAATACAGACTGAATGCAAAAGCAGATACAAGAATCCAGCTGCCTTGTACTAGGCTAGATATTAAATATAAATGTAAAACAATGCCATTCTTCTCATTTTTTTGGAAAAGTTATTTTTTTAACATGTAATGAGCTTATCACATAAGAATTTTAAGTCATTTAATTAATAAATATATTTTAAATTTCTCTTTTGTATTTCTACAATGGTAAATGTTGATATAGATATAACCCACAGAAATGAAAGCTCTTTAGGGTTCTCTACTATTTTTAAGAGTTTACAGGGTTCTCACAAACTACTAGAATAAACTATTATTATACAGACAAAGTTACCTGAAAATGAAACCATAGTTCCTGATCAAAGATTTAGAATATGATAGTAAAAGGCTGATTTGATACTTGACATAATAATTAGAATAAGTGATAAAACATCTCTTGATATTTAACTTACAAAGAGAATTCTGTTTTATTGATTTCCGTTGTGATGTAGTCAATTGTTCTCCTTGTTGGCTTTTATTCTCTTCATCACCCTCCTCATCTTGTACTACAAAGCCATCAATAATATAATGATCTCCATCTTCACCAAATTCATAATCACTGTCTTCTTCCTCTTCCTCCTCAATATCATTTTCATCACTGCTGGGGGAGGATTTATTTTCAGAGTCCTAATTAAATTAAAACATATCTTTTAATAAAGTGTACCTTTAAAATTGTTATGGATATGAAATTAAAAGATCAAATGTGAAACAAAAAATGATCTGTAGAAAATAATTTCATATTTTAAGGTTGAAAAAAGTCTTGTCATGTTAGATGTTGAACTTTTGAAATTAGGAAAAAGATAACATACCCTGGTAAGTGATAAAATGTTTAAAATGGACATTAAGGTTATAAATAGACATAAAAAATGGGAAAAGTCAGACAAAACAAAATCTTAATTTTTAAAAAGAGCGAAGGATGAGGCTCATAATAAAATATTAGATGCAATACTGCAATCAAACATGCCCAAGGATACTTGACTAAAAAATAAATTCTAGAATTATTGCAAGAGAGAACAGACTCAGCACTTTGATTTTTATAAAAGTTAAATAATTTAAATAAACATTTAAAAACAGTAAAACCAATAAAATATAACACACCTCAAAATCTCTACTACTATTATGTCTCTGACGAGATCTCTGTTTTGAGAGTTCTTTCAGTTTCTGCAGCTGTTCTCGCTTTCTTGTGGCTGAAGTTTTTTCAGGAATGTTTTGCTCCATCTCCACTGAGGAACATTCATCTTCAATCACTCTGCGTGGGCGTTTAACACCCACTTTCCTAGCTAGGATATCACTGTCGTCACTCTCATCACTGTCACACATCACAGAGGAGAGCCTTTTCCTCTTCCCTCGCTTGATGTGTTCTTCTTCTAAGTCCTCCTCTGTTATTTGTCCAGTGTGTTTGTTGAGATCACCCTCCTCTTGACCTGAACCCTTTCCATGATCTGCTAAGTCAATACTTCCATGTTTAGTTTTGTTCTTTTCTTCTTCACATGTTGAACTATTGTCAGTGTTAATGAGATGCTTACTACTGTTTCCTTCACCTTCAACATTAATTAATTTAAGCTCTCTTTCATTTTCTGGCTTCTTAATGTGATCAGACCCCTGGCTGCTGTCAGGATCTTCATCGCTGTCAACACTTTCATTACTGTCAACACTTTCATCACTCTCAAGCTCGTCACCACTCTCACATAACTGTGAGACACTACTTCTTTTAGTCCGCCTCCAATCGACTCGAGATTTCTGCTCATGCTCTTGAGTTTTAGAATTTTTCCTTGTTTCATATCTTCTAACATGTACCATTTTCACTTAAGCTTCTACAAAATAAAGTTATTAGGAATATCATAATGACAATCAGATTACAACAATGAACGCATTTATGGTACAAACTATATTTATTTGATGTTATTAAATGGTTCACAAAGGTAAAATCACATGAAAAACTGAGTGAAGATGGCAGAATACTTATTCAACAAAGAATTTATTGAACATCTATGAAAGCATCATATGAACATCTGTTCTGAATTATGCTATATATGTTTTAAGAAGTTCATACAAAAATCATGGTCTTGTTCTTCAATTATTATCCATGTGTAGATAATACACTGAACACTGTAGAAAATACACAGATAAAACACTGAAACATAATAATTAAGAAAAATACTAGGTAGAATTCACTTAGTACAAAATGAGTGATAAAAAGTAACTGCAATAAAAGTGTAAAGATGCAGGAAGATCAGAACAGCAAGTGTTTCACTGAAGATTTTGTTGAACAGCTATGACCCGATACACTTCTGAAGAACTGATTAAATTTAAACAGAGAGCAGGAAATAAAAAGGGATTTCAGGCAGGAAAAAATGATAAAGTCAAAATTTTGGCACTGAGAACAAACATGTTTAGCAAATAAGTATGACCAAGAAGACATGAAAAAAGGCTTTATGCTGGAAAAAAGGGACTGATATAGAAAAGTAGGGTGGCATTACACAACAATTCCTCCCATAAGCAAAGAAGGATTCTGAACAGACAAATGAATTATAACACAAAAGATTAATCATATGTATGAAGAAAGTTGTACAGTAGTAATAGACATAAAAAAAGTTAATGATGCAAAACTGAACGATAACTTAACTACTAAGATTTCAGTCTTTATATACTTCAGTAAAATGGTAATGGCTTAAACCGTTAAAAACTAGAGGTACAACATAATCCAATAGAAAACTTACTAACAATCCAATAACATAGGTGAAAAAGCAGTTGAATTGCGAAACAGAGCACAGTATTTGGAAGGAAAACAAATGCTCTAAGTTTCTGATTCAGAAAAGGGTGAAACAAAGTGAAAGTGTTAGTAACTCAGTTGTGTCCAACTTTTTGTGACCCTATGGACTACCGCCCGCCAGGCTCCTCTGTCCATGGGCTTCTCCAGGCAAGAATACTGGAGTGGGATGCCATTCCCTTCTCCAGGGAATCTTCCTGACCCAGGGATTGAACTTGGGTCTCCTGCATTGCAGGCAGAGTCTTTAACACTGAGCCACCAGGAACACCATCAAAATCATCCACAAGTATTAACAATTAGAGACAAGATAACTAGAAAAACAGTAACATACATACATACGTACATATATATATATATACACACTTCTATGGCTGCTAAGGAAAAGAGAAATATGATCACAATGCAATGAGATGACCTCAAAATACTCATGTAAGAACATATGTATTTAACTGAGTGCTATCTCCTTTAAAGAAATCACTTTATGAGATTGTATTGTTTCAATATTTCTACCATGGCACAGAATATTCTGGAGATTTTCTAAAAACCATAGTTTCAAAAAATATGAAAATACTTACACTTTGGTTTTTATTCCAAAGAGAGATTTAAATATCCACTGTATTCACTTGTCCTAGTCAGAAGGGACTGTTACCAGCTTCCAGAAATGAAATCCAGTTTGAAAAGATGAAGACTAACTACTATTAAAGATATTTTTTAAACGTGCTACAAACTGACAGTAAGTCCCAAACTAGAATGTCACACCTTTTTTGAGCATCGGAAGTGTCACTGAACCAAGTTTATGGCTCCCCAAGGTGCGTAACTTTTTTTTTTGGTGGGGGAGAGATATCACCTATTTGATTGTACAGATTCTGTTATGTTTATAAGACAATGTAACTGCTTCTATAATGGTAACAACTCAAACAAAATAAGAACAACAGTTGCTAAGACTATACAAAAGATATTATAATGTAGGCAATCTTATGACAGTAACTGCTACAAAATACATTCTGCATTGTAATAGTAATTGAACAAATCCTAGTCCATAGACCAAATATTCTGCTATTTGAAGCTATACTCAGATTTCATCTTATAGAAGATCTGTATTAAAATCAGCAAAGAATAAAACTGTACTCTTTTTAAAAAAGATTTCTATGCTGTTTTTCAAAGTATGGATTTTTGTACACTACAGTACTTCCAAATATGTCCACCCAGTTTTCTTTCAAGTTTTAAACAGATTACTGTTTCTTTTTATTAAGCACTAGGTAAATTATGTAGGTTAGATTTTGAACCCATGTAGTACAAAGAAGTTGGAGAAGGCAATGACAACCCACTCCAGTAAGTACTCTTGCCTGGAAAATCTCATGGGTGGAGGAGCCTGGTAAGCTGCAGTCCATGGGGTTGGAGTCTACCGGACTGAGAGACTTCACTTTCACTTTTCACTTTCATGCATTGGAGAAGGAAATGGCAACCCACTCCAGTGTTCTTGCCTGGAGAATCCCAGGGACAGGGGAGCCTGGTTGGCTGCCATCTGTGGGGTCTCAGAGTTGGACACGACTGAAGCGACTTAGCAGCAGCAACAGTACAAAGAAGAAGTATTTTTTAAGCACATACAGTGATAAATATGCACAAACTAACTGTATATGTACTTTTCACTGTAATAAGAAGGTAAGACTGTTTTATAAAAATCTCTCTGAATTGGGAGAAATAATGGAAAAAAAGTTTATGAAAACCAAAGACAAAAACGGCCTCAGCAGATACACTAAAGAATGGGCAGTAGGGACATTCAAGTAAAAGATCATTTTTATTAGTACTCAAAAGCAGTTTCATACACACTAGATGTTTATCTTACAAAACTGTACCATGTGCAAAACAGGTATTTATATCAAGAGGTGACTCTTGATGGTAGAAACAACTAAGAAAGTCACACTATACAAATACCTATGACCGCCACAGAGTTAAGCTATTAAAACACCCTTTATGTACAGCAATTTTCAGTGCATTTTCAGATATATTTTAAAGTCCTGACAATGATCCTAGAAGGAAGATATTATCTATCTTCAATTATAAAAGTCAAAGCCAAGGATGTAGATTTTAAATGACTTACCAAAGATCACACAGCTCGTTAGTGACAGAACAGGGGTTAGAAACCAGGTCTTCTGATTTCCAGTCCAGCGTTACACAATGACTGCTTCCAATATTATATTTGTACAAAGTAGGAAAAGTTATGCTTTCAAAAATCATTACTGTATCTCTCATTCATGCTAAATTTTAGTTCCAGAAAATAATCATTAAAATAGTCTGAGTAAGTTTACAAACATGCTTTTTAAATTATGTAACTGAGCACATGAGTTAGGCCAGAAACTTCTATAAATTATTTATCCAAAACGCAAAACAAGAATGTGTAACAGAGATGAAAATTTGAAGGCTTCCCTCTACCACCTTACTGATGACACTGATGACAAAATTTAAGGGATTCCTCATTGAATCCAAATGTAAAGATTCCAAAGAAAGGCAGTCTCTGGTGAGAAAAAAAAAGGCTTTGGAAAACTTCAATGTTGAATATTGAGGAGGCAAACTTTAAACAAACAAATAAAATTTCATTTGGCCAAGTGCCAAATTTCCAGGGCCTCTTTCCTATTTCAAAACTGTTTATGTTAATAATGTCCAAAATTCTGTCACTGAAAAAGATAATTTGATTACGGCTGGCTCTTTTTTTAAATTGTGGATACTTTTACTTTGTGAGCTGGGGAGAGAAGGATGACAGAGGGAAAAGGTGAGTGAACTGAACCTGAGGAGACAAATGAAAGGTTGATGGGTAAAACATCTCTTGAGCACTAGAATTCACTCAGAAAACAGTCCAGGCAAATGGATGTAATTTCTATACAGGCTGAGTATACACTCAATTTCTTGAAATCAAAGTTTAAGCAAAGTTTTAATAATACTTTACCTTTTAGGCATAGAGAAAAACAGAGGCTCCAAACAGAAAGCATTGAATAAGTGAATGAAGATGATCAGTACTATCACATCTCTGCGCTTCATGGTTAAAATCACTTAAGATGCACACACTATCTTGTCTGCCAAATGTCAGGGCGATAACCCATAAGCCTTGTGCTCTTTCTCTAACACAGGGGTAACTAAAGGGGGTACTTTGATACTACCTGAACTTCTCATCAGAAGAAATATCCTTTATTCTAGACTTTGAGATTAATTTATTAAAAAAAGATTCATTCTAAGAATCACCCACTTGCCCTATGAACAAGTAGGTGGTAGTTTAAAAACTAAAAATTTGAAGGGCAGTGGAACTCCCACCATTACCTGAAATTCTACCAGAAGGGATGCGCCCTATCTGAAAAACATCACCCCTCCTTAGGGTTTCCTTTTGTATGACTATTTGGAGAGGAAACCGTAACAAACCAAAGCACTGAACGCATATACTACGTGCTAGCTCCAATTCGGAGCTGTGGCGTTTCTCAAGAATTCAACGACAGGGTCTCTGCTCCCATGGAGCTCACAATCTGATGAAAGGAACAGCTAAACAAGTCAGAGTAATACATGATTTAAGGGCTACACAATATGATTCTTTTTTTTTTTTTGCTTTTACCATATTGTTGGGAACAAATGTATCATAGTTCTTCCACTAAACAGGGCAGCCACTATACGACAGAAGTAGGAAAATAGCAAGAAATATACAGAAAAAGTCAATGTCCCCCACTTAGGCTCACGGTTCAGTATTCCACAATTTCGCATAGAGTGAATCCTGCCAGCTAGCATCCCAGACTACTGTAGCATTCACAGAAATCTATAACCCTGAAGATGGTTCGCTAAATAGAGCAGGGCTGAGGAAGGAACAGAGCCTCTCGGAGTTAACACTAGAGCACAACACCAGATACTCTGGTTGTATCTCGTGATACAAACCTTGCTCCTCCGCGGGACACAGACGCCTGGCGCAGCAAGGCCGCCCGCCCGCCACTCGCCACCTGATGGGAAGGGCGCCGCAGCTGGGATCCATGACCTTCCGACACGGCTTGGCGAGAAAGCGCGCGGAACGTCACAGACCCCCTGAGCTTACAGGGCGTCGACCCCCAGAAAACAAACGAGAATCTGGAAAGACCAGAGAAGCGCGCGAAGTCACCCTCTGCGTCCCGCCCACCCGGCCGGCCCACTTCCCCTTCGCGGAAGGAGCGGGCGGCCGGCCGCTGCAGCCCCCGCGGAGGGAAGCGCAATGCAGGGAGCAGTCCCGCCCACCCCGAGAGCGCCCGCGGGAACGTTTCCCGCCTGCAGCTGCGAGGCGCGGCTTCCCCCGCCCCTCCAAAAACACTCCGCAGCCGGAGCGAAAGCGAGTCCCCGCCCCGAGGGAGCCCGCGCCGCCCCTGCGCTCTCACCTTTCAAACCTCCCCAGCCTCCGCCTCCGCCTCTGCCTCTGCCTCCGCCCAGGTACCCAAGTCCGGACTGGAGACGTTCCTCCTCCTTCCGGGCGCCAAGGGAAGTCCCGCCCCTGGGCGGGGTGATGGGCGGGGCCGCATGGCGGGAGGGGGCGTCTTCCGGGAGCGTGCGCCAGTGGGAGGAGCGGCTGCCGCGCGTTAGGCAGGGCGCCGCCGAGGGGTCCTGGTTCCGACTGAGGTTGAAAGAGGGTTTCGGCGGGCTTATGCGGGGCCGGGAGGACTGTGCAGACTAAGTAAGCCCGACGCGGGGAAGTGGGGCTTGCTGTAGAAAGGTCTGGCTGCGGGAAGGAATCCAGCGTCACGTCCCTCTGGGGAAGGGGGCCAGTCCCCGACTCCCTGACTCTTCCGCTCTCGGCGGTAACTTTGGGGTGTGGCAGGGGTTAGTGACGGCTGTTGACCCGCGATCTGGGCCTGAAGGAGGTTTGTGGTCGCGATGGGGAGATAGTCTTTCTCGCGGCCTCTGGAGGAATAAAACAAATGTTTGTAATCCGGATTATCCGCGGTGACTTGGGCCTCCTCTTGCTGCCCAAGTAAAGTTAAAGGCCTGAGCCCTGAAACTTCGCCAGCCAAGCCCAGCTAGGGACGGGGTCAGGGCCACCGGGTTCCTGGTGAGGTTGAAAGAGTGAGTGTGTAAAGCTGTGTTAAAGTAAGTCAGTGAGAGTAGGCAGAATTTTGTGGGTTGCTTCCGTGTGAGTGTGGGAACAGTCCCACAGCCTCACCATGTCAGGGAAACGGAAGCGTGTGGTGTTGACCATTAAAGATAAGCTTGATATAATAAAGAAACTTGAAGATGGAGGTTCTTCCAAACAACTGGCAGTGATTTATGGAATTGGCGAAACGACAGTTCGAGATATAAGAAAAATAAGGAAAAGATCATAACTTACGCAAGCAGTTCAGACTCCACAAGTCTTCTGGCTAAGAGGAAATCGATGAAACCATCCATGTATGAGGAACTGGACAAAGCCATGCTAGAATGGTTCAACCAGCAAAGAGCAAAAGGGAATCCCGTGTCTGGACCAATTTGTGCAAAAAGGGCCGAGTTCTTCTTTTATGCTTTGGGAATGGATGGTGATTTTAACCCCTCTGCCGGTTGGTTAACTCGTTTTAAGCAGCGGCACAGCATCAGAGAGATCAATATTAGAAACGAAAGATTAAGTGGAGATGAGACTGCTGTGGAGGATTTTTGCAGCAACTTTCGAGACTATATTGAACGAGAGAATTTGCAGCCCGAGCAAATCTACAATGCAGATGAAACCGGACTGTTTTGGAAATGCCTGCCTTCCAGGACTTCGGTAATCAAAGGTAAATGCACAGTCCCTGGGCACAAGTCAATGGAAGAAAGAGTCACTATCATGTGTTGTGCCAATGCAACAGGTTTACACAAACTTAAGCTTTGTATTGTGGGGAAAGCAAAGAAACCTCGTTCCTTCAAGTCAACTGACACCTCAAACCTGCCAGTCTCTTATTTCAGCCAAAAAGGTGCATGGATGGATCTTTCCATTTTCCGACAGTGGTTTGATAAGATCTTTGTGCCCCAAGTAAGAGAGCACTTAAGATCCAAAGGGTTGCAAGAAAAGGCTGTACTCTTGTTGGATAATTCACCAACACATCCAAATGAAAACGTCCTGAGGTCAGATGATGGCCAAATATTTGCTAAATATTTACCACCTAATGTGGCTTCGTTGATTCAGCCTTTGAATCAGGGAGTCATAGCTACAATGAAGAGAAACTACAGAGCACGTCTTCTCCAAAACAACTTGGAAGAAGGCAATGACCTGAGATCATTCTGGAAGAAGCTAACTCTACTAGATGCGCTTTATGAAGTAGCAATGGCATGGAATTTAGTAAAGCCAGCTACTATCAGCAGAGCATGGAAGAAGATTTCCCTAACATAGAGGAGAAAGAAGGCCTGGACTTTGATGAAGAAGATATCTCAGTGGCTGCCATTGCTACCATTTTACAACACACCAAAGGATTGGAAAATGTGCCTACTGAGAACATTGAAAAATGGCTTGAAGTGGACAGTACTGAACCAGGCTATGAAGTCTTAACTGACAGTGAAATCATCAAAAGAGCACAAGGTCACACAGATGAATCCAGTGAAAATGAGGAGGAGGAAATAGAACTGATTCCAGAGAAACATATTAATCATGCAGCTGCTCTCCAATGGACTGAAAATTTATTGGATTATCTAGAACAACAAGGTGATATGATTCTGCCTGATAGACTGGTGATACGTAAACTTCGAGCCACCATCAGAAATAAACAAAAGATGGCAAACTCAAGTCAGTAATGGCATATCAGTGTTAGCATTGTTTTGGTAATTGTGTAACTCTTGACCTCTTTGCAATATGGCTTTTCTTGGTGTTCTGAGTTCTCAGACACAGCCCTGTGAATACTATCTATCTATCTGAAGTGGTTTAAGGATTATGTGTTTTGTAGCATCTGTCCCTTTTATTTGTGAATCAGAAGCTGATTCTGTATAGGTGTAAGTTACATATGCATATGTATTCACTTTCATAGATCTACAATGATCCCTTACATTACAGTGGTATTCCATAAATTTTCTAGCAGAAGTTACAGATAACAGTGAACAGGTAGAGCACTTAGCTGAAATTTGTTGTGTGAGGGCAGCTACAGTAATCTTTTATTGTGTTAACCATCTTAAGTGATTATTTGTATATTTGTATACAATGATGGAATGAGTGATCTATAATAATTCAAAATGAGAAAACTGATCTGTGAATTAATAAAATAACATGAATCATGCTTTTCTTTGTTTTAGAGGGGAGATTTCTCTGGAAATGAAATAAATATAGGAAGTGGTTGCTAACTTCGAAAGCTAGAAAACTTAGAAAACTATTGGAAAGCTGATATTCTGACATTCATTTGCAGAAACAGGGAGTGAAAATTTGGGAAACTCTAGGTTATTTATAAAAAGGGAATAAATAGACTTGTTTTAATTCAAACTATTAATTGGATAATTAATAATATAGGTCTAGTATTTATTCATCTAATTATAGTACAGGTTTTGTAATGTTACCTATGGTGATGTGAGCACCCACCTATATGTGAGGGAATATTTTGGGTATTTGTAAGTTTGTTTTCTTTTTTACTATATACTTGAAAGTGTTATAATTTGAAAAGTTTGGTGATAATTTCTCTTTTATATGATGTGAAAAGAATGAAGAAGAGTTTTTATTTTTAATAAGCCATAAATTATCTATTATGAGGAAAGCAGAAATAATTATGGTTAATAATATAGGTCTAGTATTTATTCATCTAATTATAGTACAGGTTTTGTAATGTTACCTATGGTGATGTGAGCACCCACCTATATGTGAGGGAATATTTTGGGTATTTGTAAGTTTGTTTTCTTTTTTACTATATACTTGAAAGTGTTATAATTTGAAAAGTTTGGTGATAATTTCTCTTTTATATGATGTGAAAAGAATGAAGAAGAGTTTTTATTTTTAATAAGCCATAAATTATCTATTATGAGGAAAGCAGAAATAATTATGGAAAGTGACAGATTGTAAGGCATTTCATCATTATTATTTTGACATTTGTAAAATGGTATTTCATTTGTCAGAATTTTGATACTTGTTTAAGAATGTAGATTTACTCAAGGCATTGAAAAGACTTTGCCTATATAAATATGTTTCATTTGTAATTTAAAAGTTTTGGCCCTAAATTTTAAAAAAGTCATTTTTGAAATGTTTTAACTTTTTCACTGAAACACTTGCATTTTGTAGTGACTTTCTAAAGCTTTCTAAAGTGAATTCTAAAGTTTCAGAAATATTTCCATTATTTCTGTTCTGTTTATGATGTATGTTCAGATTTTTAAAAAAGACTTACCTGTGTCGACAGTTGTTTAAAATTGTGTTTGTTGCATGAATTGCCTCGGTAAACAGAAGAGAAAGCATCAGAAATTAGCATACATATTGAATCAGATAATTACACGTTCTGGTGTAAATTAAATTGTATATAAAAGTATTTTTCATTTTTCAAAATGAAAATATGCACTAAAAATCTTGGAATTTCTGTATTTGCTCAGTTTTTAAATTAACCTTGTCAGTGAAATTCAGCTGTATCATTGCCACCTAGTGGTAAAGTTAACATGACTGTTAAGCTGTGTGGTTTTAAACTTTAATATCTAGTAAAAGATTCACTGTGTTGTGGCCTTGAGTGTGAATCTTGTGACTCTCTCTATCCTGTGAGAAACCACTCTTCATTCGTAGGCTTATAGCTATTTGCTTGTTTCTGAAAACTCTCAACAATGTTAGATAAAAAGTTCTGTTTTGGATTCTTCTTAAACATAATTATAAAAGCTGCCAATTACTGAATACCATGTTTGTTCTAAGCAGTGTATTTCTATCACTAACCCCCAAATTGTGAATTAGGTGGAAATCCTGATGCGCAGTTTATACTTTTAATTGCTTAAGATCACTTGGCTACAGGTAAGAATTTAAATTATAAATTTTCCATAGGGGTCTCACTAGTCTCTCTCTCGCATTGGTGAGCCTTGATCAACTGCATTACAGAGTTTCTCTAATCCCACACTCCTAATAGCCAAGAAAGCTGTAAGAGTAGGATTACCTGCAGGGGATAATGCAGGAATTAAGAAACTTCCTTTATGAGAGATTTGGGCTTTTGTAGGGTAGATGGGAGAAGGGAGTGGAATTCCTTGCTGTATTTAAAGGGGAAGAGTGGTTCATGTCCTAGAGATCTTGAAATTAAGGTAGAAAAATAATGTATTTGAAAAGAACAAAGCCATCTGTAGGTTTACTGGTCTAATTATAAGCATTTAAAACGGCCAATATAATGTGATATGAATTGTGTAAGGAAACCATTATGATTTAGTTTGCTTATTAATTCCTTCAATGGCTTCTGCTCTTTATACCCTCTATATTTTAAGGTTTTGGTTTTTACTACTCCTGAGTGACTTCATCCATTTCCATTACCTCCTTGCTTAAGATCCCAAATTTGCTTCCAGTCACCCAGTCGTCAGAAGTCCAGATTTGTGTCTTCAGTTGAAAAGCAGTATTCCAGTCTGGAAGGGGAATTTAAATTGTTGCTCTGAGATTCTTTAGAGAGAGAAAAGATTACACTCTGCTTATTAACTTCCTTCTATCAGAAATGATACACATTATTTCTGTTCATGTTCTAATGATAAGCACTCATCATCTGGCCCTAATTTGATGGAGGGGGTGCTCTAGAATAACTCCCTAAGAGGCAGGTGCTTCCTAATATATGCTTGGATTCTTGCATTAGGTCTCCTGTTTGTTATATCCAGATTCCTGGCCCCAGCTCTCATAACCTCATTATATAGAATACAATTTTCTTACACATGGTTTATGGTCTTCCAAAAGTTTACTTCCTGTTTTGAGGATAGCTATGCTGCTGCTGCTGCTGCTACTGCTAAGTGACTTCAGTTGTGTCCGACTGTGATACCATAGATGGCAGCCACCAAGCTCCTCTGTCCGTGGGATTCTCCGGGCAAGAATACTGGAGGGGGTTGCCATTTCCTTCTCCGAGGATAGCTCTACTTGGTTCCTTTTAAGGTATATACATATTTGTCTATTTATATATTTGATGTAAGATAAGAATGAAGCATCTGCTGTCTCTGTTTGTCTTGATATCAGAAGTCCTTGCCATGTGATATTGGACAAGTCTCTAAAACTCTGAGTCTTATTTTTAAGATGGGGTAATACAGATTTCCTTAAAGCTCAACATTCAGAAAACGAAGATCATGGCATCTGGCCCCATCACTTCATGGGAAATAGATGGGGAAACAGTAGAAACAGTGTCAGACTTTGTTTTTTTGGGCTCCAAAATCACTGCAGATGGTGACTGCAGCCATGAAATTAAAAGGCGCTTACTCCTTGGGAGGAAAGTTATGACCAACCTAGATAGTATATTCAAAAGCAGAGACATTACTTTGCCGACTAAGGTCCGTCTAGTCAAGGCTATGGTTTTTCCTGTGGTCATGTATGGATGTGAGAGTTGGACTGTGAAGAAGGCTGAGTGCCGAAGAATTGATGCTTTTGAACTGTGGTGTTGGAGAAGACTCTTGAGAGTCCCTTGGAGTGCAAGGAGATCCAACCAGTCCATTCTAAAGGAGATCGGCCCTGGGATTTCTTTGGAAGGAATAATGCTAAAGCTGAAACTCCAGTACTTTGGCCACCTCATGGGAAGAGTTGACTCATTGGAATAGACTCTGATGCTGGGAGGGACTGGAGGCAGGAAGAGAAGGGGACGACAGAGGATGAGAGCTGGATGGCATCACGGCCTCAATGGACGTGAGTCTGAGTGAACTCTGGGAGTTGGTGATGGACAGGGAGGCCTGGTGTGCTGCGATTCATGGGGTTGCAAAGAGTCAGACACAACTGAGCGACTGAACTGAACTGAAGCTCCCTTTTATCAGATAATTAGACATCAGATAAGTGGATATGTATGCTGTTATATAGATATATGCATGTGTGAATGCATGCTAAGTTGCTTCAGTCATGTCCAACTCTTTGCAACCCCGTGGACTATAACCCACCAGGCTCCTCTGTCCATGGGTTTCTCCAGACCAGAATACTAGAATGGATTGCTGGGCCCTCCTCCAGGGAATCTTTCTGGCCCAGGGATCTAACCAGTGTTTCTTACATCTAACCTGCATTGGCAGCAGATTTCTTTACCACCAGCACCTCCTTGGAAACCCATAAAAATACATAGTATATGTAAAATGATATTATATAAGTATCTGTCTATCTACCATCCTTGACTGTGCTCTGAAAGTATCATTGGACTTTGTCAAAAGGACATAGGCAGTATAGGAGTCTGGTTCTGCCCTAAGGAGTTCTTTAGTAAAGGTGATGATTCCAAAGTTTCTAGGCCCACAGTTTTTTAGGAGAACGAATAGCTCGGGGAACATGTTATTAGGGGCACTGAATAAGCCTGAACTTTCCAACACAAATGTCCAGATGACTCTAGTGATTTATTTTCCTTGGTGCAGCCAAGCATCATGGCCCACAGAAAACCTTTATCTGAATGTTCTTAAGTATGTTGCTGAAATCTAGATTCCCTTGCCACATTCAGACCCTGAGTCAGAATCTCTGAGTAGAGAAGCTAGTATCTATATTTTCTAGCGAACAATACTGATAATTTTACAGTCTGCTAGATATAAAATGTTGATCAATTCTTAATCCTAGCCAAACAGCATTATGAAGAGGTTAGATTAGAGGTTTACTTGGCATGAGGTATCTTGGCTAAGGGTAAGATTTTCCAGTTGCTAGAAAGATGGAGGTGTTGGGATAAAGGAAGCTCATTTAAGAGGAGAAAAATCTTTAGCTGATCAATAAGCTTAATCACTTTGTCTTTGAAGGAACTGAGGAGGCTATTCAGGGATAGCCTTTATCTTTCTTAGGATGAGGGTGGATCACCTGCTGCTCCTGAAGGAAGGACATTTTTCTGTAGTCAGAAATAAGAGAGTCATGAGCACATTTGCCCCTTAATATTGTATCAGTCGGGTTTATTCATATTCACAAAACGGGAAATATTCTGTATATGTAAATCTCAGATAATATAAGACAAATGATTTTAAAAAATAAGAAGCTGGGCGGGAAAATAGGACAAATATGATGTTAACAACAATGGAAGGACACTGTGAATCCTAAATTAGAAGAACAAAGGAGGGAGATGATATTACAGAGCCTAAGGGCTTGCGGTCACTCAGAAGAAGCAGAAATAGTGGTGGTGGGTTTTCCCAGTAGGAGCTGCAGCTGTTGAAAAACAAAGACACAACCAAAGACACTTCCATAGAAGAAACGTGCTACCTTACAGTTTCCAGACAGAGTTGTAATTGGACAATCTACAACTTAAATGGATCAGTCCCTTAGTAACACAGAGCCAAGGAAGGGTGAAATGAATCTGAGGGCAAAGAAGCCCAGGAATTATGCAGTCTGCATTTCACCTAGTCTAGAGAATCTGGATGCATAGCCGGGACTTGTTTTATATTTGATCATCATCCTCTTCATTTAGAATTTCCATTTCTTTTTGTAAATGGAACCATGTGAAACTGCTGATATTCAATCACTCTTGATTACAAAAACACATTTTCATATGGTCGAGTGTAACATCTTCCCCTATTATATATGATACTCACACCAGTAAGGGATCATAGAGAGGATATGAAAGAAGATAGGTGTTATTTACACATACATTCCTCTCACGAGCTGTAAGAAATTTGGTGGCTGAAATGTGCCTTATTTCATTTCTTGTCTTCAGTGCCATGCACTGAATCTGGTACAAAATTGGAACTTAATAAATGCTTGTTGGGTGAAAGAAGGAAGAAAAAATAATTTTGCATTACAACCTAACTTATCAAAGTAGATAACATTACATATGCAAAAATCCAGCATTCAATAAAAATTATTTCAAAATCATATATGTTTTCATGTTAAAAGACTGAGAAATTTAGAGCTATGCTTTTGCTAAAATAGATGGACTTTAGGTGTAGATTTGAACTGTGTACTCAAGGAAGCGTTGAAGTTATGTAGGTATTAAGACTGAAAAAAGGCTTCCCTCATACCTCAGTTGGTAAAGAATGCATCTCAATGCAGGAGACCCTGGTTTGATTCTTGAGTGGGGAAGATCCTCTGGAGAAGGGATAGGCTACCCACGCCAATATTCTTGGGCTTCCCTTGTGGCTCAGCTGATAAACCGGTCATAATGCGGGATACCTGGATTCAATCCCTGGGTTGGGAAGATCCCCTGGAGAATGGAAAGGCTACCCACTCCGGTGTTCTGGCCTGGAGAATTCCATGGACTTTATAGTTCACGGGGCACAAAGAGTTGGACACGACTGAGCAAATTTCACTTTCACTTTCAAATCTAAATTTATATATGCTACATACTGTTGACCATTGAATAATGTGAGTTTTCAATAACTGTGCTTATAGGAAGTTGGGTTTTTTTCCCAGTATATATGTATTACAGTAGTACCTGTTTTTTTTTTTTTACTGATTGAATCCACATATTTGAAAACATGGATATTGAGGGAGAGTGGGATATCCATCTCTATATCTGTATCTATTTTCTGCTGTGTGAGGTCAGTGTCCCTAGCCCTCAAGTTGTTTGAGTGTCTATTGTATATTATATTGCATAGCCATGTTTACCGCATACACTCCAGAATTTTTAGTTTTTACTTTTGAACGCTTTAACACAATTTGTCATTCTTTATAGAAAGAAAAAAGATCAAGTGGCTTATTGATGAGCCATGAGTTTGAAACTTGCTTTCTAAGTAAAATTTTCATATCATATTGTAGCTGAAAGTGGAAATCATATATCAAGTTTTAGCACACATGGCTTTCTTCTATCTTAATTTGTAACTAAACTAAACAGTTAAAAACAAAACCCTAGATGAGGCTACCAATAAAACTGATAAGATGTATATGTCTTCTAAAATAATTAGCTCAATAAAGTTGTGAATAACATGTTCTTTCACAAAAACATAAAAATGGAGACAAAAAGGCCAATGATATAAATGTTAAAGGTTTGTTTTAATTCTCACAAAAGTTCATAATTTTTATGCTAGAGAGAAAAACAATATGAGGTGGAATTTTTCTGTGGAAAAAGACAAGAAGATTAAAAGACAGGAGCAGCACTCCATCAGTTGGTTCTTGAGTGTACATTCTATAAGGTGGCTTTATAACAATGTAGTTACCTTATTCACTGAAGCCACATCGTCTTATTTATTTACTACAGGAAGTCACTGAACCCATGAAGATTTCATGATTTGTAGACACAGACCCTCTAATTAGAGAAGAAAAATAATGTGACAAGAACTGCACAGAATAGCTCAGAGAATAAAATAAACATATTTGTATCATGGTTATTAAAACACAGGGATGTACGAAAAACAATGTCAGTCATATTTTTTTTTCCTGAGGCTGGGAAATTCGTGAACTCATCTCTTGTGTCTCAAGATTCTGAAGAATGAATTAGGGGAGTGGGTAGTAAATGCTATCTCTCACTTTGATTCACTCACTCATCAAAAATTTTTTGAAACCTCCTATACATAAAGCTCCATTGGAAGTGTTTTATAAAAGGGAAAAAAGTAAGCCTAATGTAAATAATACAGCTCCTCAAGGAGATTATTGCCGTGACAGAGAAGAAAGACTAAGTGTTACCTATAACAGTAAATGGTACCCAAGATGCTGATGTGCCATGTAATATGTTCATAGAAATAACTAACTCAAACATTGAAATTCTCTTTAGATACAGAAATGAAATAAGTATAAACTGGTACCTAGGGATAGGAAAGAATCAAATCTTAATAGATGGAAGAGAATAACTTATTAGTTCAGTTCAGTTCAGTTCAGTCACCCGTGTCCAACTCTGTGACACCATGGACTGTAACACACCAGGCTTCCCTGTGTCCCTCACCATCTCCTGGAGTTTGCTCAAACTCATGTCCATCGAGCTGGTGATGCCATCCCAGCATCTCATCCTACATCGGCCCCCTCTCATCCTGCCTTCAATATTTCCCAGTACCAGGGTCTTTTCCAATGAGTCGACTCTTTGCATCAGGTGGCCAAATATTGGAGTTTCAGCTTCAGTATCAGTCCTTTTAATGAATATTCAAGGTTGATTTCCTTTAGGATTGACTGGTTTGATCTCCTTGATGCCCAGAGAACTCTCAAGAGCCTTCTCCAGCACCACAGTTCAAAAGCAACAGTTTTTCAGCGTTCAGCCTTCTTTATGGTCCAGCTCTCACATCCATACATAATTAGTGGAAAAACCATAGCTTTGACTAGATGGATCTTTGTCTGCAAAGTGATGTCTCTGCTTTTTAATATGCTGTCTAGATTCATCATAGCTTTTCTTCAAGGAGCATGCATTTTTAAAATTTCATGGCTGCAGTCACCATCTATGGTGATTTTGGAGCCCAAGAAAATAAAGTCTGTCATTGTTTCAATTGTCTCCCCATCTGTTTGCTATGAAGTGAGACTGAATGTCATTATCTTTATTTTTTGAATGTTGAGTTTTAAGCCAGATTTTTTACTCTTTTCTTTCACCTTCATCAAAAGTATCTTTAGTTCCTCTTCACTTTCTACCATAAGGGTGGTGTCATCTGCATATCTGAAGTTATTGACATTTCTTCCAGCAGTCTTTGTTCCAGCTTGTACTTCATCCAGGCCACATTTTCACATGATGTACTATGCATATAAGTTAAATAAGCAGGGTGACAATATGTAGCCCTGACGTACTCCTTTCTCAGTTTGGAATCAGTCTGTTTTCCCATGTCCAGTTCTAACTGTTGCTTCTTGACCTGCATACAGATTTCTCAGCAGGTAGGTCAGGTAGTCTGGTAGTCCCATCTCTTGAAGAATTTTCCACAGTTTTTTGTGATCCACACCATCAAAGGCTTAGTCAATGAAGCAGAAGTACATGTTTTTCTTTTTTCTGGAATTCCCTTGCTTTTCCTTTTTTCTATGATCCAACAGATGTTTACAGTTTTATCTCTTATTCCTCTGCCTTTTCTAAGTCCACCTTGTACATGTGAAATTTCTTGGTTCACATATTGTTGAAGCCTAGCTTGAAGCATTTTGAGCATTACCTTGCTAATATATGAAATGAGCACAATTGTGGGGTGGCTTGAACATTTTTTGGCATTGGCCTTCTTTTGGATTGGAGTGAAAATATATCAGTACATGACTAGAAAGGGTGAGATAGGTAGACTGGAGTATCTTAATTATGGAGGGTAATGGGAGGAGATAAACCGGGAAAGATGAACTGACTGCAGATGGTTGCAAGTTGGCATGGTAAGGTCAATGCTTGAATTTAATTTGTTATCTTAAAGTCATTGAGAATTTTGAGCCAAGTGTGATGGGAGGAAACCAGAGCTCAATGTAGGAAAATACAGGAAGAGCCCTGGATTAAATCTCTTTAGAACCTTTGAAACCACATTTTTCTGTGAATCTGTGATAGTTTTGGCAGATAATATAGAAGAGTTGGACTGGAAAAGGTCCTTGCTGCTACTCAAATGGCCCAGGGTTGAAGGTAGGAGTGTGTGAGCTCCTTTCAGAGAGAGAATGGCTCAAAAGAAGTTTTGCAGAAAAATAGAGGTAAACTGAAAACTGCTAGCATGGGACTGAAGGAGAGAGAAGCAGCCCAGGAGGTTTTGAGTTCTTTGGGCTGGATTGTGACATCATGGAAAATTGAAAGTTTGAAAGAAATGTGGTAAAGGATGGCCCATTTTAAAATTTTGTTTTAGTTATGTTCATTCTAAATACTCATTAGGCATGTGCTTATGAAATCTTGCAAAATGCACTTGACTCAGGTTCTAAACAGAGAAGGCAATGGCACCCCACTCCAGTACTCTTGCCTGGAAAATCCCATGGACGGAGGAGCTTAGTAGGCTGCAGTCCATTAGGTCGCTAGGAGTCGGACACGACTGAGTGACTTCACTTTCACTTTTCACTTTCATGCATTGGAGAAGGAAATGGCAATCCACTCCAGTGTTCTTGCCTGGAGAATCCCAGGGATGGAGGAGCCTGGTGGGCTGCTGTCTATGGAGTCACATAGAGTCGGGCACGACTGAAGCGACTTAGTAGCAGCAGCAGCAGCAGGTTCTAAAATGTATACACAGCCAACAAGAGATCATTGATCAGACATGCAGAACATAGAGGGAGGGGTCTGTGAGGGATAACTGAGACGAAAGATAGTCCTGGTAACTAATTAATCAGGGGCCAGGAAGTAAGTTAAGTGAGAATCAGAATTCAAAACTCAGTTGCCTGTACCCCTGGCTAAGCATAGAGCAAAAAGCAAAGGAAGTAAATTTTAATACATTATTATGCAAAGAATTTTGAGGGCATTATTCCTGTGTGGTCCTTTTTGCAGCCGTGTCATGCATCTCTTTTTCTTAAAGATAATTAACAAAGTTTTAGAAACTGGAAGAAAGTTCAAGTATTAGAACTATTACAGACAAGACTGTTGAGTGAGGAAGACATTTGAACCAGATTAGTGATAAAGACCACAATGAAGTGTCAGGATTGTAGAAATTCTTAGTAAAGAGTCAGATTGAAACTAATCGGATAAAAAAAAATGGCCTCTTATCAGGAAAATAACTATTTATTTCAACCAGCTCCAGGATTGATTATTCATAGATAAATGCTAGTTTTAATTTTGTGATGATCAAATGGGAAAATGGTGGGAATACCTTTATATGAGCAATTATGATGTCATTATTACTGTATAATCCAGGGCCTTCCAAAATAGAGGTACATATGTCCAGGTGTTATTTTGTGGAACTAGAAAAATTCATCTTTTGAGCAGTGTTCCTTTTACTCTGGCTGGTCATTATTTAATAATTATAATGCTAGAAAATGTAGGAAAATGATATGTATATTATGATTATAATTATATGAATATATAATTATATATAATTTTGACATAGAAAAAATTCCAGCTTCATGAGTTATAGATAGCATTTTTAAAACTTCTTGCTTCAACAGTTTCTTTTATTTAATTCAGTGTATTCCAAAGGTGTTTTTCAAACAGATAAGAAAGGTAAGAACATTGATTAATATCATAATGTGCTGTGCTGTACTTAGTTGCTCAGTCATATCGAACTCTGCAACCTCATGGACTGTTGCCCGCCAGTTCCTCTGTCCATGGCGATTCTCCAGGCAAGAATATTAAAGTGGGTTGCCATTCCCTTCCCCAGGGAATCTTCCCAACCCAGGGATCAAACCCTGGTCTCCTGCATTTAAGATGGATACTTTACCACCTGAGCCCAGAGAAGCTCCATAAATATATTTTAGTAAATCAAAAGTTTAAATGCAAATTACCTTTCTTCAAAAACAAACATATTACTAAAATGTCAAATGTATGATAATAAAAAAACTTATGGAATTGACATTAGCAAGATACAGAGTAGGAAACCCTGGACTTCCCCCCAACAAATAGAAAGATTCAGCAACAATTTATGGACAAATTCTCTTGAGAAATCCAGAAATTAATTAAAAGTTTCCCGCTCCCAGAAGAACATGAAATCACTCACTGAAGCCAATGGTGAGATTTGGGGCACCCTCTAGAATCCTTACCCTTGGCAGGAAACCATATAGTCAAGAAGAGACCCACTAGCTCCCAGCTTTTCCCAGGTGTGGAAAGGCATTGATTTGTGCATCTAGCACCCAACTTTTCTGAGGGGTCTTCCCAGAGGACTGGATTCTCTCTTCCCAGTCTTGACGCTTTCAAGGTACTGGCACAGTCTAGCACCTAGAGAAGAAAGGAGATGGCAGCTGGGATCAATAGATTTTCCCCTTTGCTCAGAGAGTGAGAGGATGACAAGCCAGCTCTTAGCTTCTGAGGAAGACAGTTGATCCATGTGTCAAATATCCCACTTTTTCTGGGGCTGCCCAGATAGCTAACATTTTTATCTTCTCAGTCTCAGAGTTCTAATAGGTCTAGTGAATAGCCACCTCAATAGTTCACAGCACTCATCTCTGGATGGCATAATTATGGGTGAATTTATTTGTAATGTTTTTATATTTTCCCATTGATTTTATGATTATAAAAACCATTATACATTTGTTAAAAGGAATGCAATACATCATGTCCAGGCAAAAGGGAGAGGTTTTGTTTTGCATGTATATTATTTCAGTTTTCTAATTCTTTGGGTATGTATGGGCATCAAGATAACATGAAGTCAAGTTTTATTTTTTAAGTTATTCTTATTATACTGTGGGTATCTTTGCCCAAGCAAATTGTAGAGGTGAGGCTCTCTTTGTGTTTACATCTGTGATATAAATTAAAAACAATTTAAATGATCCCTGGTTCACTATGATTATTGGTTGAGTATTGGAATACAATGTTTGTGAATCTTAGTCTTTCTCCACAGAGGATGTTCCTCATTATACAGAGCAAATTAATCTGTGCAAAATCCCATTTGATGTAACTCTAATTGAAAGCTCCAAAAACAACTAAGGACCTGAAAATATTACTGTCATATTTAATAAAATGTATTTTATTAAGCAACTATGAATAAATACAATGAATTAATAATAACTCTTTTGTATAATAATATTTTATCACTTTTAAGCCTCCAAGTTTTTTTCTGTTAGTGATAGAAAGAACATTCTTTACTTTTGACCTTTTGATAATCAGGGCATGCTGATAGAACTTTGCCACTAAAAGTGGAGGAAAATCCACACCATACCAGTGAGATTTCTTATAAAGTTAGCTGGGTGACATTAGAGGCTTAAAATTAATAGGCATATTGGGGACTGTTTCTCTTTGCATCTGCATACTCATTTTTGTATAAGTATTGAGGGACTTTAAGGCACTCAACTTGCTTTCTGAGAGTTGTTATGGTATGAGAATTACTCATTACTCCTGAGTTACTGCTTGATCATCGGTGTAGAAATGGACAGCTGTCCAAGGAAGATTTATGCATGATCATTCAAATTGGTATTGATCTTGTCATTTTAGAAAAGTAGAGATTATGTTTGTACTGTCTTCCTATGCTATTTCTAAAAGTATCCAGTGGTTTACACTAATGGCAAACCAAATACTAACCAAGACCATTATCCCAAACACTCTGATATTATAGGGCTGAAGTTAGTCAAATATAGACATAGCTCAATTATTGGACCTCCAACAGACTTTAGCACATAGCAGGCTGATAGTTTAATGATAAAACATTAGAAATAAGTTCAGATTAATATACAGATATTAACACTTTAGGAGGACCTTGAATGCAACATGTTGCAACAGTTTTATATTAAGAGAGTCATAAAATTTCTTTAGAAGACAGGCATTTATTATAAATGGATTAATTTGAAGCACATAATTAAATTCCTTGCCAAGTGGCAAATAGCCAATCAGAGGTAGAGCATGCTTTCTAACCTTCTTTTCTCCTTAGTCACCCATGAGAGTGACTTTCAAACTTGTGAGTACCACAGTTTCACATTTTATTAGCATTATGTGTCAGATACAAATTCTAGTATTACAGACTCCAGTTTTCCTATATTTTAAATGAATTTATGTAATAAAAATTTTTAAATAATTTTTGCATGTTGAAATACTATCTTTAAAAGCAGAGTTAAATACTAGGGATCAAATGATTACAGTATACATCAATTGCGTTAAGGTTCAATTTTAAAAGTTGCTATAATTTTCATGACATGAAAAATACTAATTCTGTGATTTCATCTAAGAATTTGCCTTGATTTACATAATTCCAATGATTACCTTACTTGCCCTGATCTTTACTTTGTTGTTGTGGCAGAGATTCTCGGTCCTGATGAATCAAATATTAACATATTAATACCATTAAGTATCTGAAGACAAAAGCATTTTCACCTCTTTATCCTGATTTACCTCTACCACACTTACAAATATGTGAAAGTGTTAGCCTGTCAGTCGTGTTCCACTCTTTGTGACCCCATGGACTGTAGTCTGAGTTCCTCTGTCCCTGAGATTCCCCAGGCAAGAATATTGAAGTGGGTAACTATTCTCTTCTCCAGGGGATCTTCTCGACCCAGGGACTGAACCTGGGTCGCCTTCTTTGTAGGCAGATCTTTCATGACCTGAGCCACCAGGGAAGTCCACACTTACCGACTTGAATAAATCAGGGAGATTTTTAATATATAGATGGAATTTTAACATACATAATTTATTTTGCTTGTGAATGCAGAGTTAAATGCATGATAATCATGGTGAAGGTGAAGGTGAAGGTGAAGTCGCTCAGTCGTGTCCGACTCTTTGCGACCCCACAGACTGTAGCCTATCAGGCTCCTCTGTCCATGGGATTTTCCAGGCAAGAGTGCTGGAGTGGATTGCCATTTCCTTCTCCAAATATCATCAATCATAAATGTATACACCATTCCCAGGGAACATTGATTTGGACACTGAAATTGAAAGATGCTGATTTTAGAACATACAGGAATCATTTTCAGTGATAAATATATACTTATTTACCTTTTAATTTTGAAAGAAAATTTATAAACACATTTTAAGAACTAAACCGCATGCATTAAAGTAATTGTTTGTGAATTAGACCTAAAAAAGGAAAATTTTGAAAGATCTTAGGTTTTGGAGATTTAACTAGTAAGGATTTATATAAACCTAATAAACTCCTAAGCATGACATTACATGGCCAGCAAACTTCTCTTTCTCTAGAGAATGTTACAAAGGACATTTATTTTCTATTAATGGTGTCAAATCCCTAGTGAAGTTGTAGCTGTTTCCCTGAAACAAGGAAATTGTTTCTAAATTACATAATTTAGATTTAGAATAAAATGTTCTATTCACTTAGTACCTATCTTAAATATTTATTTCAAACAAAACATTATAAAATAAATAGAATTTTAAAACAGATATTATTGAATGTCGAAACAATTTGGTAACTTTGTTTTTACCATTAAATAGTTTTCATTTTTATTTCTAAACAGTAGAAAAAAATAATAAAACATTTTTTACTGCTACTAAATTATTTCAAGGATTGATACAGGTGTTTCTCAAACTGTGTTCCAGGGAACATTTGTTGTTGTGACTGCTTATATGAATGTTTTTTTAAGTGTCCTGTAATAAATTTGAAGAATGTCAAATTGGAAAGGGTTTTGGATTCAGAATTTCTAGACTGCCACTATGATTATGCCGACAAAGGTGCATATAGTCAAAGCTATGATTTTTCAGCATTCTCGGTTGGATGTGAGAGTTGGACCATAAAGAAGGCTGAGCACTGAACAACTGATGCTTTCGAATTGTGATGCTGGAGAAGACCCTTGAGAATCTCTTGGGCAGCAAGGAGATCAAGTCAGTCAATTCTAAAGAAAACCATGCCTAATTATTTATTGGAAGGACTGTTGCTGAGGCTGAAGTTCCAGTACTTTGGCCACCTGATATGGCGCTGACTCACTGGAAATGAACTTAATGTTGAGAAACATTGAAGGCAAAAGGAGAAGGGGGCAGCAGGGGATGAGACGGTTAGATAGCAAAACTGACTCTGTGGACATGAACTTGAGCAAACTCCAGAGATAGTAAAAGACGGGGGAGCCTGGGATGGTGTGCATAGCTTAATCACCAGGCATCAAAAAAGAAGGACACCTCAGAAGATGCCACTTTGGTAGACAATGACAACCCAGACAAGATGCCTCCTGTGCCCCAGGGGCCTTGAGTGATTTAAGTTGTTTTTGTATAACAGGCTGGGATGGAAACCCAACTCAGAAATTATGCTTAGTGAAAGAAAGTATAGAAAATTGCATTCCTTGCACATTTGAGTCTGTGACTTGAAATTTATTTTGATTATAGGAGCACATTTTTGGATTAGGATTCCTCAGAATATACTTTAGAAAGCAGTAATCAAGCTAATTAATTCCTGGTGGTATATATATTTCATACTCACTGAGCTGAGCAAGTTTGTCTTCAAACAAATTACTTAATATATCTGATCTACTTAAGCTTCATACTAGATGTATGAGATATAGAATATTGATAATTATGTTAATCAATGAGGAAAAAAAAATAAGGCCTGTCTAAATGTTCTGTGACATTTGTTTTGATTTTGGTTTACCTTAGACCTCAGTTCATGTTATTTTTAGTCTGTGGATCTTTAAAGTAGACATAATTTATGAAAAATAATTATTTTTCATCTAAGAATTTTTTTTCCAATCTAAGTTGTCCTTTAAAATAATCTCTTCTTCCTTCAAAAAAATTTTGTGGTCTTCTTTTCAAATTACTGTCTTCTGGAATAAAACTTCTACTTAAAAAAATTTTTTTTTTTACAAGCTATATTCAGAAGCAGAGACGTTGCCGACTAAGGTCTGTCTAGTCAAGGCTTTGGTTTTTCCTGTGGTCATGTGTGGATGTGAGAGTTGGACTGTGAAGAAGGCTGAGTGCCGAAGAATTGATGCGTTTGAACTGTGGTGTTAGAGGAGACTCTTGAGAGTCCCTTGGACTGCAAGGAGATCCAACCAGTCTATTCTGAAGGAGATCAGCCCTGGGATTTCTTTGGAAGGAATGATGCTGAAGCTGAAGCTCCAGTACTCTGGCCACCTATGCGAAGAGTTGACTCATTTGAAAAGACCCTGATGCTGGGAGGGATTGGGGGCAGGAGGAGAAGGGGATGACAGAGAATGAGATGGCTGGATGGCATCACGGACTCGATGAACGTGAGTCTGAGTGAACTCCAGGAGTTGGTAATGGACAGGGAGGCCTGGCCTGCTGCGATTCATGGGGTCACAGAGTCGGACATGACTGAGCAACTGAACTGAACTGATAATCAAAACATTTAAATTCACTTGCACTTGTTGACATTCTTCTATTATTTTTATGTTAAAGACTACCTATATGTTGAAGTTAATATAATACAATTATTTATAGAGGTAGGAATTGCAACCCACTCCAAAATTCACCAGGAAAATTTTATAAACAGAGGAGCCTGGCAGGCAACAGAGTGTAATTATTTATAGATTTTACTTATTTTACTCTTCTTTTCTTTGAAGAAGAAAGCTAAGATATCATTAAGGATGAGATATTATGTATCTGTGCTGTGCTGTGCTGTGCTTGGTCACTCAGTCGTGTCCAACTCTTTGTGACCCTGTGGACTGCAGCCCGCCAGACTCTTCTGTCCCTGGGGATACTCCAGGCCAGAATACTGGAGTGGATTGCTATGCCCTCTGAATAGATTATGTATCTATTACATAATAATTGTTGCTCTATTTGGTAAAATTTTGTAGCACTCCTATTGTTTTTGAACTGTCTTTATTAGTTTTCCCATTTAACTGAGAGATTTTCAGTTTCATAAGTATGGACTAAACATAGTTTACATTGAAAGATACTGCATAGAATAATGTCAGTTAAATATGCCAAGAGGTCAAAAGTACCAATATGTGGTTGTATGAAATATGACAATTAAGAAATGAAAGCAAATTCCAAAAGCATGAAAATATATTCTATTTATAACAATATTACATTTCTATTTAATTGTGTCATTAGGTAATTTTTGGCTTTATTTGATGTATGAAAGACTGTAGAGAATTTATATTTTAGTCTTTATTCATTAATCATCAGTCTTAAATGGAAATTTCATGGTTATGTTTCAAGGTTCTGTGAATGTTGACAAAGTATATGCTCAATTAGGGTATAAATGTGTTTGTGTAGCTAACTGTGTAGAAAACTGTAGGCTTTTATCACATTGGATTATTAACAAAAGCAAGTCAAAATTATTGATCAATTTCTATATTCTGTTAATTTCCATAGTAAAAATTCAAATTTTTATTTCATATGCTTAATATTTTGACTTAAAAACAACTATCTTGATTCCCACTTTTACACTCAAATAGTTAATAAACATCTTGGGTAATTATAATGTGTTCATTACTGGGTAGGTAGGTGCTGGGGAAAATCAAGGATACATGTTTTTAAGAAACTACAGTTTAGAAAAGGAAATGCACTCTGAATCAATAAATAATAAAGTAATTTAAAATCACTACAATCAAGTTGTGTTCAATCAAATCAACTGATACATTGTGTAGTGAAAGTTACAGATGAGAATTCAGAGAAGTGATATCTGTTAATGTGTGTAATCTGAGGAGGGCTTTACAGAAGAGAGAAGACAAGGTGGATTTCAAGTGCAATTTCATACAATATCTGTATAGGAACTGACTGAAATAAGGAAAGAAGCTAGAATTAACTCTGTGTTTCTCAGCCATAGAAAGCTATCCTTTTATTTTCCCCCCAAAGATTCTGATTCCATGTTTAAAATAGCACAGGGTTGACTTTCTGAATATATAGAATTTTTAGAAGTCACAGTCATAATATACTACAAGCTGAAAACACCAGGAAAATCAGTATTCTATTATTATTTAAACCATACCATGTTTTTTTTCTTTTTACATAATTTTGATTGCTTTAATCTCCTATAAAAATCAGAATTATCAGATCATCTCTGTTAAATTATTTTCTTATTTTATTTGCACAATGACCAAGAATGTTTAGTGGAGCCTAAACATTTGACTAAATTTGTAAGAAAGAGTCTACTGTTTTACAAATGTCAACAGAAAGTCGATTCAATTTGTGATTTTTTTTTTCAGTAAATCTTCAATTGATTCTTTTTGCAGGTGTTTTTACAGCAATTTCTAAACAATCTATGAAGGCTGTGAAGATTTTCCACTTTTCATTTCAAGACTTTCATCACATAGACATTTCAAAAGAAATATTCAAATCATTACATATAAAATTAGTAACACCACTAATTCTTTGAGATATTGTAGGTTCTTCATTAATTATAGATTTCCATGATGAGTAATGCTTGGTAACAAAATGTTCAACAGGTTCCTTCCCTGGATTTTCCTAGATTTTATTACACTGAAGTGTATGTAAATCGCTAGAGGTGGATATGTTATGCAGCATCTAATATTTAATCATAAAATATCTATTACTACTTAATAGAACAGGTATTCTGAGGAGCATAGTGAGGGGCATGCTGCTGCTAAGTCGCTTCAGTCGTGTCTGATTCTGTGAGACCTCATAGACGGCAGCCTACCAGGCTCCTCCTCCATGGGATTTTCCAGGCAGGAGTACTGGAGTGGACATGCTAATTTACATCACATACTTGAACCCTCTTTCATTTTATAGATTGAAAGTTAGAAGTCCAGATAAGTTATATGTCTTGTTCTAGGTCTTCTAAGTGGTCACTCACAGAACACTTATAGCCTCTCCTTTCTGAAACTGCATTAAAATAAAAATAAAGGAAGTTTAAAGTGTAACAGGAGAACAGAAAACATATAAAAGAGGAGTGACTGATGGAAGAAATGAAAGAGAGAAAACGCAGAATATGAAGCCGGCTTAGCAAAATTAACACAGATTTGTGAGTCAGATGGATAATGGTGGGGGAAGAGGCGGCAGAAGGAAGTTAGGCAGGAAAGTGAAAGTGAAGTCGCTCAGTCATTTCCGATTCTGCAACCGCATGGACTGTAGCCTACCAGGCTGCTCGGTCCATGGGATTTTCCAGGCAAGGGTACTCGAGTGGGTTGACATTTCCTTCTCCAGGGGATCAGCCCTGGGATTTCTTTGGAAGGAATGATGCCGAAGCTGAAGCTCCAGTACTTTGGTCACCTCATAGAGCTGACTCATTGGAAAAGACCCTGATGCTGGGAGGGATTGGGGGCAAGAGGAGAAGGGGACGACCAAAGATGAGATGGCTGGATGGCATCACGGACTCGATGGACGTGAGTCTGCGTGAATTCCGGGAGTTGCTGATGGACAGGGAGGCCTGGTATGCTGCGATTCATGGGGTCGCAAAGAGTCGGACACGACTGAGCGACTGAACTGAACTGAGCCTCTAGTTCGTATTTTCTATGGAGCAGATATTCAAATGTTGGTACTTTCTTTCCAAACACTGAAATATTGGTAATGCATCACGAAAATATGAAAGAAATTACGTTAATATTCATCAAGATATATTTACAAAATTCATAATAAAATAATTGACGAGTAGATTATTGAAGTATGTACAATGTTCTCTATAAAGTTCTTTGCTTGAAAACAGGCATTACACACTATATATTTTTGTTCATATTCAAATATGTATTCTATGTGGGTATGGATTTAAAAATCCTATGTTACTTTTTCATACATTAAGTCAGTCATTGATTTTTTTTTAGTTCAAAAGAAGATAACTGAACTCTTCATAGGAAGTATTTGGAATTTTATCAGCCCTTATTCATACAGTAAATATACTGTCTGAATTTTATCAAAATTAATTATTAGCACGGATCTCTTATTCTAAGTAGAAGCAAATGCCAGTAACAATAATGATTCCAAACAAAAAAAAGTTTTTAATTAATTTTTTATTGAAAGATAATTGTTTTACAGAATTTTGTTGTTTTATGTCAAACCTCAATATTAATCAGTCATAGGTATACATATATCTACTCCTTTTGAACCTCCCTCCCATCTCCCTCCCCATCACACCTCTCTAGGTTAATACAGAGCCCCTGTTTGAGTTTCCTGAGCCATACCGAAAACCGTTGGTTATCTATTTTACATATGGTAATGTAAATTTCCATGTTACTCTCTCCATACATCTCACCCTCTCCTACCCTCTCCCCATGTCCGTAAGTCTATTCTCTGTGTCTATTTCCCACTGTGGCCCTGAAAATAAATTCTTCAATACCATTTTTCTAGATTCTGTATATACGTGTTAGAATATGATATGTATCTTTCTCTTTCTGACTTACTTCACTCTGTATAATAGGATCTAAGTTCATCCACCTCATTCAGTTCAGTTCAGTCGCTCAGTCGTGTCCGACTCTTTGCGACCCCATGAATCGCAGCACGCCAGGCCTCCCTGTCCATCACCAACTCCCAGGAATTCACTCAGACTAGACTGACTCAAATGCAATCCTTTTTATGACTGAGTGATATTCTGTTGTGTATATGTACCACAACTTCTTCATTCATCTGTTGATGGACATCTAGGTTGCTTCCATGTTCTAACTATTGTAAATACTGCTGTAATGAACATTGGGGTACACGTGTCTTTTTCAATTTTGGTTTCCTCAGGGTATATTTCTAGGAGTGGCATTGCTGGGTCATATGGTGGTTATTTTCCTAGTTTTTTAAGGAATCTCCATACTGTCTTCCATAGTGGCTGTATCAATTTACATTCCCACCAACAGTGCAAGAGCATTTCCTTTTCTCCACACCCTCTCCAGCATTTATTGTTTGTAGAATTTTTGATGATGGTCATTCTGACTGGTGTGAGGTGATACCTCATTGTAGCTTTGATTTGCATTTCTCTAGTAATGAGCAATCCAAACAAGAATTTTTAAGCCTAGATTCTCTCAGAAAATTAGGTTCTTATCTTTATTTTTAGCATACTTAATGTATGTAATCTGATATTTTTTGCATGCTTAAATAAGAATAAATGTATATTTATTTCATTTATTTTGACTTCTTTTTGGAAATACTTATGTTATTCACAATTAATATTTATCAGTTACTTCTTATGAATTATGAATCCTAAAGAGAAATGGCCATAATCTTCCTGATTTATTATCTTTATATTATCTAATATTAGATGCTTGCCAAATTTTAAACTACCCTTTATTATAATAATAAGCAGATTTGCATACCTGAGATGAATCATACATACTTCTGTCTTTAATGTGAACATTGTATCCCACCAACAGGACATATTTTAACATGGTGAGATTAGGAAAGATAGTAAAAAGAAAATACTGTTGGGATTTAAAGGAAAAATTATTTCCTCACTAAGCCAACAAACCTAGAATTGTTTAATAAGATGTGCATGCAAATAAATAATTTGCTATTAACTTCTGTTTTTCCTGAGGCTTGCTTGTTTTACTTGTAATTCTGTTTACCTGCAAGACACTGACTTTTTGAAGGGAATTTCTGTGTCTTGTTTCATGAAAAGATTGAGGTAGCAAAATAGATTGTAATAAGAAAGAAGTCAACCTTTGCCCTGAACACAAAATAAACCTTCAGCATGCTTTCCAAACCTCAGCAAAATTTGGATACATTGTTTTGAAACAGTACAGTGGAAACCCCATAACTTTTAATTCTGCCTGGGTCTGGAAGCAATCAGTGTGAAAAATGAGTAAAAAAATCTGCCCCAGAAGAAAATTTTAGACTGTTTAGATGTAGCATTGAATACCTGAACAGATTCTGAATTCATGTTTGCACTAAATGAGAGTCATCTAATTTATTGTGTATTTCATAAGAGACCTACATAGCTTAGAACATAATGCCATCTTTTCCTTGCAACATCAAACATGTTGAAGAGATGTGAAGATTGATTACACACCTCTAAATCTTTGTCACTAAATATACTAAAATAAACTTCAAATATTCACATCTACTCTTACTTAACAGCTATTAGAAAAAAACAACTATTAGAAAAAACAAAGGAATAAAATGTTATTTTATTGTAATATGGAAATATTCTCAAGTGTAGGTGTCATGTAAGCAAACATGACATATGAGAATAATTGCAAATGAGCAGAAAATAATATGCATGGAAAAGCTTAGTCTGAATTTATTGATACACAATTTCTCATTTTTTAAATATATTTTTATCCATGAGTGTTATAATGCTTTAACACAAATGGGTCAGTTTCTATAATTAAGACTATATATAGAAAGAGAAATAAAAAGGACAGTCATAATTAGGAGTGGAATTATATAACAAGAATAAGATTATTTTAATGTAAATAAGTAGTACCTAGCAAGAAATGAAAAAAAAAATTAAACAGATGGAAAATAAATACAATTTTCAGCAATTCACAGAATTTAAAATTTAAGGCGAAAGTGAAAGTGGTAGTGCCTCAGTCATGTCCTACTCCTACTCTTAGCCCACAAGGCTCCTCTGTCCATGAGATACTCCAGGCAAGAATATTGGAGTGGATAGCCATTTCTTTCTCAAGGGGATCTTCCCGAAGTAGGGGTTAAATCTGGGTCTCCCACATTGCAGGCAGATTCTTTACCATCTGAGACACCAGGGTGAATTGCTAATTTTCAAGTTCAATTTCTTCTCTCTCTTTCTGGAGTTTCATGTCTAAAATTATACAATCTCTTTGAGTTTGGTTAAACTCAGTATAGCACTTTTAGATGCATCATATGTCTTTTTGCAGGATTAATAATGTCCATTTTTATTATTGTGTAGTATTTTATGATTTGTCTAAACCATGTCCATTTACAAGTTAATATAAGAGATCAAATTGCCAGCGTCTGTTGGATCATTGAAAAAATGAGAATTCCAGAAAAATATCTACTTCTGCTTTATTGATTATACAAAAGCCCCTGACTGTGTAGATCACAACAAAGTGTGAAATTCTTCAGGAGATGGGAATCCAGACCACTTGACCTGCCTCTTGAGAAATCTGTATGCAGCAGGTCAGGCAGCAACAGTTAGAACTGGACATGAAACAACAGACGGGTTCCAAATAAAGAAAGGAATACATCAAGGCTATATATTGTCACCCTGTTTATTTAATGCAGCATATATCATGCGAAATGCTGGGCTGGATGAAGCACAAGCTGGAATCAAGATTGTCGGGAGAAATATCAAGAATCTCAGATATGCAGATAACACCACCCTTATGGCAGAAACTGAAGAGGGACTAAAGAGCCTCTTGAAAGTGAAAGAGGAGAGTGAAAAAGTTGGCTTAAAGCTCAACATTCAGAAACAAAGATCATGGCCTTGGTCCCATCACTTCCTGTCAAATAGATGGAGAAACAATGGAAACAATGACAAAATTTCTTTTCTTGGGCTCCAAAATCACTGGAGTTGGTGACTGTAGCCATGAAATTAAAAGATGCTTGCTCCTTGGAAGAAAACCTATGACCAACCTAGACAGCATATTAAAAAGCAGAGACATTACTTTGCTGACAAAGTTCTGTCTAGTCAAAGCTATGGTTTTTCCATTAGTCATGTATGGATATGAGAGTTGAGTGCCAAAGAATTAATGCTTTTGAACTGTGGTGTTGGAGAAAACTCTTGAGAGTCCCTTGAACTGCAAGGAGATCCAACCAGTCCATCCTAAAGGAAATCAGTCCTGAATATTCATTAGAAGGACTAATGCTGAAGCTGAAACTCCAATACTTTGGCCACCTGATGTGAAGAACTGTCTCACTGGAAAAGACCATGATTCTGGGAAAGACTGAAGCCAGGAGGAGAAGGGGATGACAGAGGATGAGACAGTTGGATGGTATTACCAACTCGATGGACATGAGTTTGAGCAAGCTCTGGGAGTTTGTGATGGACAGGAAAACCTGGAATGCTGTAGTCACTGGGGTCACAAAGAATCAGACATGACTGAGAGACTGAACTGAACTGATATGTGTTTTTATGGAATTATTTCTTCCTCAATATTTTACAGAATTCATGCACATCTAGGGGTTTCTTTGCATGTATTTTCCACTATGAAATCAATTGTCAATAAATAATACAGCCATTTGGATTTTCTATTTCAAGTCAATTCTAGTAATTTTTTTCTTGTACTTAGCTTGCCAATTTCATGTAGGTTGTTGAATTTATTGACATTAGTTTTTAATAATATTCCCTCTTTCTGATAGTGTCTTAGGATTTGTGAATCTCTTCTTGCATTCTTGATATTAATAATTCAGGTCTATTTTTTCAATAATGATCCTAACTGAGGTATATAAATATCTAATATTTTCAGAGTATTTGCATTTTGGTTTTATTGATTTTTTCACTATTTTTTTCTGTTTGTACTTTTGTTTTCTATTTTATTGAATTCTATATTGTCTTCTTTCTACTTATATGGATTTAATTTGCTTCTATTCTTCTAGTTCCTCATAATAGATTTTTAAATAATAGATTTTAGATCTTAATTTCTGGAAGAAGAATTTGAAACAAAACATATTGGGACTTCCCTGGTAGTCCAGTGGTTAAGACTCCGTGATTCAATGTAGGCATCTTAGGTTTGATCCCTCAACAGGTAACTAGATCCCACATGCTACAACTAACACTTGGCATAGCCAAATAAATAATAAAATAAAACTAGACATATTTTTTTCTAGTTGCTGTTGCAACAGCCTCCCATAGATATTGATATGCTGTGTTTTTATTGTCAGTCAATTCAAGATACATTTTTAAATTATCTTGTGATTTCTTTCTTGACCTATGATTTCTGTTCAGATTTAATGTTTGAGTAAAAATATTTGAAATTTTAAAAAATATCTCTCTGTAGCAAATTTATAACTCAATGATTTTGTAGTCTGTATTACGGGCATATTTTTTCTATATTATTTCAATATTTTGGGAATTATCAAGATTTTTCAATTCTGTTGAAAGGTACATTTTTACAAGTAAAAATGTAAAAGTGTATAATACACTGTAGTTGGGTTGTTGTAATCAGTTCATGTCAGTCGCTCAGTCATGTCTGACTTTTTGCGACCCCACGAACCACAGCACAGCAGACTCCCTGTCCATCACCAACTCCCAGAGTCCACCCAAACTCAAGTCCATTGAGTCAGCGATGCCATCCAGCCATCTCCTCATCTGTCGTCTCCTTCTCCTCCTGCTCTCAATCTTTTCCAGCATCAGGGTGTTTTCAAATGAGTCAGCTCTTCGCATCAGGTGGCTAAAGTACTGGAGTTTCAGCCTCAACTTCAGTCCTTTCAGTGAACACTCAGGATTGATCTCCTTTAGGATGGACTGGTTGGATCTCCTTACAGTCCAAGGGACTCTCAAGAGTCTTCTCCAAACCACAGTTCAAAAGGATCAATTCTTCTGCGCTCAGCCTCCTTCACAGTCCAACTCTCACATCCATATATGACCACAGGAAAAACCATAGCCTTGACTAGATGGACTTTTTTGGCAAAGTAATATCTCTGCTTTTTAATATGCTGTCTAGTTTGGTCATAACTTTTCTTCCAAGGAGTAAGCGTCTTTTAATTTCATGGCTGCAATCACCATCCGCAGTGAATTTGGAGCCCAAAAATATAAAGTCAGCCACTGTTTCCACTGTTTCACCATCTATTTGCCATGAAGTGATGGGTCCGGATGCCATGATCTTCGTTTTCTGAATGTTGAGCTTTAAGCCAACTTTTTCACTCTCCTCTTTTTCACCTTCGTCAAGAGGAACTTTAGTTCTTCTTCACTTTCTGCCATAAGGGTGGTGTCATCTGCATATCTGAGGTTATTGATATTTCTCCCGGAAATCTTGATTGCAGCTTGTGCTTCATCCAGTCCAGCGCTTCTCATGATGTACTCTGCATTAAGTTAAATAAGCACAGTGACAATATACAGCCTTGACGTACTCCTTTTCCTATTTGGAACCAGTCTGTTGTTCCATGTCCAGTTCTAACTGTTGCTTCCTGACCTGCATATAGGTTTCTCAAGAGGCAGGTCAGGTGGTCTGGTATTCCCATCTCTTTCAGAATTTCCAGTTTATTGTGATCCACACAGTCAAAAGCTTTGGCATAGTCAATAAAGCAGAAATAGATGTTTTTCTGGAACTCTGTTGCTTTTTTGATGATCCAGCAGATGTTGGCAATTTGATCTCTGGTTCCTCTGCCTTTTCTAAAACCAGCTTGAACATCTGGAAGTTCACAGTTCATGTATTGCTGAAACCTGGCTGGGAAAATTTTGAGCATTACTTTACTAGCGTGTGACATGAGTGCAATTGTGCGGTAGTTTGAGCATTCTTTGGCATTGCCTTTCTTTGGGATTGGAATGAAAACAGACCTTTTCCAGTCCTGTGGCCACTGCTGAGTTTTCCAAATTGCTGACATATTGAGTATAGCACTTTCACAGCATCATCTTTTAGGTTTTGAAATAGCTCAACTGGAATTCCATCACCTCCACCAGCTTTGTTGTAGTCATACTTCCTAAGGCTCACTTGACTTCACATTCCAGGATGTCTGGCTCTAGGTGAGTGATCACACCATTGTGGTTATCTGGGTCGTGAAGATCTTTTTTTTTTTTGTACAGCTTTTCTGTGTATTCTTGCCACATCTTAATATCCTCTGCTTCTGTCAGGTCCATACAATTTCTGTCCTTTATCGAGCCTATCTTTGCATGAAATGTTCCCTTGGTATCTCTAATTTTCTTGAAGAGATGTCTAGCCTTTCCCATTCTATTGTTTTCCTCAATTTCTTTGCACTGATTCCTGAGGAAGGCTTTCTTATATCTCTTTGCTATTCTTTAGAACTCTACATTCAGATGCTTATACCTTTCCTTTTCTCTGTTGTTTTTTGCTATTCTTCTTTTGACAGCTATTTGTAAGGCCTCTTCAAACAGCCATTTTGCTTTTTTGCATTTCTTTTTCTTGGGGATGGTCTTGATTCCTGTCTCCTGTACAACGTCAGGAACCTCCGTCCATAGTTCATCAGGTACTCTGTCTATCAGATCTAGCCCCTTAAATCTATTTCTCACTTCCACTGTATAATCATAAAGGATTTGATTTAGGTCATACCTGAATGGTTTGGTGGTTTTCCCTACTTTCTTCAATTTAAGTCTGAATTTGGCCATAAGGAGTTCATGATCTGTGCCACAGTCAGCTCCCAGTCTTGTTTTTGCTGACTGTATAGAGCTTCTCCATCTTTGGCTGCAAAGAATAAAATCAATCTGATTTCAGTGTTGGCCTCCTGGTGATGTCCATGTGTAGAGTCTTCTCTTGTGTTGTTGGAAGAGGGTGTTTGTTATGACCAGTGTGTTCACTTGGCAAAACTCTATTAGTCTTTGCCCTGCTTCATTCTGTACTCCAAGGCCAAATTTGCTTGTTATTCCAGGGGCTTACCTGGTGGTCAGACAGTAAAGCGTCTGTCTGCAGTGCGGGAAATCTAGATTCAAACCCTGGGTTGGGAAGATCCCTTGCAAAAGGAAATGTCAACCCACTCCAGTACTCTTGCCTGGAAAATTCCATGGACTGAGGAGCCTGGTAGACTACAGTCCATAGGGTTGCAAAGAGTCAGACATGAATTATTTTCCCCCCCAGATACAACCAAACTATAATAACTTACACACTTAAAAAAAGCAACTCAGTTACATTCTCATGAGTCCAAAATCCTGTTCATCAGTTGCTTCCACTTCTCTGTTTCTCTATCGAGAAAGATTCCTCCAAAGGTAATTTACACTCTCTTTGTCTATTTCCTCTTCACTCATTTTCCTTTGGATTTAGTCCAGACTTTTATCTTTACCATGCTACTGAAACAACTTTTGCTAAGTTACCAATAACCTCAAAATTGCCATGTCTAATCTAATCCAGGATTGTCTAGTTTCATCTCTGCCCTTGTGGCATGCATCCATTTGTCAGAATTTGGTGCAACTGATCAGCCTCTTTTTCCTTCACTTGGTCCTGAGTCATTATTCTATAGGCTCCTACCTCACTGCAACATCTGTTTCTATTGATCTCCTTTTTGGTCTCATATGTCCTCCCCAAACTTTCACCCTTAGGGTGCTCTATGGTTTAGCTCTTGAACTTCTTTTCTAAACTCACTGTCTCAATTGTGTCATCCTCATTTATGACTGTAAATTCTGTCTACATGGCATTGAATTCCAAATTAATATCTCAAAGACTGACTATTCTGTAAGTTCCAGACTTATTTAAACCTTACTATCCAAAGGATTCATTTGGGTGTATAATAAAGAGTTTGAAACCAAAGTACTAATGTTGCTCCTCTCATTTTATCATCTCAGAAATGGTAATTTTATATTGCTAACTCTTAAGACAAAACATCTGGGAAATATCCTTGACGTTTCTCTTTTCTTCACAATCTACTTAATATATCAGAAAATCCATATGGTTCTACTTTCAAAATATACCTCAACCTATCTCCTTGCTTCTGTTGCTGCTATTCTGGATCACACTCCTGTAATTTCTCTTCTTTAAATGAAACAGGGCCTAACTTGTTTCCACATCTCTTTTATATTTCCTTGGGCACTATTTTCCACACTGTAAACAGAGATATACCTTGAAAATGTTATCATTATTTTATTTTATTGGTTCAATACCTTCCCTCCTAATTCACAGTAAAATCCCAATTTGGAATCTGGTTCCTCTCTCTTTTGTTCCTCTCTGTCATTGCTTCCCTTCGATTGCTCCTCTCTACCTACACTTACCTCCTTGATATTTTCAAACATATTCTCTCCTCAGAACACCTGATATTCTCTATGCTGGCCTTAATAAGTACACAGTAAACAATATCTAGTTAAAGGGAGAAATTGAGATAATTGGATTATGTAATTTAGCTACTAAAATACATCAAGTTTAAGGTAGAATAAGGATTAAAATGTTATCTCTTTTTCCACAGTGTTTTTTATTTTTTTCCTCTACTTTTCTAGAATTTAAAATTCAAACAATGAAAACATCTTCACAGTAGAAACATGTTCTGTGTTCAGACAGATGTGGGCTTTTTTTTTTTTTTTTGCTTTTTAACTAATTCTATCTTGCAACTTATTTTCAAACACTATCTGTATAATTTTAGTATTGAATAGTATGTCTTATGTAATCATGAATGTTATTGAAGATCTTGCAAGAGATTTCTCCTGATTGTAGGAAGAAATTTAAATTGTGCTAGTTTCATATTCAAACAATCAGCAACAACAAAGCAACCTATGTAAAGTTTTACTCAGAAAAATACTCAAAAATAAAATATGTATGTATTACTTACCATGTGGATTAAAAATAGACACATTCAGAATGACTACCCTAATTTTGTCATGTGAACTATAAAATGTTTTATTCTTTATCTTCTATAAAAAGTTAGCAATAAAGCTCTGACCATTTGGATGGTGCCACAGTTATTTCATTGAGCAATTCTCCCTAATTCCATATTGCCCCCTGAAAGAACAAATTATATTTCAGTAAGAAAGAAATAGCTCCATTCTGCCTTGATTCTGCCATAATTCAATTTTGTCTGCTGGCTGCTCCAGTCCACCCCTGACTGATGGTAGGAAGCAACATATGGCAATATTGAGAGAGTTTATAAAAGAAATCTGCTAATGGCAACAAACAAATAAACAATCAGGAAGATCCAACAGTCAGGAAGAATTAATAAAGCTGGCAAATGCTTGGTTAGTAGAGCTGCTCACAGTGAGCAAAGCCAAGGGTCTGCATGTATCTTGGTTGAGCTTTTTCTCATCAGGCAAAGCATATTAATTTCCAGAGCTCTGCTGAATTTAATATAGTTGCAAATATGAGTACTTCATTACTAAGGTCTTCCATATTTCTTGAACTCTGATGATTTTCCAAAATTGAACCTCCAAAACCCAAGTAGGTAAACTTTGATAATCTTTGCAGAATACAAAATCTAATTATTTCTGGCTTACAATTCAAACAAATAAACCACCCACCAAACAAAACAAAAGAAACCAAACAACAGCAGCACCAAAGCATGCAAACTTTTCCAAAACATGGTCAGAGTTTGTGCCTTTTATGTCTTACTAACAATAAGAAATTTTAGGCTTCTAGGATGGTTTGATGTACAGTAAAAAACAAGTGTCTCCTTTGAAAATTAATTTGCCTATACTGAACCAGTTGCTAAGTCCCTCTTTTAGTGAAAAGTGCTCTCTTAACTATTTTTTCCATTCCTCTTATCATAATACTCAGTAAAGTATGAAAATTTTTCTAATCAAGGAATACAAGCAAACTAAGGAAAATGTTGACATTTTGGAAGAGTAGATTTTCCTGCTTTGGTTATGTGCTTTTGATTTCACTTTTGTCTAAGTCTTCTAGACTACACAGTTGAAGAAAACTGCTTGCTTTTTGGACTCAAATTAGAATTTTCATCTCAAACATGCCATTTAATTCCATTTCCTTTTTAAATTGTGATGCTTAGCCTGATATAGTTCTTTGGAATGCAAAATTGTTTTTCAACTTTCTAGGTTTTTAATGTAGTTTTGAGTCTATTTAGAATGATCAGTCTTGAATTTTATACTTCAGTGACTATATTCAACACTCTTTTTCTGTCTTTAAGATATGAGGTTGCCCCCTCTGTTAATGATAAAGGAACAGACTATCAGTGGGTCTCAAACTTCCTTCAGAGGTTAATCAACAAGGGGAACTTAAAACAGCGGCAACAACACCAATAAAAAATAGCAACAACAACTGAGCTCTAGATAAGTAGTAGTAGACTTTATGCAAGGTAAAATTGTAATTTTTGAGACTGAAGTCCAGATAACAGCACTTATTTTTAAGCCTCCAGGGGATTCAAGGGTTAAAACACAGCCAGGGTTGAAGCCACTGCACTGGCAATTATAGCCAAAGCTCTATGTCCTTTTCTGTGTCTGTGATGAGGAATCTCAGAGTTTAGGTCTTTTCAAGCTTCTCTCAGTGCAATACAGGAAGCTCAAAATTTCCTAGGACCCACGACCCAATTTGGACTTAACTGAAGTTAGTTATTCCTCTCATTAAGAAAAGTCGGACAACTTACCAGCATTCATAGGAATTCCTGCACAAATGTTCCAGAGTTTTGGCCTCAGGAGAGCTGGAGCCTTCAACTGAGCCATTTGAACCTTGGAAGATACTTAATTCTGTATGACATTCCATCTCAGTTTTCTCCAATATAAATTGTATCTCAAACTCCTCTGTTCATCAACATTCCACTACACTCTCATCATGCATTTCATCAGCAATATGATAAACTGTCAAGTCATATGTTTTGAGGGAAGAAAGACCCATTTGTGAATTCTTTTTTTTTTTTTTTCTGAAATGTACATTCAAGCTCTATATAAGAGATAGCAGTGCCTACTCCTTGGGCTTGCTTCAAGGACCATGCAAAGTAATGTATATGGAATGTTTAGTATAGGGTTTGATACCTTAAAGCTACTTCCTTGTCTAATCTGCTACATCCTTGTATACCTTCAAGAATATAGGCCCTTTGGAAACTAGCTTCACCATTCTGAACTTCCCCTCAAGTAAGCTCTTCATGGTCCCAACTGCTACCCAAATCAAAATTTTCTCTGAAATTGATGTAAGCTGGTGGTCTTCCTAAAACGAGAGTCTCAAGCTCCCACATCTTCTGTATTATTTTTGTATTACAGCTCCTTGAATGAAGATACAAGCATATTAGAAAGTTTATGATTCTAAAAAGTAATGCCATTGTGATTATTAAACATGTACTGACCACTTAGTCACTATGTGACTTGCAACCTAGTAAGTGGACGAGGGACTAAAGTGCTGTAAATGGTCAGCACTCAGATGCAGCTTGTGGTTGCAATGTTACTGATTGTATTCTGCTTAAAACCTAAATGTGCTTTCTTTCCATGACTGCATTTGAATAGATTTCCTAACCAGCTAGAGAAATCCTTATTGGTGTGTATTTAATGTACTTAATGTACATTTAATGTATTTCATGTAATGCTGTGGATTTATGTACTTCTAACTCTTAAAAAGCTCTGCAGATTCATTTCTAGATGAATAAGACAATTATGGGTAGATATGGCATGTCCTACTCCGTGATAGGTACCATCCAGAAAGGTGGGCCAAGGGAGGCAGAAGATGCTTTGGTAAATCTCCTTCACAGGGAGTCATTCTGCAATGAGTCGAAAAGTCAACTCTACACTGACTCAGAAAACTTACACTTAGGTTTGGTGTTTCCGTTACCTGGCAATGATGACTCAAATCAGTTAACTCTCAGGGACAGATATTTCTCACCTGTAAGCATTCATGTATTGTGTATCTTGTGCCATAAATTCCATTAGACACTATAGATATAGATATAAAGCTTAAGAAGTTTATGGTTTCACTGAAAGATCTTCAGACAAAGTCATGAAGACAAAGGACAATATTATAGTATTTGGTTATAGAATAAGCATTATTAAAACACTATAAAGGGAGCAAAATTACTGTTAGCTGCTGTAGTCAGTGATGATCCATGTACCACTACAAAACATTGTTGACAGAAGTTGAAAAAGGTTAGTCTGCACTATAAGGGCTTCCCTGGTGGCTCGGAAGGTAAAGACTTTGCATTATAAAGTGCATGCCTGCCCAGTCACTCAGTCGTGTCTGACTATGACCCCATGGACTGTAGCCCACCAGACTCCTCTGTCCATAGGATTCACCAGGCAATAATACTAGAGCAGGTGGCCATTTCTTTCTTCAGGGGCTCTTCCCAACCTAAAGATTGAACTCGTGTCTCCTTGCAGCTGGATTCTTTAGCACTGAGCCCATTACAAAGTATAGATGTTCAAAATAAAACATAAGATCCTTGTAAAGGTCATCATATCATTAAATGCTGTTATTCTTTGAAACCAGAAATCCATTGCTAAGATTTTTATGTTAGACCTACAGTTATTTCCTTTGAATTGAAAACATATGAGTCAATTCACCAATGAGCTAGTGTGATTTTATTATCTGAAATAATCACCTGGAAAGCAGGTGGCTTTTATGGGCTTTATGGCCTCTTCCAGTATTATGTAATGTGCTTTCATTATTCACTTCCTGTTACCACCAATCCATCTAGATTCTGTTTCTTTGGTGTAAAATTTTTTATCTTCCCCATTAAACCGCAAAGGTCACTTGACAACAAACTTTTGGACAATACCCAAATACCATTCCAGGCAAACTACCAACATTATGGGAAAAACACTGAGGATGTGTAGATCCTTCATCACAGGCAAAGTCAGATATGTGATAGAATCGGTAATAGTTTTGCATTTACATAGAATCTTAAAGGCTGTAAATTTATGAGCCTTGCAAACTTTACCTGTCATGAAGGTGAAGAACAAACTAAAACATAGCAACTATACTTTGGCACACAGGGGTTTGATAGACTCAAGTGTTATATTTAATTGAAAATGTAAGAGAATGTTAAGTAGGAAGAGTGCAATTATGTGAACTGGAATGGTGCCAGGCCTCTCTTCTGTCCTCGGGGCATTATGGACTCCCAAGAAGTGACCAGATTGTCAGTGCTAAGGCTTACGTGTGAAGGACACCAAGGAGCAACTGGTCACTGGGGACGCTTATAAAGTGAGAGTGGGGATCTTACTTCTTATAGTGAAACAGCCCTTGTCTAGATGACAGCACAGTCATAGGGTGAGGTGACCTAGAGGAAAGTTCCTTGCATGAGCACTTTCTTCTATTTTAATCTTTTGTTAAAAATCTCAGAGCTGAATTTGAAAATGAGGTTAAACTTTACAGTGAATTATTACCCAAATAGTGATAATCCTATGTAGGATTAAGGATAGAATTGTGACGAACTAACCACTTCAAATGAACCACACATATTTCCAACTAGCTGCATGTATTTTAAAGGCTAATTACTCAGGGGAGAGACTAGGTAGATTTATATTATGTTTTGGAGCTGAAGAAAATACATATAAAAGAGCAAAGGAAAGGGTAAGGTTATGAAGAAATCTTTTCATGTAGACCAAGATCCCAAAGGCAATTTTTTATTATTAATCTTTTCATAGCATTTTTTCCATTTTAACATTTATTTTTATATATTACTGTTTCCTTTTTTTTTCTTTGACATGACAACTTGACATGAGTTCACACGTACTAAGTGAAAAATGATTGTACTTATATAGCTTTATTTTTTTATTTATTTTATTTCCATTTCATTTATAATGAGGTAATGGAAGCAATAAGTTAGCTGGCAAGTGACACTGATATGTCAAATACCAGAGGTTAGCCTCTGGTTCCTTTCCATTATGCATGTTTCTTTCCATTGTACTACTGAGAGGCAGCTTCTGTTTACAAATTTCTTTACATTCTCAGATATAATTTCATGACATGGCTCCTCATTTTCACCCAACATTTTATGTATATGCTGGAGCACTAATCTGAGTCTTTCATGAATTCTCTTCTTGTTTTTTTACCCCTGCTTTTTCTTGCAATCCTAACCTGAATTGTGACTATAGGTGGAGACAGGGTCTTTAGGAGATTCATAAGGTTAAATGAAGTTGTCTAACGGTGGGATTCTAATCTGACAGGACTTGAGCATGGTCAGAGGAAAAGCATGTGAGGTTATATAGAGGTCATTTGTAAGCTAGAAAGAGAGTTCTTACCAGAATCTTAGCCTTAACAGCCCCTTGATCTTGGAGGTTCCAGCCTCTAGAACTGTGAGAAAACACATTTTTGTTGTTTAAAAACATACAATCTGTGGTATTTTGGTATAGCAATTCAAGCAGACTAAGACACCTGTTTCACACATATTTGTTTCACGCTCCATCCTTAATACTGACTGTGGCTATTTCCAAATTTCAGAGATCCCATAATTCTGGAATATTACTAATTAAAAGCAAACATCAAATCAAGATGTGAACTCAGTTGGAAATAGAAATTTCACTACAGTGGTTACTGCTGGGCTGAACTTACATGACCTAATAGACTTCTCAAATAATAGGATTTCAGTGCCAGGGAAGAAATATTTTGGGTGTGTTGTAGAAACTGAAATAAATCTAAACTCTGTGTAGCCCCGACTGTGACAGAAATCGTGTGTGGAAGATTGCATTGTTCATCCCTCTTGTTGCTAAGATTTGTTATGGGAGGCACATATCCCACCTCTTTTTCCCCTCTTAATATCAAAATTGGTCATTGACTTGGTTCAGCCAGAAATATGAGCAGAAGTGACAGCATGAAGTTTTGTAGCAGAATCTTTAATACCTAGTTGGTTTTGCCAGTTTTCTTGTTCATTTTCCTTTGGCAAGAGAATATCATGCCCTGAGTAGGGCTGTTTCTCAGCCTAGATCCTGAAATGAGAAGACATAGAACCACAGCCAATCCATAGCAGCTGAGTTTTGGAAGCAGCTGAGATTTAGAACTTTGTTACCACATCTGAACTTCAGTTCAGTTCAGTCCTGCAGTCGTGTCCGACTCTTTGCGACCCCATGAATCGCAGTACGCCAGGCCTCCCTGTCCATCACCAACTCCCGGAGTTCACTCAGACTCACGTCCATTGAGTCTGTGATGCCATCCAGCCATCTCATCCTCGGTCGTCCCTTTCTCCTCCTGCCCCCAATCCCTCCCAGCATCAGGGATTTTCCAATGAATCAACTCTTCGCATAAGGTGGCCAAAGTACTGGAGCTTCAGTTTTAGCATAAAAAAAGGCAATTGATGCTGGATATTATGAAGAGTCTGGAAGAACAGGTCAGATCATGGAGTGTCTTGTACACTAAATGTTTAACTTCAAGAGGAAAAGCACATAAAAGTTTTAAGGAGGGGAACGTAAGCATTATGTTACTTTTCTTTAGTTTACTTGTTCGTTTGTTTAGTTATATTGAAGAAAGAAGGGCAAATTATTTAAAAATTAAATAGTACTAAACATTTTATAATGAAAAAGAGTGGTGCCCCAATTAGTGAAAGTGAAACTGAAAGCCACTTAGTCATGTCTGACTCTTTGCAACCTCATGGACTGTCCATGGAATTCTCTAGGCCAGAATAGGGGAGTGGGTAGCCTTTCCCTTCTCCAGGGGATCTTCTCAACCCAGGGTTTGAACCCAAGTCTCTGATATTGCAGGCAAATTCTTTACTAGCTGAGTCACAAGAGAAGCCCAAGAATACTGGAGTGGGTAGCCTATCCTTTCTCCAGCGGATCCTGGCCCAGGAATCGAACTAGGGTCTTCTGCATTGCAGGTGGATTTTTTACAAACTAGACTCTTTCCCAAATACAAGTCTTATTTCCTAGTGGGAAATAATTTTTATAATTGATTTTGTAAGTTAGATCATATTTCTTCCATATTTCTTAAATATTAATACTTTTAGATCGATACATTTTAAATATTATTATTATTCTTTACTTAGATATGATAATTATTTGTTTGCAAATAGCTGAAAATCTTTGACACTCCTCCCATTGAGAGATAATGTTTATGCTTCTTCCTCTAAAATCTGGACAAACTCATGGCTTGCTTGTAACTAGTGCATTTTAGTAGAATATGCATAACTTCTGAGGTTAGTTGTGGCCACATGAAAATCTGTCTTTCAGATTTCTTGCTGTAGGGAGCCTAACTGAAGGACAAACAGTCTCTGCACTCTGAATCCCCTCAGCCTTCATGCTGAAGGTTGCTTCCAGTGAGCTGTTCCCTGTCGGTGCCTGAATGTAGTAGAGACACTAAGACAGGTCAGTTCCTACCAGATGTGGGACACCTTTGACATGCAGCTTTGGCTTAAAAATTTTCCGTCAACTTGTATAATACCTTTCTGGATTGTCCTGCAGTCAGAGACTCTGCCTATCCAGACTTCCTCCTCCTCTCCCTCCTTATAGGAGTCAAGACTGCATCGCCATCTGAAAATGTTCATTGCCTTCTCTGGCTTTCTCCATCTTTTCCTTTACTAGTGTATCACCCAATAAGTCTCTTGCACAGCTAATCTCCTTCTTGAGGCTGTAACTCAAAGTCCCCGGACTAACACACTGGTTCAGAACAGGGCAGTATAGCTTTCTCCTTGTACACAGGGCTCCTCTCTGTTGAAAGTCTGACCTGCCACATAGGGAGTTTGACCACCCTCACACTCTTATGCTGGGAGGAAGCCCAGGAAATGAGGGACTAAATGATGGTCCCTGGTTGACTGCTCTAGGTAAGATCTCAGTCAACATCTGGGATAAATCCCCAGAAGTGGGAGAGGAGACACAACTCCGTGATTCCAGTCCCCAGCCATTGCGTCACCCCTAGCTTTTCAGTTTTTCTATCTAAAGCTTTCATTGTAGATTTAAGGGGAACCATTTGTTCCGTGCCTTGCTGAAATGTAGTGTGAAATGTGCTATGTTGAAATATAAGTATAGCATATTTTTTTTAAAAAAACTACTAAGCTGTCATTGGATATTTGTGGATTGTGAGTTTGATCCATAGAAACCTTTTGTGGCCTACTGTGAAGATGTGTCCTTCCTAGGAAAATTTGCAACTGTAGCTTACAAGTACTCCACTGGCAAAGACAAGGCTATGCTAGTCTTCAGCATGTAGTTTCTCAGAAAGTATTTATATGTTAACAAGTTAATGGTTACATATGTTTTTTTCATCTACACTGGAGACCTCTGTACCAGAAACCTTTATAAGCAGAGAGCTCTACTAAAGCAGTTCTGATATAGCTAATGTACTCACTGCAGCTTTTTTTTTTTTTAACTGAGTTTATTTTCAGGCTATCTATTGGTGGACATAGAAGTAAACTTGGTAACTGAAAGACCTTTTGTTCTTTACCATTGGCCCAGATGGTAAAGAATCTGCCTAGTGGAGATTGGAGATTGGTTTCAATGTAGGAGACCCAGGTTCGATTCCTGAGTCAGAATCTGTGGAGAAGGGATTTGATACCCAGTCCAGTATTCTTGCCTGAAGAATTCCATGGAAAGAGGAGCCTGGCATGCTGCAGTTCATGGCATCACAAAGGGTTGGACCCGAGTGAGTGACTAACACTTTCACTTTCACTTTTGGTTGAAAACTATTTTCTCTCGGAAATCATTATCCTATTGTCTTTCGCCACTAAGTATTGCTGTTGGGAAATCTGATAGTGATGAAGTTGAGTGTTTTTCTGAAATCTTGCCCTAGATTGGGCCCTTCTCTTTCACCCTTCCTTCTTTCTACAATTTTTTTGGGAGCCTGCCCTTAATAAATCATTTACACACACCTCCAGTTCTCAGTTTGCTTCCTGAAATCAAACCTGAGGTATGTGGTGGAGTAAAATGTTTTATTCTCTAAAAGAAAGGCATTTCAAAGAAGGATGCAGAAGCAATTGAGGTGCAGAGAGGTCATCGAATAGAGCCTTGATCCCTGAAGTGTGTCAAGTTGGGGGAGGATAAGAGCATAAGAAGTTTCATTTTAGAGGGCCCAAAAAGTGCATTTTAAATCGAAAACGTTGCAGAGTCTCTGTCCCCTTCTTTCAGACCTCACCAGAAATGGTGAAATCTTAGCTATTTCTATCCCAGAAATACCAACTCCTGTCTCAACTTCTAGTCACCTTTGAATTTAGATAGATTATTGCTAATAAGGTAAATATATTACAAAGTCTTTTCAAATTATTCAGTGTCTTGGCTTTTATTTATCAAATAAAAAAATCACAAGCTTGATATAAGAAATTTATTGAGATGCTTTCTTTTGCACCTAAATACCTACCATTAATTTTCCTCAGGACGTTCATCTATTTATCATCTTTACTTTTTCATATGTTCAGATCATGGCACCTTATCACAAATTCATAAGAACAGAATAAAAACAATGTTTGCTTGTGTGTGTATTGGAGCAAATTGTTACAACCTTCTCAAAGAGGAAAACATTCAAAGGTTCTTACTTTAAACTGTGTTTTCAATAATATCCTTCATTTGCTATTATCTTCCCTTTATTCTCAGTATTCATTGTTGCATATGGAAATATTATTCCTTCTGTTTACCAAGGTTCCTGCTGTGCCTGAAAGCTAGTTCCTGACAGCTCACAGTCACTTCTGTGAGAAGAATCTAGGGCTCTCAAACTCTGAAATGCTTGCTCAAGAAGAAAAAATACTTACATGTTTCATTTCTATCATCTTCCAACATTTCCACTTCAGATAAAATATAGAAAGAGAGCAAGTGAGGGATGAGCTTCATGATAACCTTTTGGTGCCAGGGCAGGCCTCCCTCCAGGATACATTTCCCACCTGACAGGTGGTCTTTTCTCCCCAAGTACTACTGAGCTGGTGAACGTAAGCAAGAATGTGTGACCCACTTCTCAGACCTGGGGCTCAGAGCAGCAGGGTTCTTATAACCATCTGAGAATCTCATGTTGAAAATCTCTTCTGTAATGTATTTGTGAACCTGTGCATCTGATCTTCCCATTTAGAAATTTCTGTGAATGATGAAGGCTGAGGTAACAGAATGAGCCCTCTACTTCTTATGTTTTCTAGGAATCCTCTCACCTCTATCTGAAAGACTTCTAATGGGTTCTGATTATAAATTTAAGAAAACCATATTCAATTCAAGAAATAGCATTTGTAACTTTGCTTAGATTAGAACCATTTTTAGTTTTAGTTTCCTTCTGGATTTGATAACAAATATACACTAAGGCTTCTCATTACAGGAGAAACATATAGTTACTGGCAGATTTCCAAAGTACAAGGAAAAGTGAGAAACTCTTCTTTGTAATAATTATACATAACAGTAATTAAGGTGTGGGACTTGTGTGATTAAGTAGATTTCATACCTAGATTCTTCTGTAAGTCAATACACCTGAGTATTTCTGGTTTCTAAACATATCTACTTTCTTAATTCATATCGACCCCATTTCTTTTAAACTGTACCTCAAAGTATTTGAAGTTCTCCAAAGCTTATCTATTTTATCCTCTTTCCAATTCACAAATAGAAGCCATGTCAAGGTAATTAACTGTGATAACCCATTTAGCATAAAGTTATTATAAGGAAAAAAGAGCACAAAAGCTCTCCAGAAATCCTTCCATATTCTTGTTTCTAAATTAGATCACATGCTGCCATTTTCAAACCTTGATTAGTATCTATTGTGAGTAAACAAATCAGGGTTTAGGTAAGGTCTTGAAAATTTTTCATTTTTTATTGTTTGAATGAAAAAATATTTTGAATAAATTATAATAAAAAATCCAGAATTAAACTTAATCATCAGGTTTTAATTTCATAGATTATACGTGAATACTTTTCCACCAAAGAGCATCTATAATTCAAACTTTGTTAATGATCTGAAGTTGTACAGGATTTGATGATGTTGGGTCCATCAGAAAAAACAAAATCCACTAATTTTTGAGAAAGTCCTCAGCTTTTGATTACATGACAATTTTTTGTCAATTTCTACTTCAGAAGTTCGGTTCTTAATATTTTTAGTTTCTGTTGGTGAGGCCCTCCATGGACATATTAACTTCGATTGGAATATCCCAGACATTAGGGCCTCCCATGCGGCTCAGTCGTAAAGAATCCACCTGCCAATGCAGAAGATGTGGAGTCAGTCCCCGGGTTGGAAAGGTCTCCTAGAGTAGGAAGTGGAGACCCACTCAGTATTATTGCTGGGAAAATTCCATGGGCAGAGGAGACTGTTGGGCTACAGTCCATGGCATCCCCAAGAGTCAGACATGACTGAGCAGAGCACACACACAGCATCCTGGATATTAAAAGAAAGAAACAAAGTTTTATCTTCAAGCAAGTTTTAAACACAGGTCAGTATTTAAAATGCTCACAAAATAACGATAAAGAAGGTAACTGGGACAGATGCCAGATGGTGACTGGCCATGTGTTTATATTTGAGTTAAGTAAATTGCACAGAGACCCACAATAACATTGGCACATCCTTCTCGCCTGAATGAGGAACGTTAAACTTTTTATGTAACTATGTTATGTAACTATGGTGTCAATTCTTTGTGACGCCATAAACCAAATCAAAATAAAACTTTTTTTTCTTTTTATGTTTTTGTCTTCTGTATTTAAAACATTGCTAGGAGTTTTAGGTAAGAGGAGAAGTTTCCAAGTGGTAGCAAGAGAAACTGATCAGAAAAGTTTGTCTAAACTATTTTATCCCAGACCTAAAACAGCCAAGGAAATTGATACTGTATAGTCACCCTGCTTATTTAACTTCTATGCAGAGTACATCATGAGAAATGCTGGACTGGAAGAAACACAAGCTGGAATCAAGATTGCCGGGAGAAATATCAATCACCTCAGATATGCAGATGACACTACCCTTATGGCAGAAAGTGAAGAGGAACTAAAAAGCCTCTTGATGAAAGTGAGAGAGGAGAGTGAAAAAGTTGGCTTAAAGCTCAACATTCAGAGAACGAAGATCATGGCATCTGGTCCATCACTTCATGGGAAATAGATGGGGAAACAGTAGAAACAGTGTCAGACTTTATTTTGGGGGGCTCCAAAATCACTGCAGATGGTGACTGTAGCCATGAAATTAAAAGACACTTACTCTTTGGAAGAAAAGTTATGACCAACCTAGATAGTATATTCAAAAGCAGAGACATTACTTTGCTAAGGTCCATCTAGTCAAGGCTATGGTTTTTCCAGTGGTCATGTATGGATGTGAGAGTTGGACTGTGAAGAAGGCTGGGCACTGAAGAATTGATGCTTTTGAACTGTGGTGTTGGAGAAGACTCTTGAGAGTCCCTTGGACTGCAAGGAGATCCAACCAGTCCGTTCTGAAGGAGATCGGCCCTGGGATTTCTTTGGAAGGAATGATGCTAAAGTTGAAGCTTCATTACTTTGGCCCCCTCATGTGAAGAGTTGACTCATTGGAAAAGACTCAGATGCTGGGAGGGATTGGGGGCAGGAGGAGAAGGGGATGACCGAGGATGAGATGGCTGGATGGCATCATCGACTTGATGGACGTGAGTCTGAGTGAACTCTGGGAGTTGGTGATGGACAGGGAGGCCTGGTGTGCTGCGATTCATGGGGTCGCAAAGAGTCGGACACGACTGAGCGACTGAACTGAACTGAACTGAACTGAATGAAACATTTTAGGGTTTCTTCCACCCTGTTGCAAATACTAGATCTATTTTCAGAGGAGAAAAGAAGTGTCTGATGATATCTCTAGAAGTTTACTAAATTTAAAAATAGATACAACTTCTGAAACTTTGGATGAATATTGTTATCTTTTCTGTTAGATCTATTAGCTAGATGATTAAATTAATTTTGACAAAAGATTTCTTTCCTAAAAAAGTTTTCCTTTACATTAAAAAGCTTTAAAATAGTCCAAATATGAGGCCAAATTAAAATAACAAATGAACTTACTGGATGTTTACTTTAAAATCCAAGGGTTCATATTCACAAATGTAGCTGATTTTACCAAATTGAATGTATTTAAGGTTATAGCAAGTTGGTTGTTTGAGATACAGTGTCTGAAGATCTAACTTTAAATGAGAAATTTAATGTCTTCCATTAGCATGAAATGTTGCCATTCACTGGAGGAAAGAAGGAAATATACGAATTTGTTGCTAGCAGGTCCCAAAATGGGGACCTAATTTCCTTGAGTTTTTGTTTAATGCTGTTCCAATTGAAAGCATGAAATAAGCTGGACTCATCATCTGAGGAAGGCAACTCCACAGGAATCTGAAAACCTGCTAAAAGGCTTTGCCTGTGTTTGTTTATTTTTGTGATTGTATTTCTCAGCTTATAAATGCTAATCCAGAACCAGCTTTCTACACTGGCGAGCAAAAATGAATATACTTTAAATGTGTGTGTTTTGGTCATATTGACATACTTTATTGGGAAATTAAAAACTGTTGATGAAACTGGGGTCAGGGAATCTGGTGATTTTTAAATAAATACTAATCAGATATACTTGAATAAAATTCTAACCTCTGCTGAATGGATAACAACTGAGTGATAGATAATTATTGTGTAATATGCAAGTGATTTGTTATTAAGGTAGTGCTCATGTGTTAAAAATGTGAATATGCAAACTAAGGAAAACATACTTCACTTCTGATCTCTTGCAGGCATATATAGACAGTGAGCTTTCTCACATGAAGTCCTTATTCCTTTTGGTTCATTTATGTTATTGTGACTTCCCTGGTGGCTCAGAGGTTAAAGCGTCTGCCTCCAATGCAAGAGACCCGGGTTCGATCCCTGGGTCGGGAAGATCCCCTGGAGAAGGAAATGGCAACCCACTCCAGTATTCTTGCTTGGAGAATCTCATGGACTGAGGAGTCTGGTGGGCTGCAGTCCATGGGATCACAAAGAGTCGGACACGACTGAGTGACTTTACTTACTTACTTATAGGCATAATCATAACTAAGACTAAGTGACTATATGAGACAGCTCTTTTGGTTCATTTATGTTATTGTGACTTCCCTGGTGGCTCAGAGGTTAAAGCGTCTGCCTCCAATGCAAGAGACCCGGGTTCGATCCCTGGGTCGGGAAATCCCCTGGAGAAGGAAATGGCAACCCACTCCAGTATTCTTGCTTGGAGAATCTCATGGACTGAGGAGTCTGGTGGGCTGCAGTCCATGGGATCACAAAGAGTCGGACACGACTGAGTGACTTTACTTACTTACTTATAGGCATAATCATAACTAAGACTAAGTGACTATATGAGACAGCTAGACATAATCCAGCAGCAAATTTGTGTACTGAAATATTAAGAAGCTGATTTCCTGGGTTGAAGATTTCCACAGGTTGGAAGGAAACTGCAGAGACAGCAGGGCTAACCTGGGTGTACCAGCTGCAGGGGCAGAAACATCTTGGGGAAAACTTGAATAGTACTTTGTTTTACTGCTGCATCTCACATTTCTCATTTTCAGCCTGTGATGTGAATCTTTATTTTTTCTGAAATTCATTAGGCTCCTGTTTTTGCCCTTCCATATTCTGGAATCAGGTTTCCCGCTCCCCCCCCCCCCCCCGAAGTTTTGCCCTTCAGTGTCAGCTCTGCTGTCTCGTTCACTATAAACACAGATCTGATTTGTAGTTTCTTGAATGACCTAACTTAGACCACATCTGTCATTCATAAAATATCCTCCCTTCTCTACCCTTTTATACTTATTTAAGCTTTATATAGACCATTTCCCATCTCTTTTGTGGAAATCTTCTCTGAGAAGATTGTGTGTGTGTGTGCATGCATGGATGTGTGTGTGTGTGTGTGTGTGTAGTGTGTTAATGGCATGTTAATATGTTAGCTTTCTATTGCTGATAACAAATTACCATGTACTTAGCAAAAACAACACTAATTTAATATTTCATAATTTAGTATGTCAGAATTTAAGGCACTGAGTGGTAAATTTCATATGTGTTTGGATGGTTTAGTCTCTAAGTCATGTCTGACTCTTGTGACCCCATGAGCTGTAGCTTGCCAGGCTTCTCTATCAATGGGATTGATTCTCCAGGCAAGAATACTGGAGTGGGTTGCCATTTCCTTCTCCAGGGGTCTTCCTGACCCAGGGATCGAACCACATCTTCAGCATTGCAAGTAGATTCTTTACTGAATGAGCCACCAGGGAAGCCCTCATATCATTGAGTTGTATGCATAAAATATGTACATCTTATTATGTCAACCATACCTCAATAAAGGTGTTTAAAAAGCAGAAATTCAGGCATAGAGTGACTCAATTGGTTTTCTAGAATCTTCCATAGCCAATACCATGGGATCAGTAGGGCTGTATTTCTTTCTGAAGACTCTGGGCATGAATTTGCTTGCAAGTTCACAATGTTCAGATCCACATAGTAGTCATAGGACGGAGGTTGCCATTTCCTTGCTGGGTATTGGTCTGAAGTCCTTCTCAGCTTCTAGAACTCCTATGTTTCTTGGCATTTGGTCTCATTCCTCTATCTTCAAAAATCTAGTCCTTCTCAAGCTTTGTCTCTCTCTGACTTCCTCTTTTGCAGCATCTCTTATGCCTCCAGTCAAAGAATTCTCTCTGCATTAAGGGATCATATGATTAGATTGGGCTTACCTTGATAATTCAGGATAAAGTATCTATTTTAAGAATCATAATCTTGTTTCCATATCTGTGCTATTGGGAATAATGATGTAATAAACATGGGGGTGTGTATATCTCTGCTAATCCTGTTTTCATTTCCTTTAGGTATATATCCAGAAGTGGAATTGCTGGATCATATGGCAGATTTATTTTTAATTTTTTGAGGAATCTCTGTACTTTATCTTTTTTATTGAAGTATAATTGATTTACAATGTTGTGCCTATCTCTGCTGTACAGCAAAATGACTCAGTTATACACATATAGACATTTTTTGTTCATATTCTTTTCCACTATGGTTTATCACAGGATGTTGAATATAGTTCCCTGTGCTATACAGTAGGACCTTATTATTTATTCATCTATATTTAGCAGTTTATATCTGTTAATTCCAAAACCCCAGTACTTCCTTCCTCCACCCACCTCCCCCATGGCAAGCACAAGTCTGTTCTCCAAGCCTATGAGTCTGTTTCTAAGTTCATTTGTGCCATATTTAGATTCCACATATAAGTGATATCATATGGTGTTGGTCTTTATGATTTACTTCACTTATACTAACCTTTGGTTGCATCCATGTTGCTGCAAATGGCATTATTTCATTCTTTTTCTTTTTTTTAAGTATTCCAGTGTGTGTGTATGTGTATCTTCTTTATCCATCCATCTACTGATGGATATTCGATGTTTTGGCTATTGTGAACAGTGCTGCTATGAACATAGGGGAACATGTATCTTTTGAATTATAGTTTGTATAGGTTTATGCCTTGGAATGGGATTGCTGGATCATATAGTAATTCTATTTTTAGTTTTCTAAGGAACCTTCACACCATTTTTTAGTGCTGCACCAACTTCCATCGGAGAAGGCAATGGCACCCCACTCCAGTACTCTTGCCTGGAAAATCTCATGGACAGAGGAGCCTGGTAGGCTGCAGTTCATGGGGTTGCTAAGAGTCGGACATTACTGAGCAATTTCACTTTCAATTTTCACTTTCATGCATTGGGGAAGGAAATGGCAACCCACTCGAGTGTTCTTGCCTGGAGAATCCCAGGGACGGCAGAGCCTGATGGGCTGCCATCTATGGGGTCGCAGAGTTGGACACAACTGAAGCGACTTCGCAGCAGCAGCAGCAACTTCCTTTCACATCATCAGTGTAGGAGCCTTCGTTTCCTCTATGCCTTCTGCAGCATTTGTTATTTGTAGACTTTTTAATGATAGATATTCTGACGGGTGTGAGGTGTTACCTCCTCATAGGTTTGATTCGTATTTCTCTAGTAATTAGAGATTTTGAGTATATTTTCATGTGCCTGCTGGCCATCTGTATGTCTTCTTTGGGTAAATGTCTATTAATGTCATCTGCTCATTTTTTTCATTGAGTTGTTTGATTTTTTGTTGTTGAGTTATAATTTTTATTGTTTACATATTGGAGATTAAGCCCTTGTCTATCACAGCATTTGTAAATATATCTTCCCATTCTTAGGTGGTCTTTTCTTTCCTTTTTTATTGTTTCCTTTGCTGTGAAAAGCTCATAAGTTTGATTAGGTCTATTTTATTTATTTATTTATTTTGTATCTATTGCCTTGAAAAACTGACCTAAGAAAACATTGGTACTAGCTATGTCAAAGAATGTTTTGGATATGCTCTCTTCTAGGAATTTTATGGTATCATGTTTTATGTTTAAGTGTTTAAGTAATTTTGAATTTATTTTTGTGCCTGATATGAGAGTGTGTTCTAACTTCATTGACTTACATGCAACTGTCCAGCTTTTCCAGCAACACTTGCTGTAGAGAGTTTTTTTTTCTATTTAGTATCCTATCCTCTTTTGTTGAAGATTAATTGGCTGTAGGTGTATGGATTTATTTCTGAGCTCTCTATTCTGTTCCATTGATCCAAATGCATGTTTTTGTACCAATACCACACTGTTTTGAATACTGTAACTTTGTGGTATTGTCTGACTTTAGGAAGACATTATGTCTCCTGCATTTTTTCCCCTCTTCGGATTATTTCAACAATTCTATGTCTTTTATGGTTCCATATAAAATTATGGATTAGTTGTTCTAGTGTTGTGAAAATTATCATTGATATTTTGATAGGGATTAAATTAAATCTGTAGATTGCTTTGGGTAGTATAGCCACTTTTTAAATTTTTATTATTGAGATGTTTTATTTTGTATTTGGGTATAGGTGATTAACAACTAATGTTGTGGGTATTGTCATTTTAATAATAATTCTTCCAATTTAAGAGCATGGAATATCTTTCCATTTTTTGAATTTCTTCAATTGTTTAATTGAATTTATTTTTTAAGTTTTATTTTTACTTTATTTTACTTTACAATACTGTATTGGTTTTTGCCATACATTGACATGAATCTGTCTCGGGTGTACATGAGTTCCCAATCCTGAATCTCCCCCCACCTCCACCCCATATCAACTCTCTGGATCATCCCCGTGCACCAGTCCCAAGTATCCTGTATCCTGTATTGAATATAGACTGGCGACTCATTTCTTACATGATAGTATACAAGTTTCAGTGCCATTCTTCCAATCCTCCCACCCTCTCCCTCTCCCTCAGAGTCCAAAAGTTCGTTCTATTCATCTGTATCTCTTTTGCTATCTCGCATACAGGGTTATCATTACCATGTTTCTAAATTCCATATATATGTGTTAGTATACTGTATTGGTGTTTTTCTTTCTGGCTTACTTCAATCGGTATAATCGTTAGAATGGCTGCAATCCAAAAGTCTGCAAGCAATAAATGTTGGAGAGGGTGTGGAGAGAAGGGAACCATCTTACACTGTTGGTGAGAATGCAAACTAGTACAGCCACTATGGAAAACAGTGTGGCGATTCCTTAAAAAATTGAAAATAGAACAGCCTTATGACCCAGCAATCCCACTGCTGGGCATACACACTGAGGAAACCAGAATTGAAAGAGACACATGTACCCCAGTGTTCATTGCGGCACTGTTTATAATAGCCAGGACATGGAAACAACCTAGATGTCCATCAGCAGATGAATGGATAAGAAGATTGTGGTACATATACACAATGGAGTATTACTCAGCCATTAAAAAGAATACATTTGAATCAGTTCTAATGAGATGTTTAATTAAATTTTAATTCCAATTCTTTATTTACATTTCCTTAATTTCCTTTATGCGAAGAGTTGACTCATTGGAAAAGACTTTGATGCTGGGAGGGATTGGGGGCAGGAGGAGAAGGGGACGACAGAAGATGAGATGGCTGGATGGCATCACTGACTCGATGGACGTGAATCTGAGTGAACTCTGGGAGTTGGTGATGGACAAGGAGGCCTGGCATGCTGCGATTCATGGGGTTGCAAAGAGTCGGACACGACTGAGCTACTGAACTGAACTGAAGTGAATTTCCTTTATTAATGGATTATAGTTCTTAGAGTATAAATCTTTTACTTCCTTGATCAGCTTTATACCTAGGGTTTTTTTTTGTTGTTGTTGTTCTATTTTAAAAGATACCATTTTTTTAACATTCTCTTTTTGACATTTCATTGTTAGTATTAAAGAACTACAACCAACTTTTGAATGTTATCTTGTATCCTGCTATCCATGTTATTATCTATAATGGTTGGATCCACCAATGAATGAATGAATAAAGAAATTATACACACACACACACACACAGAGGGGATATTATATAGTCATGAAAAAAGACATCTTGTCATTTGTCACAGCATGCATGGACCTTGAGCACATGCCTTATACTCAATAAGTCAGACAGAGAAACAAATGTACTGTAGATTCTATGTGGATTCTAAAGAAGTCAGACTTAAAACCAGAGCATAAAATGGTGGCTACCAAGAGATGGGGGCTGGGAACATAAGACAGATTCTGTTTAAGGTATAAACTTGCAACAAATAGTCAATAATCTGAACAGATCTAATGAATAATACTGCATAGTGAATATAAACAATGATAGTATACCATGATCACCGAACTTGCTGAGAGACTAGAACTTATTTACCCCAACCACTGAAAAGAAAGGATAATAATATAATATGATATAGGTGTTAATTATTGCTACAATGGTAATCATACTATAATGTTTAAATGTATCTAACATGTTGTACACCTTGTATTCACACAATATTATAAAGCAAGCATATTCAATAAAGACATTTTAAAATGGATCATAATCTTAAAAACATCTGCCAAATCCCTTCTCAGCAGTGACAAGATTAACATTTGATTCAATAACCAGAGGACAGATAATTCTTCCTATCACAGCCATTACTACACCATTGGCTTCTATCCTTTATTACTTTGCTTAGGCCATGGTAGTATCTTTTTGACTTGGCTTTACACACTCCTTTGGAATTGGTGTTCTTGGTGTGAATTAAATTGTGCAAAGGAAATCCTTCATGTAGATTTGAAAAGTACAGTTTAGAAGAAGATTCTGTATATACAGATGCTATAGTCCCTTGTGCATCACCTAGTAAAGTTGTTGTTATTCTAAAGCAGATTTCAGAATTTGTGTCCAGCTTCCAAGGTGTCAAGAAACAATGAGAGTTGCATTGGCTACTTGATTTGACTCCATATTCCTTGATTTATGGTTCATTTGTCTAGTCTTTAGCTTCATATTGTTTAGGATGCTACAGCAGTGGTGCAGCTATGAGACCATAATGAACAGTCTCCAATGGTGGTTTGAAAGAAGGTAGCTCCCCTGATGAGCAGGTTCTCTATTCTTGGAGTCATCTTAAAAGGCTCAGACGGGAACATGCTTCTTTATTTCCTGTAAGGTTTTATAAGAGTCTCTTTTTCTGTGTTCTTCTTTATGCCTAAAAACATAGCAATAGTTTATAGCTCCTGCACTGAACCCTGCATGACACAGTATTTGGTCCCAGGAATAAGTGCAACATAATAGATTCTTAAAATATGTGGCTTTGGTTTAGTGGCCAGGAAATAGATGTAGACAATCTGATGCTGCAGGTTAGGACCTTGTGAGGCTTTGGCCAAACATTTGTAAAATTGTCACCTACAGTGACCAGAAAGGAAAATGTTCATAAGTGCCTGTAGCTTTGAGGGAAATGGTTATATAGAGCCATAATACTGGTATCACACCATACATTTCTAGCTGTTTTTAACAAAATATTATATAAAAGTTAATCATCTGTTACAGGCAAGGATGTTTAGGTGTGCTGGCAGAGAGAGAAAGATATGGAAAGGTCTACAAATTTGAGGTCTCACTGCCTTAAAAACCTATGGCTAATTCTGTTTCCAAAGAAACAGTATTAAAGCCAATCAAGGAAGCCAATAAAATAAGACAAAACTAATGGAATTGTTAAGTCCAGAAAAGAAGTTTAGATATGGTTATTGGCATATGGAGGAGCACTCATGGTGGCTCAGACAGTAAAGAGTCTTCCTGCAATGCAGGAGACCCAGATTTGATCCCTGGAATGGAGAGATCCCCTGGAGAAGGAAATGGCAACCCACTCCAGTGTTCTTGCTCAGAGAATCCCGTGGACAGAAGAGCCTTGTAGTCTACAGTATTGGATTCGCAAAGAGTTGGACATGACTGAGTGACTAACATTTTCATTGGCATATGGAACCAACTGCAAGCAAATAGATCAATTGCTAATATGTCTTAAGATAGTCATGTTACCAAATAAACCATTTTTTAAAAGCCTGTGCTTTTTTTTTTCTTTTTTCAATTTCAAAAGTAACCTTCAAATTTCCAATGATGAGCAAGGCTTAATAGAACCTAGGGACAATCTACTCTCTAACATCCATTGCAAAGGTGTTATTCCAGAATGCTGAGGCAGAATTTATATGAGGGACCCATTTAATTGTTAGGAAAGTAGTTTTGCAATTATAGGCCACCAGAAATTTTCTTCACTAATGATCAACTGTCATGGAGTATCCTTAAAGAATTTCCTTTTTTTTTTTTAAATCTTGAATGGTAATTTTAATTATATTTATCTTGTTCCTGTTCCTCCACATACCTCTCAATTAAAGACTTTATTCTGAAACTGTGTAAGTAAAATGAATTATTTGAAACCTTAGTTTAAGTGTCTTTTAAAAAATTCATTGAGAACAATGAAAGTGATCAGTTTTATTTCTTAGTTATGTTTCTACATTAGAATCTTTTCAATTTCTTCTCAATTGCATAATTTATATGAGTTAAATTATCCATTTTGTAATGTAACCAACTTAGAGTTATGAATAAATTTTAATAAATGTCTTGAATTATTCTATGATTTTCTGCCAAATTTATACAGTTTTTGTAAATGATGCCAAATGTTTCCCCCTTATTCCCTTAATAATTAAAAAATAGCAATAAAGAAATCTAACCTTTAGGTGAATCCAACATCATTAGAATAAAACAGAAGTTTTAGCTGTTTGCATATTAAGTGATGCCATCTTGAATATTTGGGGGTTTCCACAAGTTAATTTTTTGTCACAAACTATGAGAATCAAGATGCAGTCTTTGGTACAGGAAAGGCAAATAGACATGAGATTTTATATACCCATAACTTTTGGGAGCCTGAAGAAACATATTTTTACTATGGTGATGTCATACTCATATTGTCTCTAAAAATCTTGAAATCTCTATCAGTTCAGTTCAGCCGCTCAGTCGTGTCCAACTCCTTGTGATCCCTGAACCACATCACACTAGGCCTCCCTGTCCATCACCAACTCTCGGAATCCACCCAAACCCATGTCCATTGAGTTGGTGATGCCATCCAACCTCTGTCGTCCCCTTCTTCTCCTGCCTCAATCTTTCCCAGCATCAGGGTGTTTTCCAGTGAGTCAGTTCTTTGCATCAGGTGGCCAAAGTATTGGATTTTCAGCTTCAACGTCAGTCTTTCCAATGAACACTCAGGACTGATCTCCTTTAGTATGGACTGGTTGGATCTCGTTGCAATCCATAGGACTCTCAAGAGTCTTCTCCAACACCACAGTTCAAAAGCATCAATTCTTCAACACTCAGCTTTCTTCACAGTCCAACTCTCAAATCCATACATGACTATTGGAAAAACCATAGCCTTGACTAGATGGACTTTTGTTGGCAAAGTAATGTCTCTGCTTTTTAATATGCTGTTGAGGTTGGTCATAACTTTCCTTCCAAGGAGTAAGTGTCTTTTAATTTCATGGCTGCAATCACCACCTGCAGTGATTTTGGAGCCCCCAAAAATAAAGTCAGCCACTGTTGCCACTGTTTCCCCATCTATTTGCTATGAAGTGATGGGACTAGATGTCATGATCTTAGTTTTCTGAATGTTGAGCTTTAAGCCAACTTTTTTACTCTTCTTTTTCACTTTCATCAAATTATTAATAAAATAATATCTATAATATTTATCCACAACAATGTTCTAGACATTCTGTTAAGCATACTTAATATGTTATTTTAATCTATAGTACATCAATATTACATCTGATAACATAGTTAAAAGCATTTTAATAATTCCAGAGGTACAATATGAATCTTTAAAATAAAACATAATAAAAAATGAGAGTGGATGGAGATGAGAAAACATTAAAAAAAATGAGAGTGATTTTTACCTGTAGAGAAGATACTCTCTAAGTTTGCTTTTCTGTAAGACACCAGCCATATAAATAGAAAACTATGCAATAGACCCCCATGAGTTACAAAACTTTATCAACATTTTGTCAGTTATATTTATCTACCCCTTCCAGCTTTCATCATACTCCTTTAAGGGGAATAAAATCTTGATGTCTTGGTCAGATCACTGGGCCAAATTTATTTAAGTGGTATTTTGTAGAAGGAATTATCTTTTTTTTTTTCAAATACACACTTTGCTAAAATTTTGATAATAATTTTGTTATTTGCCATTTAAATTCACCATTTTCTTCTTTCCTAATAATTTTGCTGATGATTATAGTCAATATCCTTCCTTCATCAATGTTTACATTTGAATATTTCCCATTGTTGTGGAGTGTGTCACTTGAACAGAAAACAGCTCTCTCCATCTCCAATTCTATGCTTCTAAGGTCACCAGAAGAAGGAATCTCCACTTAAATTAAAGGTATTCTAATTTTTTAGGAATTGGGGAGGTCTGCTCACTTAAGTAGGGTCAGTAGGTCTGATAAAAAGTAAGTGAAAGTGAAGTCACTCAGTCTTGTCTGACTTTTTGCGACCCCATGGACTGTAGTCGATAAAAAGTAAATATATGTATTTAGTTTCAGTTTGCACTTCAATAATTATGACATAAATGAAAAATTAGTTACTTCAACTTGTATGGCATGTGTTTAGTTATATCACTGATTCATTTAATTGTTCCAAAAAATATTTATCGGTCTTCTGCCTTCTTGTTTTATGTAGTATAATGGATAAAGTAAAAGTGAAGTGAAGTCGCTCAGTCATGTCGGACTCTTTGTGACCTCATGGACTGTAGCCTACCAGGCTTCTCTGTCCCTGGGATTTTCTAGGCAAGAGTACTGGAGTGGGTTGCCATTTCCTTCTCCAGAGGATCTTCCCGACCCAGGGATCGAACCCAGGCCTCCTGCACTGTAAGCAGACGCCTTACTGTCTGAGCCAAATGTGGGTGCCGTGTTTCCTTCAGTCACACAGGGGTGAACAGTGTCGTAGTACAGTCCTTTTAGAACAAATGGAACCAAGAGTATCAAAATAAGCAAGATGCTGTATTAAAGATAGGAGCACAGTTCTGTGGGAACAGAAGAGGGCTAAGGGAGACATTAATTTCAAAATGGAAAGAGAGTGGAAGAAGCTGTGAGGTATAAGACAAGCTTTATAAAGGAAACATGAACAGATCTATGTGATCTGAGAGGCAGAGAGGATAGTATGGAAGAAGGACATTCGTGCAGAGAAATGGGGGGGGGCTGTTAGTGTGATGCAAATATTTGGGGGTAAAGTGAGATTTCAAATTACATTCTGAGGTGGCTGGACTTCAATGTATAGGACCATATTTAAGAAACTGAATTACATGACCAAGTACAGTTAATTTAATCATGGTTTATATGCCACGTAGTGCCAAGTAACTATGTTGAAAGGTATGTATCATTTACTGAGCCAACTGACTTCACTAAATTAAACTTGACTATATAGATTCTATGATAATTCAGCTTGATTTTCCCATGCTTTGTGCTCTCAAAGCCTGACACCACAGCTAAAAGCCAAAGGGGTGAGGGCATTTTCCCTTTTCCCTCTCTGAGCTCAATTCAGGGTTATTCTCTAGCGAAAGAATTGCTGATGGGCATCCTGCAGCCTTGGGCACAGCTGGCGTCTGCCATAGTTTGGTGCATGTCCAAGAGCCTCACAGCGAAGTGACATACCAGGGACTTAGATATGATTTCTCTACTCCCTGGAGAAGTCTGAACTCAACATAGTGGCAGAGGACTGAAAAGGGAGCTGAAGGAAAATCATTTCTGTGCATACACGTAAATCTGCACCTGAGTCTCCATCCTAAAATTGAGGTTGGTCTAACGTCTGATTTCTTGGACCAAAGTATTGGTTTTTTTGTTTTGTTTTGTTTTTTCCTGTAATTACTATTGTGACCATAGCATTTGCTGCAAGAATTTCTTTCACATAGCTTCCCATAGGCAGGTCTAAAGATTTGTTTATTAATGGTTGTTTAGAGAGAGAGAGAAAAAAAAAATCCCTGTGCATTCAGGATTGTGGTTTGTAAATGCTGTACCGTGTCATTTATTGTTCTCCAGTTTCCCTGGCAAGGAAGAAATTTCTTTGGGTGTAATTTTGTCAGAGCTCTGGGAAGTGCTTACCACTTTTGACATGTGAGACATCACAGCTCTGGGAGAGAGCTGATTACCAAGTCATATTTGTTATGGTTTTCCAGGTGGCTGGGTATTTCTAAAGCATCCTGCCTCTCATACGGCTGTACTTGCACTGTTTCTTTAGAAGACTTGAGTCCACACTACACAGGAACAGGCAAAGAAATGCTGCCAGTTACGCAGAGAATTTTTGCTTCCTAATAAGGAGAATCAGAAAGGCGGTGGAGTGCAATGGTTCCACTCAGTGATTATATTGACTTTTCCCTGAATTAGTCATTCTTCAACAGTGTTTTATTGTGGACCATTTATTAAATGTTTAAAATCTAATTTCCTTAATCTGTAAAATGGAGTTACAAAGACCTTCCTCATATATACTCTTCCTTATACTCTTTAAAGTTTTTTTCAATGTATGTAAAGCATTTATCTCAGTATCAGTTGTATAATTCAGTTCAGTTCAGTTCAGTCACTCAGTCATGTCCGACTCTTTGCAACCCCATGAGTCGCAGCACGCCAGGCTTCCTTGTCCATCACCAACTCTCAGTAATTAGTAGCTCTTATTGATGCATTACATAATTCTAAATGTTTCAGATCTGGCAGAAAATCTGGTTATGTATGTTGAAGAAATAGGAAATTAATAAGGTGTTGGAATACCTATTCACTTCCTTTGTAATGCCAGTTTTCATTCATTTGCATTCTTCATTTTTCAGAAAAGAGATATAGCATATCTGTATTCTATATGGGAAATCGAGGCATTCCATTCACTGGTCTTTTTCAAATAAAAATCTTATAGACAAGTGGAAAATTTTTGTTTACTTCTTCTGTTCAAATTGCACTCTGCAATTACTTTTAAATTACTTCCTTTGATAAATAGAGCAGATTACGGAAATTTTAGCAAGGAAACACACCAATTCTAATCCATTAAAAAGAAGTAGGAGCTGTATTGAAACAATCCCTGAAAGACCAGATCAAACCATTGTTAAATTGCTATCATTGCTGTCAGTTTTGATATCATGCTGCCATAGTGTAGGGTGTTTGGATTTTGACTTTATTGATGAGGTTACTGGTAATTTACTTTCACAGCACCTTGCTTGATCAATGAATTTAGAACTAGAAAGCTTGCATTTGCCTCTGTAAACGTGTAAATCTGTGTGAGTGTTTAAGTGTTGAGAACTTAAATACATTAACTGGTTGACAAGAATTTGGCCAGCTTTGATTTCAACAACCATTTATTTATTGTGGGTTTCAAGTTGGAATTTTAATGTATCATACTGAATGGTATCAGTCAAGTCAGTTGTGTGACTGGCCATGAACACTCTGAAAATAACTTGTACCTGGCTCTGCTTAACTTAGACCATTTATCATTGTGTTGCATGGATGTCTGGGATTATTTTACTTCCTTTTTAAGTGATAGGCAGTACTCTATTTAGATGAATAGAACAGTTAGAGGAAATTATCAGACTTTCTTCTCAGACAATCTAGGAGGTTATTACCAAAAACTAGTCCTGAATAAGGAGTAAGTAAATGTTATGGAAATTATGATTTAAATGATATAATCAATTAATATTTCAGATTTGAAATCTAATGAAATGTAATATCAAAAGGGCAAAAGGAAGGATCAGAATTTGCACAAAAGGACTAAACAAATGAGTTGCTAGCTGAACTTTCTTTTGAGTCTGTGACTTTCCTAGCTTGCAACACTTTCATGAATGTAGTTAAATTTTATATTTTAAAAAAATGTGGAGAAGGAAAAGTTAATTTAAGGCATTGCTAAAAGAGCATCAATCAAATTGTACCTGACTTTAATGCTAGAATATAGTTGCATCGAGATGAGTTTTCAGATTTTAAGGATTTCCCTTCCCCTCGATAAGCCATTATTTGTTGTTAGGATTAAGGGGCATTTTAAGACCTACTAATTTTTTTTAACAGAGGAAGATTGGGTAGGAAATAGACTAAAATCATTTTAAAGCCTCAAAGATATCAGTAATACTTTGTTCTCTAATGAAATGGTTATTATGATTCCTTTAAGGAAGCACCACAAAGGTGAGAGTCAACAAACTATGAGGGTCTACAGAAAGTTCTGGGTGACCCACAGTCACCCAAAGCTGCTCAAGATAGACTGAGGTGGGTTTAGAGTACAGAGGATTTCCAAGCAGTAAGGGAGGACTAGGGCTGACAGGCAGGAGGAAGTTTGCTAACCTTATAGTGCTTACTCAGACCCCATTTTCTTACTGATTTATTTCACCTGGGGACTTCACAGAGCTTTAAAATACGGATGAGGATTGTGAATTTCCAAGAAGGGGATGCCATATTCTATACTACCTAAATTTGATCGTGAAATGATTTTATGTTCTTAATGCCTATTAATGTCTTACTGTTGTTCAGTTGCTAAATTGTGTCCAACTCTTTGAGACCCCATGAACCGCAGCACACCAGGCTTCTCTGTCCCCCACTATATCTCAGAAAGTCGCTCAGTTGTGTCTGACTCTTTGCAACCCCATGGATTATATAGTCTATGGCATTCACCAGCCCAGAATATGAGAGTGGGTATTCTTTCCCTTCTCCAGGGGATCTTTTCAGGTATCAAACCCAGGTTTCCCACATTGCAGGAGGATTCCTTACCAGCTGAGCCACAAGGGAAGCCCAAGAATACTGGAGTGGGTAGCCTATCTCTTGTCTAGCAGATCTTCCCGACCCAAGAATCGAACAGGGTCTCCTGCAATGAAGGCGGATTCTTTACCAACTGAGCTATCGGGGAAGCCTACCATTTCCCAGAGTTTGCCCAAATTCATGTGCATTAACTCAGAGATGTCTTCCAACCATCTCACCTTCTGTCACCCCCTTCTCCTTTTGCTTTTCAGTTTTCCCAGCATCAGGGTTTTTTCCAGTGAGTCGCCTCTTTGTGTTATGTAGCCAAAGTATTAGAGCTTCAACTTCAGCATCAGTCCTTCAGATGAATATTCAGGGTTGATTTTCTTTAGGAATGACTGGTTTGATCTACTTGCAGTCCAAGGGACTCTCAGAGTCTTCTCCAGCATCATAATTCAAAAGCATCAATTCTTCTATGTTCAGCCTTCCTTATGGTCCAACTCTTACATCTATATTTGACTACTAAAAAAAAAAAAAATCATGGCTTTGACTGTACAGGTCTTTGTCAGCAAAATGATGTCTCTGCTTTTCATTACACTGCCTAGGTTTGTCACCATCAAGAGGCTGTTTAGATCCTCTACTCTTTCTGCCATCAGAGTGGTATCATCTGCATATCTGAGGTTGTTGGTATTTCTCCCAACTTGGAATTTCATACGATGTTCTCTGCATATTTAGTAAGTAAGCAGAGTGACAATGTGAACATGTCTGTTGTTCCATGTCTGGTTCTAACTGTTCGAACTGTTGCTTTGTGATTGGCATACAGGTTTCGCAGGAGACAAGTAAGGTGGTCTGTCTTATAGAATTAGTTATTCTTTTTTGGGACATTGACATTGACATTGAAGTCGCTCAGTCATGTCCGACTCTTTGCGACCCCATGGACTGTAGCCTACCAGGCTCCTCCATCCACGGAATTTTCCAGGCAAGAATACTGGAGTGGGTTGCCATTTCCTTCTCCAGGAGATCTTCCCAACCCAGGGATCGAACCCGGATCTCCCACATTTTAGGCAGATGCTTTACCATCTGAGCCACCAGGGAAGTCTTTTTTGGGACAGAACTGTTAAAATACGGCCCTACAAAGCTCAAAGCCACTTTGTTGTTCAGTCACTAAGTCGTGTTGGACTCGGTAGCTCCACGGACTGCAGCACACCAGGCTTTCCTGTCCTTTGCTCTCTCTCTGAGTTTGTTCAAACTCAAGTACATTAACAGAAATCCCATCTACATCTTCTTGGCCTCCTGATATTCCTAAAACTGCATGAGATTTTGCATCTCCTTGGGGATCCCAGTGAGATATAAGCCATATTTAAGTGATAGCAATGCAAAATGAAATATCAATGTGTTAATACAATATCTAGTATGAATATAAAAATCTATCTTTTACCATTCCTATGAATGAATCAAGTGGAATACACTATAAATCAATCAAATTGGCTTTATAAAATTGACAAGGCTCTAAGAATAGATTTAACTGTCCACTGAATTATGTTTAATGAAAATGAGAACTAAGTTTAAATATGCTTTAATTGTCCACTTGCATTTTTTAGAAGAACATATATTTCTCACAGATATATTAAAAAGTAAGAATAAGAATGTTTTGAAATATACTATATTTTCCTTGAGAAAACTATATACATATATGTATCTTTACCTAAATATCTATTTATACAATTTTGGGAAAAATTTAAGAACATAATACCAGTTTTATTGAAAAGCATTTAAAATATTAACATATAGGGCGATTCGATTAATTAGTACAAAAATATTCAGAATTTCATTTCAAAACGTTGACAATTGTTTTGGTTGTAAGTGGATTCTCTGGAGCTGCTGAGTGGCCCTGCCAGAACTGAACACATTTGAGAAATCTCAGGGGAAGCTTCATCCTCCAGAGATTTTCCGCTTGCTTTTCACTTCAAAGCAGTCAGGCTCAGCATCTTGATAATAAGCCAATGTGAACAACCAAACATCTGTGGTTTCTCTCTTCACATACTCAGTCCTTTTGTTGGTATGTCAGAACATAGCACTGTAAATCATAAAGAAAATATTGCCCTTTAACTTATGTTTTAACTTCAGTACATCCCTCACAGAGTCAAATAAACATATTTATGTTACTTGTTCATGGAATTAAAGAAATAGTTAAAGCTTGATGGATCACAGGATCTGATTTTGCTGCTTTACAGGAAATAAATGGTGGCCCAGAAACGTCGAGTAACTTGCCTATGACACACAGTGGGTGAGCAGATCAGCTCCGGTGCTCTCTCACATGCCCCTCTGCTCCCTGAACTCTTCTCTCCCATCATCTGCTGTTATTGGCCATCTGCCTTCACAGCAGCACTATGCCAGGCTCTGTGCCAAGGGATGTGGAATTCAAATATGATGTGATCCTATTGTGTATGAGAATAGCTAAGGGTATGTTTTTTCACAAGTGTTTTTGAGGGCCATAGTGAGATCTTTTATTTATAATGGTTAAAATTCAAAAGTTTCATATATATGTTTGCTTATGCAAAGAACACAAAAGATACAGAGTTAGAATAATCTTGCTAGTGTATAATGTCTAAAGAATCAAAATCACCTGAGTGATGTTTTTTCTAATTAACTTCTTGCTGATGTGTAATTTCCATACAATAAAATATTTAATTGAATGGACTTGTATTTGTGTGTTAGTTGCTTAGTCGTGTCAGACTCATTATGACCTCATGGACTGTAGCCCGCCAGGCTCCTCTGTCCATGGAACTCTCCAGGCAAGTATATTAGAGTGGGTTGCCATTTCTTTCTCCACTTGTATCTTTATGTGTTAATATATTATCTACATCTGTATCCAAACCCATTATTGTTAGTCTGTCAACCATCTGAAAGCTAGCCATAGAGATAATGCTTCTTAAAAAAGAAAAAAAAAGATTTGTTAGAGTATAATTGCTTTACAATATTGTGTTAGTTTCAGGTGTACAACAAAGTGGCTCTGTTATACACATATCCACTCTTTTTAAGATTTTTCTCCCGTGTAATGCTTCTTTACTCCTAAATCCTCAACTGTGAATTTCCCCTACAGGAATAAACTTCTTTATCATTACTCTGTAAAACTCTCTGAAAGGATAGCCAACATTAAACCCAGGACATAACCATATAAGACCAAAATAACATATATGATCTATAATCAAGAAGTATAAACATGCATATTATTATTTCACAAATGACAATAGGTGTTCATTTGAAATTATATTTTATTCTTTATCCACTTTTCTGCTACATATGTGCTATTATTTAAATAGGACTCATTAACAGTGGCAATTAGTAGTAATTAGTGTTATTAATTAAATTATACCATGTAAGAAAATAGGAAATTTTATCATGTTTCTCTCTGTCTTCTAATACAACAATTAACCTAGCTTTGAAATCATTTATTTGATATTTATATCTCATAGGCTACATTACTGAATATTTCTAAGTAGATAAATGTAAAGTTTTTTAAAAAGAAAATGTAAAAACAATAAGGCTAATTAAAGAGGCAAATGAAACATGACTTTTTTTCCTTCACATGGTACAGTAAGATATTTTCACTCTTTTATATGGTGGTAGATCTGAATGCCATGAAGTATAACATTCATTTTATCTTTTTTTTTCTTTTTTCATTCATTTTATCTTGTAGGTCCATTGTTGTCAAGCCTGTATTACACTCACTCCTGATGTCAGCTCAATGCAATAGATATCAAGCTAGAATTATTCTCAACAGAAGCATTTGATCATGTAATACTTATATATTTTTTTAAAGGATGTTAACTTAAAAAATTTTTATTAAAGTAAAATTCACATAACACAGAATACCATTTTAAAGTGTACGTTCATTGTGTTGTATAACATAATCTCTGGTTCTAAAATATTTTCAGCACCCCAAGGCAGAGTACCCTTTAAGCAGTCTCTTATCACTCTTTCCCCCAGGCTCTGCCAATTACTAACTTGCCTTTTGATTTACCTTTTCCAGGAAAAATCACATAAATGAATTTATATAATATGTGAACTTTGTGTCTGACTTCTTTCACTTAATGTTTCAGTGTTCATTTATGTTGTAGTAGATTTCAGCCCTATGTTCATTTTTATGACTGAATGCTATTCCATCGTTTAGAAGCACTGTATTTTGTTTATTCATTCATCTGTGATGGACATATGGCTTGTTTCTACTTTTTGTCCCTTATGAATAGTGCTATTATACAGATTTGTGTATATATTTTTGCTTGAATATCTATTTTTAATTTTTTGCTGGTGAACCTAGGATTAGAATTGCTAGATCATATGGTAATTCTATATTTAGCTTTTTGAGGAACCACCAAACCATTTTCCACAGTAGTTGAAACCTGGTAATTTCTACCAGCAATATCTAATGATTCCAGTGTCTCCACATTCTTGTCAGCACTTTCTGCTTTCAGTGTGATTGTTATTATTGTTGTCATATACTGGGTATGAAGTGGTATTCACTGTGGTTTTGATTTGTATTTTGCTAATGACTAATGATATTACACAAATTTTCCTGTGTTTACAGGCAATTTTTGCAATTTTCTTTGGAAAAAGATGTCAAATCAATTTTTTTCATTTCTAAATTAGATTTTTTAATTGAGTTATGACATATTTTATTTTTTCTGCATACCAGACCTTGTCAGATAGATGATTTGCAAATTTTTCTTCCATTCTCATGAGTCATCCTTTTACTGTCTTGATAAGATCCTATGATGTACAAAATTTGAAGTTTATCAAGTAAAATGTATCCATGTTTTGTCTGTTTCTTATGATTTGGGTGTTATATCTAAATCTATTACCAAATTCAAGTTCATAAGTATAGATCACTGTATTTCCTTCTTATAGTTTTATAGAGTGTTTAGTTTTATAAAGTATTGTAGTTTTAGTTCTTCTATTTAGGTCTTTTACAGACCTTGTGTTAGTGTTTGCATATGGTATTAGGTAGGGTTAGTCTTGATTTTTGCTTATTTGTAACAGCAGATTTATAGACTGGTAGGAATTAGCTTTCAGTTCTTCAAAAATGTTCAATCTCTGTGTATTTACAAGTTGCTTCAGTTCAGTCAAGTTCAGTCATTCAGTCATGTCTGACTCTTTGGGACCCCATGGACTGCAGCATGCCAGGATTCCCTGTCCATCACCAACTCCTGAAGCTTGCTCAAACTCATGTTCATCGAGTTGGTGATGCCATCAAACTATCTCTTCCTCTGTCGTCCGCTTCTCCTCCTGCCTTCAATCTTTTGAAGCATCAGGGTCTTTTCCAATGAATCAGTTCTTCTCATCAGGTGGCCAAAGGATTGGAGTTTAAGCTTCAGCATTAGTCCTTCCAATGAATATTCAGGACTGATTCCCTTTAGGACTGACTGGTTTGATCTTGCAGTCCAAGGAACTCTCAAGAATCTTCTTCAACATCACAGTTCAAAAGCATCAATTCTTAGGCACTCAGCTTCCTTTATAGTCCAACTTTCACATCCATACATGATACTGGAAAACCATAGCTTTGACTACATGGACCTTTGTTGACAAAGTAATGTCTCTACTTTTTAATATGCTGTCTAGGCTGGTCATAGATTTTCTTCCAAAGAGCAGGCATCTCTTAATTTCATGGCTGAAACCACTATCTGCAGTGATTTTGGAGTCCCCTCAAACAAAGTCTGACACTGTTTCCACTGTCTCCCCATCAGTTTGCCATGATGTGATAGGACCGGATGTCATTGTCTTCGTTTTCTGAATGTTGAGATTTAAGCCAGCTTTTTCACTCTCCTCTTTCCCTTTCATCAAGATGCTCTTTAGTTCTTCTTCACTTTCTGCCATAACAGTGGTGTCATCTGCATGTCTGTGGTTATTGATATTTCTCCTGGCAATCTTGATCCCACTTTCTGCTTCATCTAGCCCAGCGTTTCTCATGATGTACACCCCATATAAGTTAAATAAGCAGGGTGAGAGTATAGAGCCTTGACGTACTCCTTTTCCTATTTGGAACCAGTTTGTTGCTCCATGTCCAGTTCTAACTGTTAGCTCCTGACCTGCATACAGGATTCTCAAGAGGCAGGTCAGGTGGTCTGGTATTCCCATCCCTTTCAGAATTTTCCACAGTTTGTTGTGATTCACACAGTCAAAGGCTTTGGCATATTTTTTTTTTTCTGGAACTCTCTTGCTTTTTCGATGATCCAGCAGATGTTAGCAATTTGATCTCTGGTTCCTCTGTCTTTTCTAAAACCAGCTTGAACATCTGGAAGTTCAGAATTCACCTATTGTTTAAGCTTGGCTTGGAGAATTTTGAGTATTACTTTACTAGGTTGTGAGATGAGTGCACTTGTGCAGTAGTCTGAGCATTCTTTGGCATTGCCTTTCTTTGGGATTGGAATGAAAACTGACTTTTTCCAGTCCTGTGGCCACTGCTGAGTTTTCCAAATTTGCTGGCATATTGACTGCATCACTTTCACAGCATCATCTGTTAGGATTTGAAATAGCTCAACTGAATTCCATCACCTCCACTAGTTTGTTCATAGTAATGATTCCTAAGGCTCACTTGACTTCACATTCCAGGATGTCTGGCTCTAGGTGAGTGATCACATCACCTTGTGATTATCTGAGTTGTGAAGATCTTTTTTGTACACTTCTTCTGTGTATTCTTGCCACCTCTTAATATCTTCTGCTTCTGTGAGGTCCATACAATTTCTGTCCTTTATTGAGCCCATCTTTGCATGAAATATTCCCTGGTGTCTCTAATTTTCTTGAAGAGATATTTAGTCTTTCCTATTCTATTGTTTTCCACTATTTCTTTGCACTGATTCCTGAGGAAGGCTTTCTTATCTCTCCTTGCTATTCTTTGGAACTCTGCATTCAAATGGGTTTATTTTTCCTTTTCTCCTTTGCTTTTCACTTCTTTTCTTTTCACAGCTATTTGTAAGGCCTCCTCAGACAGCCATTTCGCCTTTTGCATTTCTTTCTCTTGGGGATTGTCTTGATCCCTGGCTCACGTACAGTGTCACAAACCTCCATCCATAGTTTTTCAGGTACTCTGTCTATCATATCTAGTCCCTTAAATGTATTTCTCACTTCCACTGTATAATCATAAGGGATTTGATTTAGGTCATACCTGAATGGTTTAGTGGTTTTCCTTACTTTCTTCAATTTCAGTCTGAATTTAGCAATAAGGAGTTCATGATCTGAGCCACAGTCAGCTCCTGGTCTTGTTCTTGCTGACTGTATAGAATTTATCCATCTTTTGCTGCAAATAATATAATCAATCTGATTTTGGTGTTGACCATCTGATGATGTCCATGTGTAGAGTCTTCTTTTGTGTTGTTGGAAGGGGGGATATTTGCTATGACCTGTGTGTTCTCTTGGCAAAACTCTATTAGCCTTTGCCCTGCTTCATTCTGTACTCCAAGGCCAAATTTGCCTGTTACTCCAGGTGTTTTTTGACTTCCTACTTTTGCATTCCAGTCGCCTATAATGAAAAGGACATCTTTTTTTGGGTGTTAGTTCTAGACAGTCTTGTAGGTCTTCATAGAACTGTTATCTTCAGCTTCTTCAGCATTACTGGTTGGGGCATAGCCTTGGATTACTGTGATATTGAATGGATTGCCTTGGAAATGAACAGAGATCATTCTGTGGTTTTTGAGATTGCATTCAAGCACTTCATTGCAGACTCTTTTGTTGACTATGATGGCTACTCCATTTCTTCAAAGGGATTCTTGTGCATAGTAGTAGATATAATGGTCATTTGAGTTAAATTCACCCATTCCAGTCCATTGTAGTTTGCTGATTACTAAAATGTTGACATTCACTCTTGCCATCTCATTTGACCACTCCCAATTTGCCTTGATTCTCAACCCAATCCAGTACTCTTGCCTGGGAAATCCCATGGATGGAGAAGCCTGGTGGGCTGCAGTCCATGGGGTCGCGAAGAGTTGGACACGACTGAGTGACTTCACTTTCACTTTTCACTTTCCTGCACTGGAGAAGGAAATGGCAACCCACTCCGGTATGCTTGCCGGGAGAATCCCAGGGACTGGAGCCTGGTGGGCTGCCGTCTATGGGGTCACACAGAGTCGGACACAACTGATGTGATTTAGCAGCAGCAGCAACTTTCCAGGTTCCTATGCAATATTGGTCTTACAGCATTGGACCTTGCTTTCATCACCAGTCACATCCACAACTGGGTGTTGTTTTTGGTTTTTCTCTGTCTCTTCATTCTTTCTGGAGTTATTTCTCCACTTACCTCCAGTAGCATATTGGGAACCTACCGACCTGGGGGGTAGATCTTTCAGTGTCCTATCTTTTTGCCTTTCATGCTGTTCCTGGGGTTCTCAAGGCAAGAATAGTGAAATGGTTTGTCATTCCTGTCTCCAGCAGACCTCATTTTGTCAGAACATTTTGCGTCCTACAGCTTTACTAAATTAATTTATTAGTTCAAATAGGTCTTATTTTTTTTTGGTGGGTGGGTAGAGTCTTTAGAGTTTTCTATATGTATTAGTATCATGTTATCTACAAATAGTGATGGCTTTATTTAATCCTTCTCTTTGAATTTTATCTCCTCCATTTATTTCTCTTGTCTGCTTGCTGTGGCCAAGTCTCCTCATAAAGTCTCTGTGAGGTATCAGTGGCAAGAGTGGGCATGCTTGTCTTCTGCCTGATCCTAGAAGAAAAGCTTTTACCTTTTCACTACTGTGTATGATGTTAGCTGTGGGTTTGTCATAAATAGCCTTCACTATGTTGAGGTATGTTCCCTTTATAATCATTAGTGAGAGTTCTATCATGAATGGATGATGAACTTTGTCAAATGCTTTTCCTATGTCTATTGAGATGATCTGAAATTTTTATTCATCCTTTTGTTAATGTGGTTTATCACATCGATTGCTTTGTGGATATGGAGCCATTCTTGCATCCCTGAAGTAATTCCACTATCCTAATTTAGTTCTTCCCTTAACTATGTATTGTAGTTATTTTTTCTTTTATGACTTTTGTGTTTTGACCATCATACTATCTTTTTAAGTGGTTGATTCACTGCATTTACTATATATTTTCCTATACTAGTGAGATTTTTTTCTTATATATTTTATTATTTTGGTATAGCCTTTCCTTTTTCATTTAAAGAAGACCCTTTAACATTTTTTGTAAGGTTAATTTAATGGTAATGGACTCTCTTTGATTTTTTAGAAAATAGTTTTATTTATTCACTCACTTATTTTTGACTGTGGTGAATCTTTGCTGCTGGGCAGGCTTTTCTCTGGTTGTGGCTAGTGGAGGCTGCTTTCTATCTGTGGTGTGGACTTCTCACTGTGGAGGCTTCTCTTGTTATGGAACAAGGGCCCTAGGCTGTGTGGGCTACAGTAGTTGCAGCATGTGGTCTTATAGCTGTGAATCAAAGGATCTAGAGCACAGTCTCAGTATTTATGGCACACAGACTGGGTCATTCTGAGTCATGTGGGATCTTCACAGCTCAGGGATCAAATCCATGGCTTCTGCATTGGCAGGTAGATTCTTTGCCACTGAGATACCAGGGAAGCTTAGTAATGGACTCTCATAGTTTTTACTTGTATGGGAAACTCTATCTCTTTATTCTGAATGATAACCTTGCTGGGTAGAGTATCCTTGATTGTAGGATTTTGCTTTCAGCACTTTAAATATATAGCAAGACACTTCCTTCTAAATTGTGAAGTTTCTTCTGAAAAAATCAGCCTTTAGCATTAGAGGAGATTCCATTCATGTGATTCTTTGTTTTACTCTTGCTGTATTTAAAATTGTCTCTTTATATCTAACATTTGCCATTTTATTATGTCTTGGGGTGAATCTCTTTTGGGTTCATGATGTTTGGATCTGGGTTTATTTCCTGGACCTAGGTATGTTTTCTTCCCCAGGTTAGGAAAGTTTTTACCATTAATTGGTCAAATATATTTTCTTCTCTTTCTTTCTTCTTATTCTGGGTTTCCCCATAGTGTAAATGTTAGTACACTTGATGTTGTCTCAGAAATCCTTTAGACTAACTGTGCATTTAAAACTTTTTTCTCTTTGTTCGTTTGATTGGGTAATTTTCACTGTTCTGTCTTCTACCTCACTCAAACATTCTTCTGTATCACCTAGTCATCTGTTTATTCCCTCTAGTATTTCTTTAATTTCATTCATTGTAGCTTTTTAGCTTTGATTTTTCCTACATTTTGGCATATATTTTAAAATTCTTTGAAGAAGTTCTTCCTTTGTTCCTCGATTCTTGCCATGAGTTTGGTGAGTGTTTTATGAATACTCTTTTAGGTAAATTACTTACCTCCATTTCATTTTATTTTTCTGAGTTTCATTTTGTTCTGCAGCTTGGGACACATTTCTTTTTCTTCTCATTTCATTTGACTTTCTCATTTTGTCTTTATGAAATTAGGCAAACTATTTCAAGACTATCCCAGTCTTGAAAGCATGTTCTTGTATAGGAGCATCCCTTGCAGACTACATGTGCCCAATGGATTTGGTGGGAAGGTTGAAGCTGAAACAAAAAGGGCCAAGGCTTCTCACAGGTGCACTGAAGACCACCATCTTGATGGAGGTGAGGTGTGTTAAACCCAGAGGAGCTAGAGCTGGATTCTAATATGGCCAGTGCTTCTAGCAGAGTGTGGTTGAGGCCAATACCTTTGTGATGATGTTGGAACCAGAGTGTGGAGTGGGCTGGGACTTCTCTTGGGGCAAGCTGATGGGGTTAGGATGGAGCCAGTGTTCTAGAACCAGGGCCTGATGTGAGCTGGGTGTTTTTTGGGGGTCCTCTGGTAGCTTCTTCCTTGAAAAGTTGTTGCAGTTGCAAGTGAGTGCTGGCTGGTGTTCTGCTTGAACAGTTTTGGCAGGCCAACTAGAGTGTCAGGTGCTTTAAACTTCACTGCCTCTATTCCGGGGCTCTGGGCTTGTAAATTTGTGAATGTACCCATTAAGAATGGAGTCTCAGTTTTTTCTACAAGCTTCTGGCTCTCCTGATAGTAAGAGTTGTTGGCTTTCAAAACCAGTTACGATCCCTGAACTAAGGTACTTAATATGGAACTTGAACACTTCCTTCTGAGTAAAGATCTCCAAGTTTGTGATATCCCATTCTTTTGAGTTACTTATCAGAGATGTGTGTCCTGATTAGACCACTCTCTTCCCTTTCCATCCATTACATTGTTGTTGTCCCCCCCCCCCCTTGTATCCTTACTTGTTGAAGAGGTGTTCTACTAGACGTCAGTTTGTTCTCAGAGAGAACTGAACTATATATAGTTATAATATTTTTGCATTGATGGGAGTAGCTGAGTTCAGGGTTTTCCAAGTCTGCCGTCTTGATATTGCTAATGATGAACAGTTAATATAATGATCACAACCCATGTACTTAGCACTCTTAAGTCACATCATTCAGAGTCTTTCAGAAATGAATAATTCATACTTGAGACTCACAAATCATAATTTTTAATATCGGTGGCCAGGGGTAAAAACAACAACCTTGAATATGGAAGGGAGACAATTATGCTGTATTCATTTTAAACAAAAGCAGTAGTGCTTTAGTTCTATCTATTGTATGGACTTTGTAATTCTCCCCAAACTTCTCCATGTATTCGCAAAAGCAAGTGTACTTTTGTAAATTTTTGTGACTAGGGAAGTTTTTCTATAATACTGAACCCTCTGTGATAACCCTCTGAATAGTCCTGGGCATAGTAGGACAGATGGTCACCCCACTTCTAAATCAAGAAAACAATCTTGATACAACACTACCATTAAATTCACAGACTTCATTTACATTTATCAAACTATTCTTAGTTATATTCTTGTAGATAATATTTCTTCTTCCTTTCTCTTTCTAGGTCCAATCCAAGAATGTGTGTCCTTTATTTGGCGTGGCATTCCAGCCTTATTTAAAGTGGAACTGTTTCCGGTTCCCCTTTTCTTGTATGACCTTCACTTTTGCTTTCTTATGAAAGAACTGAATTTGATGTTTTCTTCCAGTCAAAATTAAGCCATTCATTATTTGCAGAAATTCCATAGAACAGATACTGTGCTAGTCTAAGATGCCTCACATCAGGAGGCACACACTGAGGACTTATCCTGCTGATGGTGATGATAACCTTGATTACTTTGTCAGTTTCATGTCTTCCAGGTTTTCCCTCCAGAAAGACATTTTCCAATTTGTAATGATAAGTATTTCATTGGAAGATATTCTGAATCTATGCTAATATTCTGTTTCTCCTCAAATTTTCTCAACAGCCTAAGCATCTATTGATGATTCCTATGTGAATCAACCACACCTATTCTTATCATGATGAATTTTTATTTCTATCATGTCTTCTGCAACTGTTTGTTATCTTTTTTACAATTCAATTCAGTTCAATCACTCAGTCATGTCCGACAGTTTGTGACCCCGTGGACTGTAGCACACCAGGATTCCCTGTCCATCACCAATTCCTGGAGCCTACCCAAACTCATGTCCATTGTGTTGGTGATGCCATCCAACTATCTCATCCTCTGTCATCCCCATCTCCTCCCACCTTCAATCTTTCCCAGCATCAGGGTCATTTCCAAAGAGTCAGTTCTTCACATCAGGTAGTCAAAGTATTGGAGTTTCAGCCTTAGCATCAGTTCTTCCAATGAATATTCAGGACTTATTTCCCTTAGGATTGACTGGCTGATCTCCTTGCAGTCTAAGACACTCTCAAGAGTCTTCTCCAACACCACAATTGAAAAACATCTATTATTTGGTGCTCAGCTTTCTTTTATAGTCCAACTCTCACATCCATACATGACTACTGGAAAAACCATAGATTTGACTGGATGGATATTTGTTAATAAAGTAATGTCTCTGCTTTTTAAAATGCTGTTTATGTTGGTCACAGCTTTTCTTCCAAAGAGCAAGTGTCTTTTAATTTCATGGCTGCAGTCACCATCTGCAGTGGTTTTGTACCCCCCAAAATATTATTAGCAGATGCTTTCCCAGCTCATGAAGGTATTTCTATCGATATAGACTCGTGGATTCTTGTTTTAATCAATGAGTTGTACTATGTTACTCTCATTGTTTATTTTGGTGATTAAATTGTTCTAGATTTAGCATGTGAGCCCCTAGTGTAGGTTGACATACCTTAATTAATTTTGGCACTTACTTTTTCTTGGAAAAATATTTCCAGGCTCATTCTATTCTCCTTATTCAGGCATGGAATTAGCCACCTTGGACTGCAAGGAGATCCAACCAGTCCATTCTGAAGGAGATCAACCCTGGGATTTCTTTGAAAGGAATGATGCTAAAACTGAAGCTCCAGTACTTTGGCCACCTCATGCGAAGAGTTTACTCATTGGAAAAGACCCTGATGCTGGGAGGGATTGGGGGCAGGAGGAGAAGGAGACGACTGAGGATGAGATGGCTGGATGGCATCACGGACTCAATGAACATGAGTCTGAATGAACTCCAGGAGTTGGTGATGGACAGGGAGGCCTGGCGTGCTGCGATTCATGGGGTCGCAAAGAGTCGGACACAATTGAGCGACTAAACTGAACTGAACTGAACTGAGGGCTGTGACGGCGCACAGAGCGCGGGCGGCTGTGATGGCTAGTGCGGCCGAGAAGAGTTACCCCACGTTGGAGGTCAGGGGTAGAAGTCGGGACCACCCCATGCCCGAGGGGCAGTGGCTGAGAGGAGTTACCCCACATCCGAGGTCGGGGCTGCGGCCGAGAGTGCCAGGCTGTGACAGCGCAGGAGCAGCCGGGAGGAGCTGCCCCATGTCCAAGGCCGGGGCGGCGGCCAGGAGGAGTGACCCCCACATCCAAGGAGAGGTGGCGGCACAGTCGCTGGAGGGCCTAGAGGAGCTATTCCACCTTCAAGGTCAGGAGTGGCGGCGGTGAGGAGATACCCCTTGTCCAAGGTAAGAGAAACTGAAGAAAGACAGTAGGTGTTGCAAGAGGGCAGACACACTGAAACCATAATCACAGAAAACTAGTCAATCTAACACACTAGGACCACACCCTTGTCTAACTCAATGAAACTAAGCTGTGCCCTCTGGGGCCACCCAAGACGGGTGGGCATGGTGGAGAGGTCTGACAGAATGTGATCCACTGGAGAAGGGAATGGCAAACCACTTTAGTATTCTTGGCTTGAGAACCCCATGAAAAGTATGAAAAGGCAAAATGATAGGATACTGAAAGAGGAACTCCCCAGGTCAGTAGGTGCCCAATATGCTACTGGAGATCAGTGGAGAAATAACTCCAGAAAGAATGAAGGGATGGTGCCAAAGCAAAAATGATACCCAGCTGTGGATGTGACTGGTGATAGAAGCAAAGTCCAATGCTGTAAAGAGCAATATTTATTGCATAGGAACCTGGAATGTCAGGTCCATAAATCAAGGCAAATTGGAAGTGGTCAAACAGGAGATGGCAAAAGTGAGCGTCGACATTTTAGGAATCAGTGAACTAAAATGGACTGCAATGGGTGAATTTAACTCAGATGACCATTATAACTGCTACTGCGGGCAGGAATCCCTTAGAAGAAATGGAGTAGCCATCATGGTCAACAAGAGTCCAAAATGCAGTACTTAGGTGCAATCTCAAAAACGACAGAATGACCTCTGTTCGTTTCCAAGGCAAACCATTCAAGATCACAGTAATCCAAGTCTATGCCCCAACCAGTAATGCTGAAGAAGCTGAACGGTTCTATGAAGACCTACAAGATCTTTTAGAACTAACACCCCAAAAGATGTCATTTTCATTTTAGGGAACTGGAATGCAAAAGTATGAAGTCAAGAAACACCTGGAGTAACAGGCAAATTTATCCTTGGAATACAGAATGAAGCAGGACAAAGACTAATGGCGTTTTGCCGAGAAAATGCACTGGTCATAACAAACACCCTCTTCCAACAACACAAGAGAAGACTCTACACATGGACATCACCAGAGTGTCAACACCGAAATCAGATTATATTTTTTGCAGCAAAGATGGAGAAGCTCTATACAGTCAACAAAAACAAGACCAGAAGCTGACTGTGGCTCAGATCATGAACTCCTTATTGCCAAATTCAGACTTAAATTGAAGAAAGTAGGGAAAACCACTAGATCATTCAGGTATGACCTAAATCAAATCCCTTATGATTATACAGTGGAAGTGAGAAATAGATTTAAAGGACTAGATCTGATAGATAGAGTGCCTGATGAACTATGGAATGAGGTTCGTGACATTGTACAGGAGACAGGGAGCAAGACCATCCCTATGGAAAAGAAATGCAAAAAAGCAAAATGGCTGTCTGAGGAGGCCTTACAAATAGCTGTGAAAAGAAGAGATGCAAAAAGCAAAGGAGAAAAGGAAAGATACAAGCATCTGAATGCAGAGTTCCAAAGAATAGCAAGAAGAGACAAGAAAGCCTTCCTCAGCAATCAATGCACAGAAATAGAGGAAAACAACAGAATGGGAAAGACTAGAGATCTCTTCAAGAAACTTAGAGATACCAAGGGAACATTTCATGCAAAGATCGGCTTGACAAAGGACAGAAATGGTATGGACCTAACAGAAGCAGAAAATATTAGGAAGAGGTGGTAAGAATATACACAAGAACTGTACAAAAAAAATCTTCACAACCAAGATAATTATGATGGTGTGATCACTCACCTAGAGCCAGACATCCTGGAATGTGTAGTCAAGTGGGCCTTAGAAAGCATCACTACGAACAAAGCTAGTGGAGGTGATGGAATTCCAGTGGAGCTATTTCAAATCCTGAAAGATGATGCTGTGAAAGTGCTGCACTCAATATGCCAGCAAATTTGGAAAACTCATGAAATGCTGGGCTGGAAGAAGCAGAAGCTGGAATCAAGATTACTGGGAGAAATATCAATAACCTCAGATATGCAGATGGCACCACCCTTTTGGCAGAAAGTGAAGAAGAGCTAAAAAGCCTCTTGATGAAAGTGAAAGAGGAGAGTGAAAAAGTTGGCTTAAAGCTCAACATTCAGAAAACGAAGATCATGGCATCTGGCCCCATCACTTCATGGGAAATAGATGGGGAAACAGTAAAAACAGTGTCAGACTTTATTTTTTGAGCTCCAAAATCACTGCAGATGGTGGCTGCAGCCATGAAATTAAAAGACACTTACTCCTTGGAAGAAAAGTTATGACCAACATAGATAGCATATTCAAAAGCAGAGACATTACTTTGCCAACTAAGGTCCATTTAGTCAAGGCTATGATTTTTCCAGTGGTCATGTATGGATGTGAGAGTTGGACTGTGAAGAAGGCTGAGCGCAGAAGAATTGATGCTTTTGAACTGTGGTGTTGGAGAAGACTCTTGAGAGTCCCTAGGACTGCAGGGAGATCCAACCAGTCCATTCTGAAGGAGATCAGCCCTGGGATTTCTTTGGAAGGAATGATGCTAAAGCTGAAGCTCGAGTACTTTGGCCCCCTCATGGGAAGAGTTGACTCATTGGAAAATACTCTGATACTGGGAGGGATTGGAGGCAGGAGGAAAAGGGACAACCAAGGATGAGATGGCTGGATGGCATCACAGACTCGATGGACATGAGTCTGAGTGAACTCCGGGAGATGGTGATAGACAGGGAGGCCTGTCATGCTGCAATTCATGGGGTTGCAAAGACTCGGACAAGACTAGTGACTGAACTGAACTGAACCCCCTGGAAGGAAAGTTATGACCAACCTAGATAGCATATTCAAAAGCAGAGACATTACTCTGTGAACAAAGGTCTGTCTAGTCAAAGCTATGGTTTTTCCAGTGGTCATGTATGGATGTGAGAGTTGGACTGTGAAGAAAGCTGAGCGCCGAAGAATTGATGCTTTTGAACTGTGGTGTTGGAGAAGACTCTTGAGAGTGCCTTGGACTACAAGGAGATCCAACCAGTCCATTCTGAAGGAGATCGGCCCTGGGATTTCTTTGGAAGGAATGATGCTGAAGCTGAATCTCCAGTACTTTGGCCACCTCATGCGAAGAGTTGACTCATTGGAAAAGACTGTGATTCTGGGAGGCATTGGGGGCAGGAGGAGAAGGGACGACCGAGGATGAGATAGCTGGATGGCATTACTGACTCCATGGGCGTAGATCTGGGTGAACTCTGGGAGTTGGTGATGGGCAGGGAGGCCTGGCGTGCTTCGATTTATGGCGTCGCAAAGAGTCGGACATGACTGAGCGACTGAACTGACCTGAACTGAACTGAAGCAGTTATTCATTAAATAGTGTTGCATGTCATCATGTGTTCAGGCATATCAGGAGGTTTAGATGCCTCTTTTTCCTCTCTTCATTATAACAATTACCTGTTTTGCTTCATTAACTTCTTCCTGTGGAAATTATCTTCTTGGCCTGGAGTTTTGACTCATTTCTTTAAGTGATAACTTATTAAATCATTTGTCTTAATCTCTACCAGTATTAAGAACATTTAGCCATTTGAACAGAGCCTGGCAGGATATTAGATCATATCTTGGGGAGGAATACAATCTCAGTTCTATCAAACTTAAATTTTTATCTTCATATTTATTTCCTTAGATGTTTCATTTTATTTAAAATATTATGGGAATATAATATTTTATTAAATGAAATATAATAATCCTATATATAAGGGAAGAGCAGTCATGAAAGTCAAATATATTGCAGTTTTACAGAGACATTTTGACACTTAACTTATCGAAATAGCTCTCTCCCTCCACATAACAACTCACACGTTAAATACAACTGCATCTAAATATCCTTCTCTGAATAAGATGATATTTCTTCTCTCAAGAGACCAAATTTTAGACATAAACAAGCTAATACAAAAATGTATTATGTTATAAAAATGGGGAAAATTTAGAGTAATAAGGAATTAATCTATGAGCATGTAGATCAAAGAAACTTTCAGAGACATGCTGGCACATGAATAGTATACTTAGAATCAATCAGACAAACAAGAGAGGACATTCTGGATTTAGAGAACAATAGGGGCAGTGCTGAGAAATCATGCGGTGAATGCCTTATAGTTAAAAATTGCAAGAGCACACATTTCAACAGTGATGAGATAGAATGCAAGGACAAAGAAAAAGATGGGGTTCAGCTCATAAAAGGACTTGGGTGCCTGGTGAAGGGGCTCTTGAATAATTTTGAGCAAGACAAATGACATCATTAGGCTTGCTTTCAGAAAAAGATCCTTTTGGTTGCAGTGCAGAATGTCAATTGGAGGGAGAAGAGATGGAACTGAAAGCAACCTTAGGAATTTGGACATTCAGTCATGTTAGATATAAAGAAGAACAGAAAACAGATTCAGGAGAAAATGTATGAGAAAATCAGTGAGATTTGATCATTGACTGGAGTTGGAAAGTTGAGTAAGAGGCTTGTGTGACAATGCAGGTGTTTAGATTTCCAGTTGGATGGGGCACTAATCTGAGCTCAGAAATACTCTATTTCTCAGTGAGATATTACTTCATTCTGCCTCTACTTATCTCATGTGTTACTGTAGGATTCTGTTCCTGGATTAATGGAAATGAAAGATTAAAGTAAGCTGGATCATAATATAATTGGCCATAGATTTGATGAGACAGACCTTTGTTAGCAAAGTAATGTCTCTGCTTTTTAATATGCTGTCTAGGTTGGTCATAGCGTTTCAATATTGCATAGGAACCTGGAACGTTAGGTCCATGCATCAAGGTAAATGAGAAGTAGTCAAAAAGCGATGGCAAGAATGAACATCGACATTTTAAGAATCAGTAAACTAAAATGGACTGGAATGGGTGAGTTTATTTCAGATGACCATTATATCTACTATTGTGGGCAAGAATCCCTTAGAAGAAATGGAGTAGCCATTATAGTCAACAAAAGAGTCTGAAATGCAGTACTTAGATGTGATATCAAAAAGGACAGAATGATCTCTATTCATTTCCAAGGCAATCCATTCAATATAACAGTTATCCAAGTCTATGCTCCAATCAGTAACGCTGAAGAAGCTGAAGTTGAACAGTTCTATGAAGTTCCATCCACAGCTGGGTGCTGTTTTTGCTTTGGCTCTGTCACTTCATTCTTTCTGGAGTTATTTCTCAACCGATCTCCAGCAGCAGATTGGGCACTTACTGACCTGGGGAGTTCATCTTTCAGTGTCCCATCTTTTTTCCTTTTCATGCTATTCATGGGGTTCTCAAGGCAAGAATACTGAAGTGGTATGCCATTCCCTTCTCCAGTGAACCACATTTTGGATCAAGACCATCTCCAAGAAAAAGAAATGCAAAAATGCAGAGGTGTATCTTGTCAAAGCTATGGTTTTTCCAGTAGTCGTGTATGGATGTGATAGCTGGGGTATAAAGAAAGCTGAGCACCAAAGATTTGAGTTGTGGTGTTGGAGAAGACTCTTGAGAGTCCTTTATACAGTAAGGAGATCAAACCAGTCAATCTTAATGGAAATCAGTCCTGATTATTCGTTGGAAGGATTTATGCTGAAGCTTACTCCAATACTTCGGCCACCTGATGTCAAGAGCCAACTCATTAGAAAAGATCCTGATGATGGGAAAGAGGGAAGAGGGTGACAGAAGATAACATGTTTAGATGGCATGTCTGACTCATTGGACATGAGTTTGAGCAAAGTCCTGGAGATAGTGAAGGACAAGGAAGCCTGAGATGCTTCAGTTAATTGGGTTGCAAAGAGTCAGACATGACTTAGTGGCTGAACAACAACAATGATATGACATTTATCATATATATAATATATATGCACATATAGGTATATAATAATTATATATATATTTATATGTAAAAAGTTTGTTATTTAATTAAAATCATATTAGCAAGGAGAAAATTACAAGGACATAATTCACTAATATTATGTTTATTTGCTCTGAAATTTTTTTGATCAAAACATAAACAAATCCCAATTATTTACAAATAAAATTTCTTATACTCAAAACCAAAGTTCCCTTTGATGTGTATAAGAACAAGAAGAGAAAGAAATTTTTAAACAATGATGTCAGATTTTTTTTTAGTATTGAATGATAGATTTCAACACTACTAAAAGTGTCAATGTTGAGTTTATAACATCTTTTGCTGTATTTAATTATTATACAGGGGAAAATGACTGAACACTTTAGAATCAGAGCAAAGATTTTTGTTGAGGACAGACTTCTTGAAACATAGACTGTTTTCAAAATCACTTACATAATAAGTGCTGTATGTGGGAATTTTGGTTCCAGTATATTGATCAGTCAGGCAAATACAGGGTTTACAGCAGCAGTGAGATTTTGAAGTGAGCTGGAAATTGTTTTTTCTTTCTTTCTTATTTTCCATCCATAGTTCTTAGTTACCCCTAGGGCTTCACAAAACAAAGTCGGTTTATAGCAAAAAAGGTGATCATGCCTCTTCTCTTTTTAAAAACCTTTAATAACTTTTAAATGCTTTATAATCTCAAACCCAACATACCCTCAAAATTTCCAGAAAGATCTCCATTTCATCTTGCCCTCCTCTTTACACCTCTTATTTTGTTTGAGCCACTTGGGTTTTTCTAAAGTCCTGAAGTCCCACACATTCTATTTGGGGATTGTTGTACTTCACAACTACTTCAAAATTAACTACTATTTTTCCTTCTTTTTTCGGTCATGCCGCTTCACATGTTGGACCTTAATTCCCCAACCAGAGATCAGCACACACTCCATGCAAGGAAGCAAGGAGTTTTAACCACTGGACTGCCAGGGAAGTTCCTGACTTAACTATTCTTTCAAACCTCAAATTGAAATTTTTTTCTCTATAGAAATCCTCTCCTAAATTCACAGTTTAGGCTAAAGTCTTCTATGAAAGAATCTCATTGTACAGGATACGTGTCTACTTTGCACAATTGAAGTGGATGAGATGTTAATTTTAAAGTAATTTTTTAATGGCTATTTTACCCATTGACATCTAGCCCCCTTGAGGCACAGAGGCTGCTGCACACTCTCTTGTATGCCTAGTGCCTGACATTTAGTAGGAACAGAGACGATGGTTGTAGATTAACTGCCTTGTGATAGTACTTTCCTATAAAAGATGTTAAGTGGCCTGGAAGAGTTTTTTTGTCTAGACAAGTTCATTAAGGAAACAAGACAAGTGTTCTCATGTGTTTGAGAAGTGTTCTGTACTGTTTTGATTCCCTCCACATCTGTTACAAACATATATATATATATATATATATATATATATATATATATAATTATTTTGGCTATTCTGGGTTTGCATTGCTGCATGCGGTTTTTCTCTAGTTGTGGTGAGACGGGGCTGCTCTCTAACTGGGGGCACTGGCTTCGCACTGGGATGACTTCCCTTGTTATGGAGCACAGGCTCTAGGCCCTCGGGCTGCAGTTGTTGCGGTGCATGGGCTTAGTTGCTCCATGTCATGTGAAATCTTCCCAGAGCAGGGGTGGAACTTGTGTTCCCTGCACTGGCAGACAGATTCCTAACCAGTGGACCACCGGAAAAGTCATTTTCTCACTTATTTGTTAATGTCTGCTTTTAAGAGTGGTATAGAAATAGGTTGATGTGCTTACCTGTCAGACTCTTGGTTGTCAGCCAGGCTTTTCAAGGGCCATCTGGCAAGGTCTGGAGAGATGTTTGCTTGTCACATGGTTAGGATGTGGGGTACTGGCATCTAGAGGAATGTATGCAGCTAAAATTCTACAATGTATGATGAAGGTATTCAAAACCAGAAAGTATCCAGATAACATGCCAGTAGTACAGAGACTGAGAAACCCTGATATGGAGAGTGAGACTCTAAGTTATGTCCTGGGAAATAAAGTTTCTATAATACAGCATGACAGTATGTTACTTTAATTAATTTATTTTGGATACTTATATAAACATAAATGTTAGCCATTTCATAATGTGTAACTGGTTTATTTAGAGTCTAGTACAAATAGCTTTCCACACTGAACACAATATCTTGCACATTATTGGTATTCAATAAATCTTTGTTGAATTCAATTTTATTTGGCACATCACTCCAGCTTGTCAACATCATTTTGTGCTTAGGCCTTGATATCTAAATTATATCTAACTTCCTATTTTCATGTCAGGCACAAAGTTGTACAGTATAGCCTCTATGTTATTGATCGAAATAGTATAGTGGACAGGAGAAGACCATACACCAAGGTGAAATCCTGGAGATTCCATTTTGGAATATAAACATTTTTGTACTATCATTTCATCACAGTGGTACATTTGATCCTGTGACAACTGCTTTGTGTAAGTTTGCCATTCATTGATGGAAAAATGTGATTATGTTTTCAAGAAGTGTTCACATATAGAAATAAACATGAAAAGTAATATTTTAGAGTAATTGTAAAAATGGGTTAATGTTTAAATGTATTGAACTATTCATACATATTGCTATAAGTGTATTGTGTCTTTTATAGAAAAATGGAAAAAGATCAAGAAAAAATTACACAAAAAGTTATTTTAAAATATGAGGCATTTAGAAATTATAGTGAACAGTATTGAACACATATTTTTGAGGCACTAGGCTAAATGCTGTTCATGCACTTTCTTGACTTACTCTGAAGTATGTATTATTTTTATCTATATTTGATGGGCTCATCAAGGGTAAGTAATTTGCCAAGATCCCTTAGCTATAAAGGGATGTAAGAGAATATATTTAAATTTACTTGTGGTTAACCACTTGCAAATTAAGCAACTGCATGATAGATTTTGCATTACAGATTAGGGAAAATTAAAAATATAATAATATACAATGTTGTAAATCTTGGAATAAAATATATACACATACACATTGATGGAGATGAGGTCTTTACCTAGTGGAAATCACTGACAATGTTCTCAAGCATCATAAAAATATATTTATGCTTTAACTTATAGTCCTACATATAATTATCTTAAACAAAAATAAATTTTAAAATAATTTTTTCTATATAAACATTGTTTATGTGTAACCTTATTATTATTTAGAATGGCAAGAAAGTTTAATTAAATATTCAGAAGCAATTTAAATAAATTAGAAAATGACCAACTGAGGAAACGTTATGAATATTATTGGGGACTATTTTAATTCTGAAGATTATGGAACAACCTAGAAACATTTCCTTGGTATAATTCCAAGTAAAGAAATATGTAGAGTAAACTGATTGTCCCTTTATCAAAATATGCCTGCCTGTGACAAAATATCTGGAAAAGAGTATGTGAGAAGTAACAGCAACTCTAATGTAGCAGCGGTATAGGTAAATCAATGGACACTAAACTTATAGTGCAAATATCTGCCATTCAAGTCTATGAATAGCAAAAATAAAGGAATTCACTTTTAGGCTATATTACAGAATCTGTCATCCATTCAGAAGAAAATAATTTAGCCATGCTCTCTATTTCAGGGTTTCTCAAAATTCAAACTACTGACAGTTTGGGCTCCATAATTCTTTGTTGTGGAGGACAATACTGTGTATTGTCAGTGTTTAGAAGCAAGTCTATCCTCTGTTCAACTAGAAATCATTGCATTTCTCCCCGACCCCTGATCCTTCACTATAACAACCACGTGAAATATAATTTTGTTAGAAGATTGGTTGCAAAACTGGACAAAACATTCCTCTGTGTGTATCATTGTATCTGTAATTTGACTTTGTACTTCCCTTCAGGTGGGCTCTATTTTTCTACCGCTTTAATCTGGCCTAGCTTTGTGACCTGTTTTGGGTAGTACAACGAGCTGGTGGTAATGGGTCCCAGTTCTAAACCCAGGTCTTGTGAGGCCACTCATTCTTCCACTTACTTTTTTTTTTGTACTCCTGCCTCCCTTCTGAATAAACCAAACTAGAAGATCAGAAGAAGTACACATGGATCAGAGTACAGTTAATCGGATGTCTCAGCTGTCTATAGGATCTTTACTTTCCCATCAAGCAGTAGAAACCATCACATCTTGAAGTGGGTTTATTTTGACCACATAAGTAGCTAGATTTTTACTCTAAGATATAATTTGTTTTTACTTGATTAGAGCCAATTAGGCTTATTCAATTTATTTCACACTTTTTTCAATTAATTTGTGTTTTATACAAGTAAATGGAGTTGCAAGGGAAAACAACCTATTATTTTAAGATGTAAATATTTGTGAGAAATAGGTTGAAACTGCTGGGATATTTTGTGAAAATAATTATGTTTGCAGATTAATGAAGTAAACAGTATAATTGTATTCTAGCAGTAGGACACTGCTGATGCTAAGATTGCTTCTACTGAAATCTTTGTGTTGTATAAACTTTCCATTTCCTTTTAGCAAACTGTATGATAAATATTCTGATAAAGGCTTTAAAAAATGTTCTCATCTTATGTTGTAGTCTTAACAATAATTTAATATGAGATCTTTTCTTATCCTAATTTGGCAGTTGGTATAGGTTTTGTTTAAAAATTTCTGAGGACATATTGAGCAACTGTATTGATACAGAGATATAAAAATATTTCTAGATTTTGAACTATATGTGTTTAAAACTTTTCTACTGACATCTTTCAAATTTCTTGCAACTTCCTTATTTGAAATTTAGACATTGTGATCAGCTAATTGCAAAAGTGGTCCCAATTTTCCCCCTTACCCTATGTCCTCACAATGTGACTTTATAGCTCTGTCTATCAAGAAGTTCAATTTATTTTCTCACTCACACTCTGACCTGTCCTGTAACTGACTTTGGCCATTAGAGCGTGGTAGAGGACATAATGCAGGAGCTCTGCTGCTAGGCCTTGAAACAGTGCTTTTTCTTGTTGTCTTGGACTCTTCCCTCTACATGAAAACTAGCCTGACCAAGCCCACTGGAGGAGGGGACAACACATGAAGTAGAGTCTTTGAATTACCCACGTGAGGCCACGCTGACTGGCCAGCACCCAGCCAACCTGCTGACTGATTGCAGACTAAGAGCAAACCCAGCTGAGACCAACCTCACCCAGAGCAATAAGCAAAACCATCCAGCTGACATGCCATCTCATGGGAAATAATGAATCTTCTCTTTTTAGCCACAGTTTTGGAGTGGTTTGTTACACAGTTGCAACAAACTGTATAATATAAAATCATTTCCACAATTTTTATACCTCATATGTGAAGATTAAATGGCATTACTTGTATTAAAATAACACACATATATATTTGCCCAATATTAGTTTACATAATAGCTAATATAACTTTATATAATAATGCCAAAATTACTTTATAAATTAGCTGCACACATTTTCTAAATAAACAAATTCTATAACTTATTTTATACATATGATATATTTTTAATTTATGAGTTTTAATTTTACTGATTATTTGAAATTAGCAATATTAATGGAGACATTAACATTTTTTCCTGCTTGAGCTTGAAAACATTGATTCCCAAATTGTATTTTGAATTTGAGAAGGCATTGTTGTTATAAAATTATTTTAAAAAAGAAAAATCCATTAAACTGTTATTTTAAAAAATTAATTTGAATGTTTTAAGTTTTGAAAACTTTAAAAAATCTAATTTGAATTGTAAAAGTGAAAGTCACACAGTCATGTCCAACTCTTTACAACCCCATGGACTGTATAGTCTATGGAATTCTCCAGGAATACTGGAATGGTAAGCGATTCCCTTCTCCAGGGGATCTTCCCAACCAACAGGTCAAACTCCGGTCTTCCACATTGCATGCAGATTGTTTACCAGCTGAGCCACAAGGGAATCCCAAGAATACTGGAATGGGTAGCCTATCCTTTCTCCAGAGTATCTTCCTTTTTTTTTTTTTTTTTTAGTTAATTTTTATTTTTTAGTTTGTTTTGCTTTACAATACTGTATTTGTTTTGCTATACATTGACATGAATCAGCCACGAGTGTACATGAACTCCCAATCCCGACCCCCACCTCCCGCCTCCTGCCCCCACCTTCTCTCTGGATTATCCCTGTGCATCAGTCCCAAGCATCCTGCATCCTGCATCCTGCATCGAACCTAGACCGGCGATTCATTTCACTTATGATATCACACATGTTACACTGCCACTCTGCCAACTCATCCCACCCTCTCCCTCTCCCACAGAGTCCAAAAGGCCATTCTATACATCTTTGTCTCTTTTGCTGTCTTTCGTACAGGTTTATAATTACCATCTTTCTAAATTCCATATATATGTGTAAGTATATTGTATTGGTGTTTTTCTTTCTGGCTTACTTCACTCTGTATAATCGGCTCCAGCGTCATCCACCTCATTAGAACTGATTCAAATGTATTCTTTTTAATAGCTGAGTAATACTCCATTGTGTATATGTACCACAGCTTTCTTATCCATTCATCTGCTGATGGACATCTAGGTTGCTTCCATGTCCTGGCTATTATAAACAGTGCCGCGATGAACATTGGGGTACATGTGTCCTGACTCAGAAATCGAATCGGGGTCTCCTGCATTGCAGGTAAATTCTTTACCAACTAAGCTTTTAGGTAGCACTAATTTGAATGGTAATAAGTTTATAAATGAGATTCCCTGTTGGCTCAGATGGTAAAGAATCTGCCTGCAATTCAGGAAACTCAGGTTCCATCCCTGGATCTGGAATATCCTCTGGAGAATGGAATGGCAACTCACTCTAATATTTTTGCCTGGAGAATTCCATGGACAGAGGAGCCTACTGGACTACAGGCCATGAAGTTGCAAAGAGTTGGACATGACTGAATGACTAACACACTTAAGTATGCACACATTTCTCATTTAAATATGAAGCAAAGACAAACAAACCAACTGTCCAGATTTAAGTGGTTCAAATTTTCTTAAAAAACAAACAAACAAACAAACAAAAAACAGATGTATAAGCATTTAGTTATTTACAACAATTATTGAAAATAAAAACAGGGAAAAATGAGAGAACCTAAACAATGAATTTGAAACTCATTCTTGTTACTTGAACAGAATAATCAGAACAGATTTAAGCCATTGCTAAATGATAGCAGATTCTCTATAATAAGGAAATGTTTACTCTGTTCTGATAAAGATAGGTGTTACTGGAATTTTCTCCCATGGCAGGACACATATGGGAAAATACCGTTTACTGTGAGTTTACTGACTTGGCTCAGGAATTGTCTTATTTGTACTGATGACTACTGGCAAAAGCCAACAATATTTGTTTCAAAATTCTGCTGAAATCCTGTGCTGTACTTGTCTAGTTAACTTTTGGAGGTTATATGCTTTTCAGGGGCTTCTATAAACTACTGGCTTTCATCCTTTTATCCTTGTTTGAGTTGACATTGTCATTCATGACTGCACAGGACTATAAATGATGATCTAATGTCACTTATCTAATTACTTCGCATCCTGCACTAAAGTTTAATCCTCTTGGATCAATATCAGCTCTCAGCTTGGCATTCAACAACCAAGCATTGGCATGTATATGGATATATCTTCAGGAAATGAAAGTAAAGAACTTCTTTACTGAAGCATTACTGACATAAAAAATTGTACATATTTAATATATACATCTTGATGAATTTTAAAATAAGTATACACCCATCAAACTCTCACCATAAACAATATGTAAACTTAACAATCCCTTCTAAAACTTTCCTTTCTCCATCTTTTATTTATGATAAAAACATTTGAAATGAGTTCTACTCCTCTCTTAAATTTAGGTATTATACTTAGCATGTCCTCCAAATTCTGTGTTATAGAAAATGGTAAAAAAAAAATCCCTTCTTTAAAGCTAATATTCTGTTGTTTGTGTATATATGTATATACACACATATGTGTGTGTATGTATATATATATATATATATATATATAAAATATGGGAGAAGAAAATGATAATTGACTCCAATATTCTTGCCTGGAGAATCCTGTGGACAGTGGAGCCTGGAGGGCTGCTGTCCATAGCGTCGCACAGAATCAGACACGACTGAAGCGACTTAGCATAGCATATATAATATACTATATATATACATATATAATATGATATATATATCCTCTAGAGAAGGGAATGGCATCTCACTCTAGTATTTTTGCCTGGAGAATTCCATGGCAGAGGAGCCTACTGGGCTACAGTCCATGAGGTTGCAGAGTTGGACATGACTGAATGACTAACACACTGAAGTATACACACATTTCTCATTTAAATATGAAGCAAAGACAAATAAACAAACCAACTGTCTATATAAACAAACACAAACAAACCAACTATATATATTATATAATATATATAATATTTTCTGTATGTAATCATGTTTTTTCCCACATCTTGTCTATCATAATTAACATTGGACTGTTAATATCTCATTGAGATCTTGATTTCAATTCTTTTGGGTAAATATCCAGAAGTGTGAATTTTAAATCAAATAATAGTTCTATTTTTAACATTATGAAGAACCTAAAGCCTCTAATCTCTGCTACTTTTCCTGTACCAATTTACATTCACACCAACAATATGCAAAATTCCTTTTTCTCCACATCCTTGAGAGTGCTTGTTACCTCCGGTGTTTTTAGATAATACTATCCAAATAGAGGGAAAAGTAATGCCTCATTGTGTTTTTAATTTTCATTTCCCTGGTGCTTAGTGATATTGAGCACTTTTTCATGTACTTGGCCATTTTTATGTCTTCTTTAGAGTCATGTACCGATGTGAGAGTTGGACTGTAAAGAAGGCTGAGCGCCAAAGAATTGATGCTTTTGAACTGTGGTGTTGAAGAAGACTCTTGAGAGTCCCTTGAACTGCAAAGAGATTTAACCTGTCCATTCTGAAGGAGATCAGCCCTGGGATTTCTTTGGAAGGAATGATACTGAAGCTGAAACTCCAGTACTTTGGCCACCTCATGTGAAGAGTTGGCTCATTGGAAAAGACTCTGATGCTGGGAGGGATTGGGGGCAGGAGGAGAAGGGGACAACCGAGGATGAGATGCCTGGATGGCATCACTGACTCCATGGGTGTGAGTCTGGGTGAACTCCGGGTGTTAGTGGTGGACAGGGAGGCCTGGCTGCTGCGATTCGTGGGGTCGCAGAGAGTTGGACACGACTGAGCGACTGAACTGAACTGATAGTAAGTCTCACAATAGCATACTGTGAGTTCACCAATGATTTTTATGCAGTATTCTGCAGTCTATTGTAGATATTTTGCCTTTCCATTGCGTTTGAGAACCAGCTTATTGTTATATAAAGAAAAGCTCACTGAGTTTCTGGGGTTGTGTTGAATCTACAGATCAAGTCTGGAGGAATTCAGTTCTTAATAATACAGATTTTTCCTATCCATGGACATAAAATATTTTCCCATTTATTTAGATCTTTGATTTCTTTTTCAGTCTCTTGCAGTTTTCCATCTAGAAATTCTGTACATATTTCATTTCATTTGCAATGAGCGACTGAACTGAACTGAACTTAGAGAAATATCTATGAATATTTTAATTGGGTTATTTGCTTTTTTTTAATTGTTTTTTTTTAATGATTACTAGCTTATTAAAGGATATGATAAAGGATACAGATGAATAGCCAAATGAAGAGATACCTAGAGCAAGCTCTCCAAGTGCTCTCAGGAGAGGGCTTTGGGGACATAAACTCCAGCACTGGAATTGGGATGAGTCACCCTCATAGAGGTTGAATGGCATCACCGACTTGATGGACATGACTTTGAGCAAGCTCTGGGAGCTGGTGATGGACAGGGAAGCCTGGCATGCTGGAATCCATGGGGTCGCAAAGAACCAAACATGACTGAATGACTGAACTGAACCCTCATAGTATGTGTGTTCATTCATCAACCTGGATGCTCTCTGAACCGTGTACTATTGGGATTTAGGGGTGCTTCCTCACATGGATATGATGACTTATTAGCTCCATTTCCAGCCCTTCTCCCCATTTTTGAGAAGTGTTGCGGTGGATTCTGAAAATTCCAAAATTTAGAAAAAAAACTTTTTATTTTGTACTGGGATATAGACAATTAACAAATTTGTGATAGTTTCAGGTGAACAATGAAGGGACTCAGCCACAGACATACAGGTATTCATTCTCCCCAAATGCCTCTCTCATCCAGGTTGCTACATAACATCGAGCAGAGCTCTCTGTAACTATGCCCTAGATCCTTGTTGGTTATCCATTTTAAATATAGCAGTGTACATGTCCATCCCAAACTCCTGTTAAGTTTTAAGAGTTCATGCATGGGGTCTCAAAGAGTTGGACATGACTGAGTGACTGAACTGAACTGAACTGAATACATTTTAAATATTAAGACTGTATCAAATATGTGATTTGCAAATGTTTTCTCACATTATGCGGGCTACCTTTGCATTCTGTTGATTGTTTCCTTGGCGTGTAGAAGTTTTTCAGCTTGATATAGTTTAGTTTTTCTATTTTAACTTTTATTGCCTGTGCACTTTGATATATCCAAGAAATCATTGCCAAGACCAATGTCAAGAAGCTTCTTGATATTTTATCTTCTAGGCTTTTTATTGTTTTAGATCATGTATTTAATTCTTTAATCTGTTTTGAGTTGATTTTTGTGCATGGTGTAAGATAAAGGTTAGGTTTGCATGTGGTAATTTGCATGTGGATGTCCAGTTTTCTGAACACCATGTATCAAAGTGACTATCCTTTACTATTTGTGTATTCCCCACCCAGCCAGTCAAAGATCAGTTCATTAAAAATATGTGGGTTTAGCAGTTTGCATTTAAGGCCTTATGAAGCACACATCTTTGATAAATCTCGAATGAGCAAAATCATTGATTTTTTAAGAGCAAGTTTTAAAAAAAATCTCACTTGAATATTTCTGAATCTGAACAACAAAAGGCTTCCTTGCCTGAATGCAATTTATAGAAATATGTTTGCCTAATATTTAACATATTTGATCAGTTGAATCATGCCCAATTCCTTTAAGAGAAATGCTTTTACTGTTTCCTTTTAGCAAATGAGAAAACTGAGATATTGGGCAGTTTGCCCAGTTCCACACCATAAATCTCCAAAAAGGATGAGATTAGCATTCAGTGAACTTGGACTCTATTCATGCATCCACATCCCTAAATCCATAGGTCTGATAAGAGATTTGAGAAGCTGAATTACTACATTTGGAAAGATTGCATATCCTTAAAATTGCTTAAAGTACTCAAGCAAAAAAAAACAAAAAACAAAAAACCTCTAAAAAACCAAGCAACTTTAAGCTCATCTCTCACTGTATTAGGAGAACATTGTTAATACTTTCTTAATTTAGCCTGTTAATAAAGTTTGTGTAGGAGGGAGATAGAGAGAGAGAGAGACAGGGATTAGGGCACCACCAGGATTCATAACATTAGAATGTCATTGCTTTAAATGTCATATTAGTTCTACCTTTATTTTAACTAATCTTTGAAAACTTGTTTTATATTCCCAGAAAAGGACAATGCTCTGTGTGCTTTTCTTTTTAATGTAGTTGAGGCAATGGATAGAAAATAATTTGTCCTTTTATACCTCTGTACTTCATTTTAGACTATGACAAAGTTGGGAACGTTAACGTTGACATAAAATACAGTTTACCACATAGGCCAGTTTGGAGGATACAGAACACTTCATAAAAGATTTATTCCAAAGATACATTTTGTGTAATAATATTCCTTTTCTGTAAAAAAGTTGTCCATCTGTTGGACATTGACAACTATTTCTTACAGATTTTCATTACTTTTTTGGGAGGTAAAGAAGATCTTCTGAATGCTATCCCATATTTTGACTTTTTATATTTTTAGTATTCATTTGGAATTTCACTTTTGGTGTTGGTGGTTTAGTTGCTAAGTCATGTCTGACCCTTGTGACCCCACGGACGGTAGTCCACCAGGCCCTTCTGTCCATGGGATTTCCCAGGCAAGAGTACTGGGTGGGATGCCATTCCCTTCTCCAGGGGATCTTCCTAACTTAGGGATCAAAACCACATCTCCTGCATGACAGGTGGATTTTTCACTGCTGAGCCACCAGGGAAGCCCTAACCCTTGGTGTGTGCTTAGTCACTCAGTTGTGTCCAACTCTTCGCAACCCCGTGAACTGTAGCCTGCCAGGCTTCTCTGTCCATCGGACTTTTCAGGCAAGAATACTGAGTGGGTTGCCATATCCCCCTCCAGGGGATCTTCCCGACCCAGGGATCAAACTCACATCTCTTGTGTCTCTCGCATTGCCGACAAATTCCTGGTAGGCGTGTTCTGTTTTTTTTTTTTTTAATTTATTTTTTTAAATTGAAGGATAGGTGCTTTACAGAATTTTGTTGTTTTTTTGTCATCAAAAGGAAGCCAAGTTTCTTTTTGAGAAAACTTTTGTTTTACATCTTTGACCACCTCAGATCTCCTGCTTGCTTCAATTTAGAGTTCTGTTTCTCTTCGAAATGCAAGGCAACTGAGAGTCATTTCGGGTTTTTTTTTTTTTTTTCCATGTTAGTATCACTCATGCTCCATTCTGAGCTGAATGGTGGAGACAGAGCTTCTGAGAGTAGGTAGCAAGAGATGCTAAACAGTGTTTCCCTGTAAATTCAGGTACAATTCATTTTCTCTAGATGAAGCTGGTGGTGATGGAACTAGGATTGTGTTGCTCAAAATTCTCAAATTCTTTCTGTGGAAGTATGTGCCTCAGAGTTTGGATCTTTATTAGTGTTCTTATCTGATGCCAGGCATTCCTTTATAGATTACTGTTTCCATCAGAATTTCATTGGTTTCATTAACAATATGGATAAAACCTGGCAACAGGGGTATAGAAAATTAAGGGTGTCTCTAATTTTCATTCTCTAGAAACACTATAATATAAAAAATTGATTGTGCTAAAATGTTGAAGATGTTATCCTTGCTCTTAGGACCATTGCGGTTGTTCAGTCACTCAGTCGTGTCTGACTCTTTGTGGCCCCATGGACTGCAGCATGCCAAGTTTTTCTGTCCTTCACTATCTCCCGGAGTTTGTTCAAACCCATGTCCATTGAATTAGTCATGCCAGCCAACCATCTCATCTTCTGTCACTTGCCCTTAATCTTTCCAGTGATCAGGGTCTTTTCCAATGAGTTGACTCTTCACATCAGGTGGCCAAAATATTGGAGCTTCAGCTACAGCATCAGTCCTTCCAATGAATATTCAGAGTGATTTCCTTTAGTATTGATTGGTTTGATCTCCTTGCAGCCCATGGGACTCTCAAGAGTATTCTCTAACACCACAATTAAAAGCATCAATTCTTCAGTGCTCAGCCTTCTTTATGGTCCCACTCTCACATCCATTCATGACTACTGGAAAAATCATACCTTCGTCAGCAAAGTGATGTGTCTGCTTTGTAATGCACTGCCTAGATTTGTCATAGCTTTTCATCCAAGGAGCAAGGGTCTTCTCAGGACCATATGACTGTCAAATATCATGTAAATTCTAAAGAATCAGTTCAAAAAAAGTAGAATTACAAATACATTGTAGCACATTGGATTTTTATTGCTAGAACTAGAATTCTTGAAAAGTTATTAAAAAAAAAAAACAAACAAGCCATGAGTCTTTCCTATCCAGTTGCTAAGTTGCCCTGATAATCTTATGTTCTCATTTACAAAGAAGCGTTAGGTTCCTAAAGGGGATAAATGATACTTTAAAGTTCTATCTCTATTATTCAAAAGCATGCTTCAATACTTCTGCAGAATCTGTTTCTTTTTCATTTTTCATGTATATCAAATAACAAACAGAATAAGTAGGAAGAAGATCTCTATCATACTTCTCTGAGAAGAATGGACAGTAAAATCAAGATAGCTCACTTGAGAGTTCTCTGTATCCATACTGGTTGCATTAGGGTAGGATGACATAGGACACAACAGCATATCAGACCCAAAAAAAACTAAAAGAGATTGCTGTCTTCTCGTGTGTGTGTGTGTGTGTGTGTGTGTGTGAGTGTGTGTGTGTGTGTGTGACATACAAATGTCAGATATTACTGGTTAAATTAGATTGCAGGTTGTAGCTGAGCGACTTCACTTTCACTTTTCACTTTCCTGCATTGGAGAAGGAAATGGCAACCCACTGCAGTGTTCTTGCCTGGAGAATCCCAGGGATGGGGGAGCCTGGTGGGCTGCCGTCTGGTTGGTCGCATAGAGTCAGATGTGACTGAAGCGACTTAGCAGCAACAGCAGCAGCAGAGCAGCCCTAGTTACTGGGAATATAGCTGTAGAGTGGTTGCATTTTCTGAATTGTTGAAGAATATAGAATTAAGCTCAGGGAAAGAATAACAGCTATTTTTAGACTTCAAATGTCAATCAAAAATAACTCGATTCATTAAAGATAGAGATTTGAATTAATTTTGAAAGATTCCTTCATTTTAGAAAAAATACTTTAACAGGGATGCGTTGGTAAAGAAACAGTATTCTTCTTGAATAGGGAAGGGCTTTGCTTGTAGCTCAGTTGGTAAAGAATCTGCGTGCAGTGTAGCAGACCCTGGTTTGATCCCTGGGTTGGGATGATCCCCTAGAGAGGGAAATAGCAACCCACTCCAGTATCCTTGCTTGGGAAATCTCATGAACAGAGGAGCCTGGTGGGCCACAGTCCATGAAGTTGCAGAGTCAGGCATGACTGAGCAACTAACCCTTTCTTACTTAGGAAATGGGGAGATAAAATGAGCTTCGTATTAAGATATACGTCGTATATCTTTACTGTGGTAGGAGCTGGATCCTGAAGATTTTCGTATAAATGCTCACTGGTGATACGAGTTTGTAGAACAAGTTGGATTCTGTTTAAAGCAAACACAAAGCAACTTTATTATTTATTTTTATTGACACCTTTTTCAGATTGCCTGTGTTGGACCACTCTTTCCTGCAACTAGTCTAAATAAATGTGCTCACAAATGCTACAGATTATGTTTAAAACTTCTCATGTATTAACTCAGTCATAGTTTAAAGGTGTTAAAATTCTAATTTTACCAAATTAAAGCTTTTCTATCTCATCTCCCCTGTTTTGCATCCAGCTTCAACCTAGATAGCATATTCAAAAGCAGAGATATTACTTTGCTGACTAAGGTCCGTCTAGTCAAGGCTATGGTTTTTCCAGTGGTCATGTATGGATGTGAGAGCTGGACTGTAAAGGAGGCTGAGCGCAGAAGAATTGATGCTTTTGAACTGTGGTGTTGGAAAAGATTCTTGAGAGTCCCGTGGACTGCAAGGAGATCAACCCAGTCCATTCTGAAGGAGATCGGCCCTGGGATTTCTTTGGAAGGAATGATGCTGAAGCTGAAGCTCCAGTACTTTGGCCACCTCATGCGAAGAGTTGAATCACTGGAAAAGACTCTGATGCTGGAAGGGATTGGGGGCAAGAGGAGAAGGGGACAACTGAGGATGAGATGGCTGGATGGCGTCACTGACTCCATGGGCGTGGGTCTGGGTGAACTCCGGGAGTTGGTGATGGACAGGGAGGCCTGGCGTGCTACGATTCATGGGGTCGCAAAGAGGTCGGAAATGACTGAGCAACTGAACTGAACTTAGTTGGATTCAGGTTTGAAAACTGACACAGTGTGTTTAAAACTGAGAACTTCAAGCTGAAAAAATAAAAGCTATTACTGTTTAAATCTTAACTCTAGTATATTTTTATTTTAGATAAAATAAAATGGATAATATATAATGTTTATAGAACTTTTAAACCCCTCCCCCAAATTGGAGTATCCATAATAATATGAGAAAGAAATTACAGATTTATGTTTATATTAGACACTAAGCCCACATGGTTAGAAAAATGCCTAGTGTGTAAATATTGGGAACACATAATTTCCAAATTACATAAAGTATTCCAGATAACAAAAGAAGACAAGAAGCTATTCAGTTTATTTTATGATATTAATATTCCCACTATCAAAAGTAGGTAAGAACAGCATAGAAACTATAAGAATAGAGGAAAACACATAAGTTAACTTTAATCAAGCAAGCAAGCAACAAAATAATTCCAAAACCCATGAGTAAATCTCAAGTACTAATGTGGAAGTGGACATCTTAAATAAAGCTTTCTTAAGTATATCATTGTATTAAAAAAACAAGACAGCCATATTAGTTTTTCATCATGTCTTGCAAAACAAGATAGTTCAACATTAGAGAGAATGTCAAATTGAAAATATTTATAATATGCTAAAGCAAAAACATGTTAATTTCAGTTGAAGCGCCACAAAATGTTTTGAAACTTCAACATCCATTTGGATGTGACGTGTGTGTGTTGCTTGAGAAAGAAGAGAGACAGAGAGGGAAATTTTCAGCAACATTTATACTTAGTGAAAAAAACCATTAAAAGCAACTCAAATTAAACAACATAGGCAGGATGACTGGCCTCACTAATACTATTCAATAATGAAATAGCCACTAAATTTCTGGTAAAATAAATGCTGTGCAAGAGAAATAAAAATGTAAAAACAAGAAAAGACAAATCTTTCATTATTTGTAGAAAATGTAATAATCCATATAGAAAATGAAATAAAATTAATTGAGAAATATGAGAATTTAATGATACAAGCAAATACAATATTAGTATAAATTTAATAGAGTTATTAAAGATCAACAAAAGCTATTTCAAAATATAAGAGAAGGAAGTTTTTATCTGAAATAGCAAAATTATAAAATAAATTGAAAGAGAACTAATATGATTATGCAGTACCCATATTCAGAGAAATATAAAACTGTCACCAAAATAAATTTCTGATGAATTTAAGAAAGATAGACAAAATATTTTATTAGAAAAATAGTTGGAAAATCAGTTTAGAATAGCAAATTATAGCTATAGCTATGACAATAGCAAGTGTCATCTTAGACACAATATGAAATGCAAAACAAAAGCAAAAGATATATTGATGAATTTTGAAATTCTGAACCCAGAAGAAATATCATTTAAATTTTTTAAAAAAGATTTGTAGGAAGTATTTTAAATACTTATAACAAGTCAGAAAGAAAAGACAAATATTTGAGTAGAAAATGAAGTAAAGAATTGCTGTTGTTCAGTTACTCAGTCGTGTCTGACTCTTTGCGACCCCATAGACTACAGCACTCCAGGCTTACCTGTCTTTCACCAACTCCTGGAGCTTGCTCAAACTCATGTCCATTGAGTTGGTCATGCCATCTCATCCTCTATTGTCCCCTCTCCTCCTGCCTTCAATCTTTCCCAGCATCAGGGTCTTTCTCAGCATCAGGGTCTTTCCCAGTGAGTCGCCTCTGCATATCAGGTGGCCAAAGTATAGGGCTTCAGCTTCAGCATCTGTCCTTCCAATGAAAATTCAGGATTGATCTCCTTTAAGACTGACTTGTTTAATCTCCTTGCAGTCCAAGGGACTCTCAAGAATCTTCTCCAATACCACAGTTTGAAAGCATCAATTCTTCAGTTCTCAGCCTTCTTTATGGACTCCTTCTCACATCCATACATGACTAGTGGAAAAACCATAGTTTTGTTGGCAATGTCTGCTTTTTATCTAGGTTGGTCATAGCTTTTCTTCCAAGGAGCATGCGTCTTTTAATTTCATGGCTGCCTTCACCATCCGCAGTGATTTTGGAGACCAAGAAAACAAAGTCTTTCACTGTTTCCCATTGTTTTCCCACCTATTTGCCATGAAGGAATAAGAACTGACAATTTACTAAATAAGACATTTTAGTCTCTAGTGATAGATAGAAACTCTTTGCGGCCCCATGGACTGCAGCACAGCAGGCTTCCCTGTCCTTCACCATGTACTGGAGCTTGCTCAAACTCATGTCCATTAAGTCGGTGATGCCTTCCAATCATCTCATCCTCTGTCGCCTCCTTCTCCTGCTTTCAACCTCTTCTAGTATCAGTGTTTTTTTCCAGTGAGTTGGTTTTTTGCATCAGGTGGCTAAAGTACTAAAGCTTCAGCTTCATTATCAGTCTTTCCAATGAATATTCAAGCTAGTTTTCTCAAAACATCTCAGTTTAAAGGCACCAATTCTTTGGCACTCAGCCTTTTTAATTGTCTAGCTTTCACATCTGTACATGACTACTGGAAAAGTCATAGCTTTGACAATACAGACCTTTGCAGGCAAAGTAATTTCCCTGCTTTCTAATACACTGTCTAGGTTTGTAATTGTTTTTCTTCCAAGGAGCTAGTGTCTTTTAATTTCATGGCTGCTGTCATCATCCACAGTGATTTTTCAGCCCAAGAGAATAAAGTCTGTCACTGTTTCCATTGTTTCTCCATCTATTTGCCATGAAGTGATAGAACCAGATACCATGATCTTTGTTTTCTGAATGTCCATTTTAAGCCAGTTTTTTCATTCTCCTCTTTACCTTTATCAAGAGGCTCTTTAATTAAGGGAATTATGACTAAACTTAAGACATGCCCTTATTTTGAAATCAGCATGACAGAAAATTGAAAGTTTGAATTGATCTAAATAACATTTGATATAAATGTTGGAATGTAAATAGTTGAAGGCAGATTGGATGGCTATTTAACAATACCTATTAAAATACCACATACTTGCAATACTACTACACTTCAGTGTATGTTCAAAGCAACTTTCACAAGAGTGATGATGACAGGGAGATTTGAAATAGTAAAAACTAAAATTTTAACAGATGTATATATTCATCCATATGTTGGGCTTCTTGGTGGCTCAGATGGTAAAGAATATGCCTGCAATGGGGAACAACCTGGGTTCAATCCCTGGGTTGGAAAGATGCCCTTGAAAAGGGAATGGTGACCCACTACAGTAGTCTTCCCTGGAGAATTCCATAGGACATAGAGGAGCCTACAGTCAATGGTGTCACAAAGAGTTGATACAGACGTTTTCTATGTAATCCAATGCAGTCGTTAAAATATTAGAAGATATTTATGTGTATTTATAAAAATACCCTTACTATATTTCAAAAACATCTATATGCTTCTGTGTGCCTAAGACACTGACCTAAGAATGAGTCATTAACAGAGTAATCCTCCCAAAATATTGTGAAGCAAAAATATTGTTAGAGCCACTTCACAGGCGGGAATAATGAATCACAAAGAAATAAAAATAGAAGCAATATTATGTTTTTTCCTTAGATTCCCATGTAAGTTTGTAATTATATTTAGTAATTGAGACAGAAGAGAGTAAACTGGGAAAGGTGGTTTCCTTTCAGAGTAGGGTGGATGGTGAGCATAATATTCATGGGAAATCAGCTTAACCTGTACAAATTGACCATTTTTTAACAAAGTATCAATCATTTAAAAATATATTAATATTTAGTGTAAGAGTTGTAGCTCCAGCAATGTTAGTGTATTAAACTGTATCTTGAAAACAAAATCTTTATCTGAAAAATACTATTTAAATATTTTACATATTTTATTATCATACCAATAATTTAAAAATAATCCATAGTTAATAAGAATTGAAAATACTTAGTAAATGTAATGATATATATAAAAATCAATTAAAATTCATTTTCAGTGTAAATAAAATCTAAATTGCTTCTGACAGAATGTAAATGTCAAAAGACAGATTAAAATATATCTTGGTACACCTGGCTTCTGTACATTCAATATTAAGAACTGCACATACTACACACAAACAGAAATGAAGTGTAAATTTAAGTTAATCGTAATATTTAGGGAATTTGAGCTTCTGCTTAATTAAACCTTTCTAATGTCAAGAGTTGTTTGGTTAGTTTATTTTCTCCCTATCTATTAGCATCATTGAGTATTTAAGATATGAATGAGGAAATGCTCAAAAAAACACAAAATAACAATGGTATGTTAAAACGACTGACTTGAAGGAGCTTCCAAAATACTTAACATAATGCTAAAGCTTCAAAAATATGCAAACATACTTTTGGAGTGGGCTTCCCTGATGGCTCAGAAGGCAAAGAATCTTCCTGCAATGCAGGGACCTGGGTTCAATCCCTGGGTTGGGAAGATCCCCTGGAAAAGGAAATGGCAACCCACTCCAATATTCTTGATTGGAGAATCCCATGGGAAAGGAGCCTGGTAGGTTACGGTCCATGGGGTCAGAAAGAGTCAGACATGACTGCGCAAATAACACACACACACACACACACACACCCCGCACATACTTTAGATTATAACCCAAAATAGAAAATAAATATTCATGAGTTTCTATTGATATGAATAAGTGATTGAATAAGTAAGTGGAAGAAGTGACAATGTCAGGCACAGACAAATTCCAAGTGAATTATCTAAGAACCTGTCCCTCAAGGAAGTGAAACTTAACTCTTCATCCCTTACATATGGGTGGAACTTCGTGATAGAACAAGCTGTTCATGGGATAAACTGGGATTCTCTCAGTGTGTACACATTTTCTGTAAATCAAAACCATTCTAAAATGAAAAAATATTTATTTATAAAGTGTTGGAATATATAGTCATATTTTGGAGTCATCACCATTAGCGACTGAACAAAAACAACCACCATTTAAACATGAGTAAATGGGGCTGTATACACTTCTCTTAGTAGACACAGATATATGAGTATATATGATTAGGAGTGGAAATGCTTATGAACAACAGAAAATAACATGGTCACTTATTTTAAAATATATATATCAGTTGGATTTGTTTTGAGGCTTGTATATTTATGATAAAATATAAATGAAGTGAGAGAGCTGTTTGTGGATTTGAGGACTTGATATCTGTTATTAATATCGTGACATTTTAGGGTCTACAAGCATTTACTCCTGCTTTACCCATAGTTTAATCTCCCACTAAAACTTGATGAATCTAGGAATTAAATTGATGTGTGTCAAATGCCCCACATCAGACACCATGAGCTTGGATACCTCATTAACCTAAGTAATTGTTCTGGCTACTAACATTGTTGAAGACTTTAGTTACATCTGTCTGTACACTTGCTCTCCACTTCTGCGGGTCAAAACTCAGATCTACTTATTAAAAATTCCACAGTGACAAAGAGGAGAAAGAGATTAAAAAATCATTGTTAGGAAATCATGTGTTATTACTGTCTGAATATATAAACAGAAAACAACCAATCTTCCACTGGAGTGTATAATGGATGTTGTCACTGAAAGGAAAGTGAGTCTCTATAACTATGAAGTCTGCCAGTATAAATTGGTTGTGTATGAAGATAGCTTGTATATGAAAAGTTTTTCATTCACTTACTTGCAGTTCAAAAAACATGAAAACTGAGTTTAAATAATTCAAATTTAATAAGAATCCCATTATTTTTGCTCCAAACTTGTCCTCTTCTTTTTTACAGTTGTTGAACTGTGCAATATTTAGGTGAATATCTGCTTGTATATATACTTATAAGAAGTATGGGGGTATGAGAATATACTGATTTTTAAAAATAATTTTATTTATTTCATTCTTTTAAATAGGAAAATGACAGTCATAGGAGAGGGAAAATTCTCACTTGAATTATCTCTCCTCTGTCTCTCTCACTTTTAGCAATTTTTGGGCCAGTTGCAGAGTTAACATCTTTGCACCTGTTATGAAGCTGGTATAGGAACGCTGTAACTTCTTGGCCCAAAATATTTATATCTTACTGTAACTGCCTACTCTAGTGGTCTTTTGATTGTAGGATATGCATCTTGGTCTGAAGGCTTTATTCGAAAGCGTCTTTCCCTCCAGGGTTATACTGCCATGCCAGGGAATTACACTCCCCAGGTACAGCATAAACTCCAAGAGGAACAGGAGGCAGTCTATGAACAATCCACTTCCCTCTCCCTTCACTCCTAGGGTAGAAAAACTGAGGTGTGATTACATCCTTTCTCATAGTCTGTCCATGTGCTTTCACATTCTCTGTGGGTGCTGGCTTCTTGCCCTTTCCTATCTCACCGCTCTACTGCTCTGAAATTGTTTCTGCATCTCTCAAAAAATAACACTTGCACTTTAATCTTTGTCTTGGCTTCTGTTTTTGAGGGAGCAGAGATTAAGGAAGATGGTCTGAGTGAGTGCAGAAAAGAGAATAGAGGAGAGTGAGAAAATGGTTTAGTTTTAAATATATAAAACCTTAAATCTGGGCAAATGTTGATACAACCATTGGCAAAAGTAAACATTCACAAAGCACATATTTTCATGTTTTATGTCATTTGCTAAACTGCTATACTAAGTAATTTCCTTAAATCACCCTAATATTTGAATATTTCATTATCTATACTAGTAACATCGTGTCAATTTCAACATAAGATATACTATATGGGAGCAATTAAGTGATTTACTGCTTAGTGGTAGCACTGCTGCTGCTGCTGCTAAGTCGCTTCAGTCGTGTCTGACTCTGTGTGACCCCATAGACGGCAGCCCGCCAGGCTCCCCGTCCCTGGGATTCTCCAGGCAAGAACACTGGAGTGGGTTGCCATTTCCTTCTCCAATGCATGAAAGTGAAAAGCGAAAATGAGTCGCTCAGTCATGTCTGACTCTTAGCGACCGCGTGGACTACAGCCTACCAGGCTCCCCCGTCCATGGGATTTTCCAGGCAAGAGTACTAGAGTAGTTGTAGCACTAATTAGGCAAATTTTTATGTGTCACAATTAATGTTTTTAACACTTTTCTAACAGCATGATTAAGCAATGGATGCTTTGATGAGTAAACAGTGGACCACAATAATATTAACTGTGTCACCAAAGGGGCAAATTTTCTTGAAGGAGAAAAGAAGACAAAATATCAAATAGGTATGATATCAAATATCAAATAGTTCTCTCAGAACTTCCAAGGGAAGGACTCTCTATGAGCAATTAGTAAATTAATTACATTAGTCACTGGAAAGTGGAGGACTTTATGATCTGGTGCAGCATAAAGGAAGGTATTAAAGCAATAGGTTTCAGGTCACTCGCTGTACTTATTATTTATTAAATATTTGCTAAACACAACTTTTGTGTGTTGCTGTTTTATATCATTGCACTTTAATATATAATTTGAAGTGTTTTTTTTTTTAAACCGAGGGTTTATTGCCTTCTGCTAAGTTAATTTCAAAATGACTACTAATTTCAAAAACTTCAAAGGCCACTTATTGTACCGTTGTAGAGAAGAGAGCAAGTTTCTCTCTCCATGTTGAGTGAAGGCTGTATTCTTTCTAGATTCCTGTTGATGCAAGTTTAGAACCCAAGCACCCTGAGGTTCATAGAAGTTTAGGAAATAATCATAGGGTTTGCTAAAGGATAATTTCAGACAGATCTAAAGGAGATAGTGTGACAGATGCAATATTTTATAATAACAATAAAGTAAATGATATTATGCTATATAATAATGGTTTCTGTTTTTTGGCAGTTATATTAGCTAGACTTCTTCAAGACTCTTTTGATTAATTATTTAATTCTTGGACTAACACTGTAGGTACTGCTTTTGACCATTTTGTATGTGTGAGAAATGAACCCCAAAGCAGTAAACTAAAATTTCCAAGACTAAGGAGCTGGCCAGAGAGTAACAGAAATGCACACGCATAGAATGTTAAAGCTCATACTTCTCAATAGCAAGCAATGCCTAAGTAATCATTTTGATGCTAAAATTGATTTTTAAATATATGTGCAACACATTGGCATATTTCTAAGTAAATGATTAAAAAAGTCATAGCTGATACTGGACAAATTCAGGATATTATGAAGGAGACAATTTGTGTCTCTATTGGTAATAGAAAAGACAAAGAAATAACTAAAATCATTTCTCTAACTTAATTAGCTTAACATTTTTCTTACCTGAAAGTTTAGAATTTTTTGTCTCTAGTATGTGTTTGTCATAGAAAACAAAGAGAGTGTGCAAGAATTTTTAAAGAAAAAAGCACGTTAGTGTGATTTTCCTACTTGGTTGTAGGAAGCATCTATCAAAACTAATATCACAATATACATTTATTCCTTATAAATGTCTAAATTGTGAATTATGTGAAATAAGAACATCAGCTCCCTTCATTATAAAAATGACTTTCTATACTTGGCAGCATGAAATAGCTATTTTTTTTTTTCTGCTTCTTCTACATTTGCTGTCTAAACCAGATATTTAAACTCTTCTTTACTAAGACCATATTTATATATAACTAACAACTTTATAGTTCTTGCATCATGGGGTGGTATTTATTCATCTTATTGTTTCTGTGGTTCTTTGGCTATCTAAAATTATTTTACATAATAAGTGAGTTTGTAAAAGTCTTTAGGACTGTATCATTTAATAGACATTTTTGTATGTTCATTTTTATTATTTTATCTTGGCTGATTCAATAATTCATTAGGGAGAACTGTTTTTGGAGTTGCTAGCGCAGAGAGGACAAATGACAGAGAATAATCCACCCTGACTAACAACTTTGTTAACAACTATTCAATGAATTTAATCCTTTCTGGAATGCTGCCACCATTTATTTTTTGGCATAGTGACATATACAATTCTGCACCAGTAGTTCTCATGTACACCCAGAAATACTCTTCTAATTTTCAAAGTCCTTGGGAAAATTTAGATGAACTGACCAGAGATTCTACTATAAAAAGAAATAGGATATAACTTTAAAAGTTACAAGTCTGTTATTAAGAGATAAAAGAAGCAAGAGAGAAATTCATGAGGAACTAAAATATACTCATCAAAACTTGTTATTCAGTCTCTCAGTTCCATCTGACTCTGCAACTTCATGGACTGCAGAACACCAGACTCCTCTGTCCTCCACTATTTCCCGGAGTGTGTGCAAAATCATGTCGATTGAATTTGTGATGCTATCTAATCATCTCATCCTCTCCCTCCCCCTTCTCCTTTTTCCTTCCATTTTTCCCAGCAGAAGGGTCTTTTCCAATGAGTTGATTCTTCTCATCAGGTGTCCAAAGTATTGCAGGTTTAGCTTCAGTATGAGTCCTTCCAATGAATATTCAGGGTTGATTTCCTTTAGGATTGAACACTTGATCTTCTTGTAGTCCAATCAAACATTCAGTTCAGTTCAGTTCAGTTGCTCAGTCGTGTCCGACTCTTTGCAACCCCATGAATCGCAGCACGCCAGGCCTCCCTCTCCATCACCAACTCCCGGAGTTCACTCAGACTCACGTCCATCGAGTCCGTGATGCCATCCAGCCATCTCATCCTCTGTTGTCCCCTTCTCCTCCTGCCCCCAATCCCTCTCAGCATCAGAGTCTTTTTCCAATGAGTCAACTCTTCGCATGAGATGGCCAAAGTACTGGAGCTTCAGCTTTAGCATCATTCCTTCCAAAAAAATCCCAGGGCTGATCTCCTTTAGAATGGACTGGTTGGATCTCCTTGTAGTCCAAGGGACTCTCAAGAGTCTTCTCCAACACCACAGTTCAAAAGCATTCGTTCTTCGGTGCTCAGCTTTCTTCACAGTCTAACTCTCACATCCATATGTGACTACTGGAAAAACCATAGCCTTGACTAGATAGACTTTTGCTGGCAAAGTAATGTCTCTGCTTTTGAATATGCTATCTAGGTTGCTCATAACTTTTCTTTCAGTGTAAGCGTCTTTTAATTTCATGGCTGCAGCACCATCTGCAGTGATTTTGGAGCCCCAAAACAATAAAGTCTGACACTGTTTCCCCATCTATTTGCCATGAAGTGATGGGACCAGATGCCATGATCTTCGTTTTCTGAATGTTGAGCTTTAAGTCAGCTTTTTTCACTCTCCTCTTTCACTGTCATCAAGAGGCTTTTTAGTTCCTCTTCACTTTCCGTCATAAGGGTAGTGTCATCTGCATATCTGAGGTTATTGATATTTCTCCCAGCAATCTTGATTCCAGCTTGTGCTTCTTCCAGCCCAGCGTTTCTCATGATGTACTCTGCATAGAAGTTAAATAAGCAGGGTGACAATATACAGGCTTGATGTACTCCTTTTCCTTTTGGAACAAGTCTGTTGTTCCATGTACAGTTCTAAGTGTTGCTTCTTGACCTACATATAGGTTTCCCAAGAGGCAGGTCAGATGGTCTGGTATTCCCATCTCTTTCATAATTTTCACAGTTTCTTGTGATGCACACAGTCAAAGGCTTTGGCATAGTCAACAAAGCAGAAATAGATGTTTTTCTGGAACTCTTTTGCTTTTTCCATGATCCAGCGGATGTTGGCAATTTGATCTCTGGTTCCTCTGCCTTCTCTAAAACCAGCTTGAATATCTGTAATTTCATGGTTCACATATTGCTGAAGCCTGACTTGGAGAATTTTGAGTATTACTTTACTAGCGTGGGAGATGAGTACAATTGCTCAGTAGTTTGAGCATTCTTAGGCATTGCCTTTCTTTTGGATTGGAATGAAAATTGACCTTTTCCAGTCCAGTGGCTACTGCTGAGTTTTCCAAATTTGCTGGCATATTGAGTGCAGCACTTTCACAGCATCATCTTTCAGGATTTGAAATAGCTTAACTGGAATTCCATCACTTCGACTAGCTTTGTTCATAGTGATGCTTTCTAGGGCCTACTTGACTTCACATTCTAGGATGTCTGGCTCCAGGTGAGTGATCACACCACTGTGACTATCTTGGTCATGAAGATCTTTTTTGTACAGTTCTTCTGTGATTCTTGCCACCTCTTCTTAAGATCTTCTGCTTCTGTAAGGTCCATACCATTTCTGTCCTTTATCGAGCCCATCCTTGCATGAAATGTTCCCTTGGTATCTCTAATTTTCTTGAACATATCTCTAGTCTTTCCCCTTCTGTTGTTTTCCTCTATTTCTTTGCATTGATTGCTGAAGAAGGCTTTCTTATCTCTCCTTGCTATTCTTTGGAACTCTGCATTCAGATGCTTATATCTTTCCTTTCCTCCTTTGCTTTTTGCTTCTCTTCTTTTCACAGCTATTAGGCAATCTTAATTTTTATCAATGAATATTGTTCATATAGAGACACTGAGGGACAAATGTTAGTCTCCTCCATTCAAAATACTAAGCTTTTCAAAAATAATTAAGAAGTACTGATTCAAAATTGAAAATTTCACTTGAGTTAGTGTATAGTCGTATGCCACTGAATTTGAGTCAACAGAAATTTGTATGATATACAAATGATGAAACCATACTTAAAGTTTTATGTATTAAAACTTTGCCTAAGAAATATACTTAAAGAAGAAAATAAAGGCTGGATAAATAAAATGGAGTAGTAACTTTTAGACAATTTTTATTTAACTTAAACTTTTTGTCAAGTATTATCAGCAAAGTAAAGTTGTCAATATGTTTAAAAATGCATAAAATTTGACCTACCCTTTGGGTTAACTTGAAGATTTATAAAAACTGACAAACAAAATGCAAGGATTAGAAAATAAAAGTATCCTTAAAGAGCCACAAATACATTTTTATGCCTACTTAAATCTTTAAAATCAAACAGAATTAAAATTAATTCACATATCTTTACTAAGGCCAGATTATATTTGGTTTTGGTGAATAAAAAGCATGTTCAATAAAAGCATTTATTTGCAATGGATCTGAACTTAAGGGTAGGATTCCAATAGGGAGAAATGGAAGAAAAAATATTCAAAGAAGAAAAATATTTTATGACTCAATTCACCAAGTTTTGATGAGGCTTGGTGTATGCGTTGAAAAAAGTTGGGAATTTGGGAGAATGGCATTGAAACATGTATACTGTCATGTAAGAAACAAATCGCCAGTCTATGTTTGATGCAGGACGCAGGATGCTTGGGGCTGGTACACGGGGATGATCCAGAGAGATGATGTGGGGTGGGAGGTGGGAGGGGGGTTCAGGATTGGGAACTCATGTATACCAGTGGCAGATTCATGTCAATGTATGGCAAAACCAATACAGTATTGTAAAGTAAAATAAAGTAAAAATAAAAATTAAAAAATTAAATAACAACAAAAAAAGAAAAAAGTTTGGAAATTTTTAACTGCATTTCTTGCCATAAATTTTGATACATTTACTTTCATTTTATTTTCAAGAAAATCCCTAGATTTGCTTTGTATTTCGCTTTTGATTCAACAGATCATTTTTTACTTACCATGCAAAGGGCTTTCATTTTTCTACTGTTATTAGTGTTGTGTTTATTTCATTGTGCCGTTTATGTTACTTTGACACTTCTGGAACTGTTAAGATGTGCTTTTGTGTGTGCTCTAATATAAAGAGGGCTTCCCTGGTGGTTTAGTGGTAAAGAATCTGCCTACCAATGCCGGAGGTGCAGGTGATGTGGGTTCGATCCCTGGGTCAGGAAGATCCCCTGAAGCAGGTAGTGGGAGTCTACTCTAGTATTCTTGACCAGGAAATGCCGTGGACAAAGAAACCTGGCGGGCTATAGTCCATGGGGTTGCAAAACAGTTGGACATGACTTAGCGACTAAAGAACAACATCTAATGTAAGGGAAGTTCTTACTGTTCCATGAGCATTAGAAAAACTGTATTTTCTTCAGCATTCTTGTATATGTGTGTGTGTGTGTGTGTGTGTGTGTCACATACTTTAGACTTACGGTTTTCCTTTTCTTTAAGATCATCTACATTTAACCTTATGTTATCCACTTAATTGTAAGAAGTACCTTATAATCCCTGTAATCAGAGGGTTTCTATCTGTCTCCCCTTGCATTGCCTGTTATTTCTGTTCTATGAAAGTTGTTGCTTCATTTTGAGGCATAACTAAGAATCACTTTTTATTTACCTTCTTCTAGCACATAATATGTATACAGAAATAAAACAGGCCATAAGAATATTGTTAAATTAGTTTTAACAATGTGAATACATTTATGTACTATGCAATCAGTGAAAACTAAATATCACTATCATCCAAGAAGCCCCTTGGCCCTTCCTAGTCACTAACCACTCTCTTTGGGTACACCAGGTTTGAAAATCAAGTTTAGCTTTTCCTATTTTTCAACTTTACATAAACAGAATTATGTCATTTTTCTCAACTAATATGATGTTTATAGGATTTGCCCATATTTCATACAGCAGTAATTTGTTTATTGTCATTGGAGATAGAATATTCCACTAATTTCTGACATTGAGTTGGACTGCTCAGATTCTCCTTCAGGGATGACTAGCTGCCCAGATATTAGGAGCATTATCTGCAAATGGCCTCCAGCTGTCTTCTTCTACATGTTCTGTTTCAGTTGCAGAGGATTTTCTCCTGTTTGCACTTCCTGGCACAGTCTACATCTGGTTATGAGTGTAACAGATGTTACATAGTTCTAGCTATTTCAATCCAAGTTAGACAGCTGTGATGGACAATCTTCATGATCAAGATCCCTACCTATTTCTCACTGGGGCTTTGTTGGTCCTGCATCAAAGTTCTATTTCTCCTTATGATCAATCAGTACCTATTTTCCCTTCTCTTCTCAAACATTGATCCTTAAATATCCTGAACTCTGAGCTCCATCTCAGAATCTTCCTCCAGAGAATTCAGTCTTTGATACCATTATAGGAGAAGACTACAGAAGGATGTTTTGGTTTTCTTCAATTATTGATTACTACTAGTACTCTTGCCTGGACAATCCCATGGATGGAGAAGCCTGGTAGGCTGCAGTCCATGGGGTTGCTAAGAGTTGGACACGACTGAGCATCTTCACTTTAACTTTTCACTTTCATGCATTGGAGAAGGAAATTGCAACTGACTCCAGTGTTCTTGCCTGGAGAATCCCAGGGACGGGGGAGCTGGTGGGCTGCTGTCTATGGGGTCTTACAGAGTCGGACACAACTGAAGCAACTTAGCAGCAGCAGGAATACTCTAATAGGATTGTTTTGAGTACAGTTCTAGGAGTGGGGTTGTTGGATAATATATATTTTTTTTCCTCAAGGTTAGTAAATGTATTTTTATTAAATGTTACACCAGTTTACTAGTGGTGGATGAGAATTCCAGTTACTAAACTTCTTCACCAAATCTTAGTATTCTCAGTCATTTATATTTTAGCCTTTTTAGTGAATGAGTAGTGGTATCTCACAGAGATTTTTAATTAATATTTTTGTAATGACTAGTGCCATTCAGCACATTTTCAAATGTATACTGAACGTGTACTGGATATTTGTGTACAAATGTGTGTGTGTGTGTGTGTGTGTGTGTGTTCGTGTGCGCTCAGTCATGTCTGACTGCTTGAAGCCCCATCGACTGTAGTCCACAAGGCTTCTAAGAATACTGGAATATGTTGCCATTTCCTACTCTTGGGGTTCTTCCCGACCCAGGGATTGAATCCACATCACCTGCGTTCTCCTGCACTGGTAGGAGGATTCTCTACCATGGATGCCACCTAGGAAGCCATATATATGGCTTCCTTGGGGGCTGCAATATGGTAGACCTGGATTCAATCCCTGAGTTGGGAAGATCCCCTGGAGGAGGCCATGGCAACCCACCCCAGTATTCTTGCCTAGAGAATCCTCATGGACAGAAGAGCCTGGTGAGCTACAGTCCATTCCATCCCAGAGTCATACATGACAGCAATTAAGCACAGTGCTTCTCTGGTGGCTCAGACAGTAAAAAATCTGCTTGCAATGCAGTATTCCTGGGTTTGATCCCTGGGTGAGGAAGATCCCCTAAAAGCCAAACTGATAAGTAATGTGTGTATAGACACATTATGTAACAGGTATGTTTTATTTTTTTTATTGAAATATAGTTGACTAACAATATTATATTAGTTTTAGGAGTACAACGTAGTGGTTAGATAATTTTATAGATTATACTCCTATTGAACTGTTACAAAATACTGGCTATATTTTCTATGCTCTCTATTACATCATTGTGAGTTACTTTTTTCATACCTTGTAGTTTGGACCCCTTGATCGTCTTCACCAATCTTGTCCCTTTTCCTATACCTCTTTCTGCTGGTAACCATTAGCTTGTTCTCTGTATCGGAGTCTGCTTATGTTCTGTTATATTCATTTGCTTTATTTTTTAGATTCATGTGTAAGTGAAAATGTGCACAGTTTGTCTTTCTCTGACTTATTTCACTAAGCATAATACCCTCCAGGTCCAAGCATATTGCAAATGGCAAATTTTCATATTTATATGGCTGAATAATATTCTTTTGTGTGTATATTCTTCATCTTATTTATCCTTTCATCTGTTGCTGGACACTTAGGGTGCTTTAGGCAACCCACTCCAGTGTTCTTGCCTGGAGAATCCCAGGGATAGGGGAGCCTGGTAAGCTGCTGTCTATGGGGTCGCACAGAGTCAGACACGACTGAAGTGACAGCAGCATCAGTGTACATAATGCTACTATGAACACTGAAATGCATTTTTTTGAGTTAATGTTTTTTCTTTAATTCAGATATGTACCCAGGAGTGAAACTGCTGGATCATTTTCATTTCTTTTATTTTCCCTTGTGGCTACATCAATTTACAATTCCACCAACCATATGCTAGGATTCCCTTTACTCCACAACTTCATCAACACTTGTTATTTACTGTCCTTTTTTTCAATAGTAATTTTGACAAGATTGAGGTGATATTTTACTGTGGTTTTCATTTGCATTTCTCTGATGATTAGTGATGGTGACCATCTTTTCATGTCCTTGTTGGCTATCTGCATATCTTCTTTGGGAAAATGCCTATTCAGATCTCTATATTTTTAACTGGGCTTTCTTTTTTCTTTTTGCTCTTGAATTGTATGATTTATTTATATATTTGATATCAACCTCTTATTAGACATTATTTACATTCTTCCATTCATTAGATTGCATTTTTGTTTTGTTTATGGTTTCCTTTGTATGAAAAGTTTTTAAATTTGATTAGGTCTTCTTTTTTTTTTTTTTGCTCTTGTTTACCATACCTAAGAAGATAGATACAAAATGAAATTGCTAATTCCAATGTCAGACAGTGTACTGCCTATATTTTACTTCTAGGAAATTTATTTATCATCAATATATTTTTGAAATCCATTTCATTTTGTACTTCTTAATCAAAATTCCATTATTTACCCACTGCTTTGTAGTACAACCTTTCTCATAATGAAATTGACCATGTCTGTGGCTTTCTAACTCTTTGACTGGGTTATTTTCCTATCCTACTGCAATGTTATGTAAATTAATGACTAATTATATTACTGCTTCAGGTTTTTTAAAGATCCTCCTGGCTATTTTTGGACATATATATTTTATATATAAATTTTAGTAAACTTTTCAATTTCAGTAAAAAGAAGCTGCTTATATCTTGATTGTTTGAGGGGAAATGATATAGCATAAAATTAATAAATTAAATCTTTGAAAATGCTATACTTCTCCTTTTTTAAGCTTTTAACATTTTCTCTGAATATAATTTTATATTTTTAATCCAGATATTAGAAATTAGATTTATTCTTTAGTTATCTGTTGTGTTTGATTAGCTTATAAATGTGATGTAAAAACATTGGCTAATTTAATACATTGACCTGTACCTAGAGAAAATTAAGAAATTCATTTATTATTCTTAATAATTTCACGCTTAGTCTTGTCTGATTCTTTGTAACCCCATGGACTATAGTCCACCAGGCTCCACTATTCATGAAATTTTCTAGGCAAGAATACTGGGGTGGATGCCATTTCCTTCTCCAAAGGACTTGCCTGACCCAGGGATCAAGCGCACATCTCTTGCATTTCCTGCTCTGAAGGCAGATTCTTTACCACTGAGCCACCTGGGAGTACCACTTTACCTGTCTCCTGAGAAATCTTTTTTAAGATCAAGGGGCAATAGTTAGAACTAGACATGGAACAGTTGACTAGTTTGACAGTGCCAAATTTAATTTATATGTCACCTGCTTATTTAATTTATATGCAGTGTACATCATGTGAAATGCCATGCTGAATGAATCACAATCTGAAATTAAGATTGCCGGGAGAAATATCAGCAACGTCAGATATGCAGGTGATACCACTCTCACGGCAGAGATTGGAAGATCTAAAGAGCCTCTTGATGGGGGTGAAAGAGGAGAGAAAAAAGCTGGTTTAAAACTCAACATTAAAAAAGCTAAGACCATGACATCTGGTCCTATCACTCCATGTCAAATAGAAGGGGAAAAGTGGAAATGATGACAGGTTTTATTTTCCTTAGGCTCCAAAATCAATGTAGGTGGTGACTGCTGTCATGAAATTAAAAGATACTTTCTTCTAAGAAGGAAAACTATGACGAACCTAGACAATTTTTTAAAAAGCAGAGAAATCGCTTTGCAGAAAAAGGTCCATATAGTCAAAGCTATGATTTTTCCAGTAATCATGTATGGATGTGAGAGTTGGACCATAAAGATGATTGAGAGTTGAAGAACTGATCTTTTTGAATTGTGGTGTTGGAGAAGATTCTTGAGAGTCTCCTGGACAGCAAGGAGACCAAACTGTTTAACCCAAAGGAAATCCATGCTGAAGATTCATTGGAATGACTGATGTTGAAGCTGAGGCTACAGTATTTTAGCCACATGATGTGAAGAGCTGACTCATTGGAAAGGACCTAATTCTGGGAAAGATTAAACACCAAAGGAGACATGGGTGGCAGAATATGAGATGGTTAGATAACATCACCAACCCAGTGGACATGAATTTGAGCTAACTCTGGGAAATAATGAGGGACAGAGGAGCCTGGCGTACTATAGTTCATGGGTTCACAAAGAGTCAGATATGACTTAGTGACTGAGCAACAGCAATAACAAATTCCTAATAATTATCTATAAAATCTTTTAGATATTTTGTATTTTTATCATGCATAATCATTTTATCTGTGGATAATAAGTTGTGCTTTTTTCCAATATATAGATCTTTTGGTTCTCTTCTATTGTTCTGAAAAGAACTCAGGTACAACACTGACTAGAAGTAATGACAGCTACTTGTCTCTTTTGCAATCTCTGAAAGAAAGACTTAAATCATTCACAATTAATGTAGTGTTTACTGTAAGTTATTTGCAGGTAATCTTAGGCAAATCAAGGATTTTCTTCCTATTTATAAATTATTATTCCTTTCTATTATGAATCAATTTTGAATTTAAACAAATGCTTTTATTACTACTATTGAGATAGTTGTATGATTTTCCTCTTTATTATCTGTTAATGAGATGAGTTACATTTATTGGCCATTATAGTACATACTCTTATATATTGTTGAATTTAGTTCCATTTCTGCCTAAGATGTAGACATCTAGAAAGACCATTGCTCTGATCTTAACAATAACAGAAATCTGAATGCACTGAAAAATAATAATTTTCTTGAGCCCATCAGAGAGCTAAAGTAAACCAGTAGTCTGGACCCTTAGAAGGGACACTTTAATGAATGCCAATACATGAGGACTGGTTCACCTGGGGCAACATAAGAGAGCCAGAAGCACTGGCCATAATACACATGTGCTGTACTTAGTTGCTCAGTCATGTCCAATTCTGCACTCTGCCAGGCTCCTCTGTCCATGGAGATTCCCCAGACAAGAATACTGGAGTGGTTGCCAGATCCTCCTCCAGGGGATGTTCCCAACCCAGGGACTGAACCCAGGTCTCCCGCATGGCAGGCAGATTCTTAACCATCTGAGCCACCAGGGAAGCCCATCATATGAATAGTTAAGATTAAATCAAATATGATTTTAATGCAAAACTAAGGATTTTATAAAATTCTAAATATTCTGAAGTTAACTGACTAGTTACTATCATGATCACCTAGTTAGTGATGGTCTTATATAAATTCAGTGACTAGGTCTTTTCACAATTCTATGGTGCATCCGCCCTTAATTCCAAATATCTATTGCTGAAATAATCACTATCTAAAGTCTAACAATTGAATACTTTTGTGTGTTGATGAAGGCACAGTGGAGTAAAGGAGAAGGTACTATTTCTGAGCTAGAAACAATTTCATTGTTGCTGGGTGTATTTTTATTAGAATAGATCATTTTATTAGTGTATACTATGAATGCTGTTCCAGTGTACTTGAAATAAAAGCTGCAGTATTTAGTGGTTGCATTATTAAAGTTCTTTAACCTACATGAATTGGGATATGATTGCTCAATAATAAATAAGAAAAGTTTCCTCTAAAAATGCAATCACTAAAAATTTAGCTGAATTTCACTGAACTATGAAGACTTTTAATTTTAAAAATAGGCCAAGAATGTCTCAAGATTAGATTTTAATAAAGGATTGCAAATACCACATTCCTTTAAATTTTGATACAGCTAGCAAAACTGTAAGAATCTGAAAATGAAGAATATTTCCAAAGACAGCTTTCTGATTGCTTGCAAACATGCAAGTAAGATAAGTCTTGTCCTGAATTAATTTAAAAATCTTAGAAGGTATCTCATTTTAACTGTATCTGTCCCCTTATTTATATTTATCATTACACAATTCTTCTAATGTATGGCTCAAAGGAGGGTATATAACTTTCCAATATAATTGAAATAAATTTTGTATAACAAATTTGACATTATTTTTAGCCAGTGCTTTACAGAGCAAAATGCACTGAAGTTCCCCAAAAGATGACAACCCCAGACAGTTCATTCAAACTATTATGAAAAATATACTAGTTGTTCCTGGTTCTAGACTCCATAGTTATGACATCTAGTTTAGAGAAATAAGGCTACTTGAATCTTGAACACCTCAGATATTTGTACTGATTATGAACCTCAGTTCAGTTCAGTTCAGTCGCTCAGTTGTGTCCGACTCTTTGCGACCCCATGAATCGCAGCACACCAGGCCTCCCTGTCCATCACCATCTTCCGAAGTTCACTCAGACTCATGTCCATAGAGTCCGTGATGCCATCCAGCCATCCCATCCTTGGTCATCCCCTTCTCCTCCTGCCCCCAATCCCTCCCAGCATCAGTCTTTTCCAATGAGTCAACTCTTCGCATGAGGTGGCCAAGTACTGAAGCTACCTACTAGTAGAATATATAGTGGTTCTACCATAACTCCCCAAATATTGAACTTCTTTGGCTCAGTAAAATCTCTTTTATTGACACACCAAAATTATCCCCCTGTATCTTCAACTGCTATTGTACAATCATCTCTAAATTTCTCCCTGTCCTTTCAAGTTTATTTAACTAGACCACTAACTGTTCCATGTCTTATTAATAATTTTAACATGAATGTGAGTTTTGTTCAACAAAAGAGTAGAGAACATAAACATCAGAACTCTTAAGGTGAGAGAACTCTAAAACGTGAAATCTATGTTTAATTTTTGACAAAATTGATGGGAAATGGAGCACAGAAGGATGATTAGAGAAGCACTCTTTTACTTATTCTGCTTGTGGGAAGCAGGGGACAAATTTAACAGGGATTCACACAAATGAGCCATGTTGGAAGAATGCCCTTTCTCTGGATAGCAGAGAAGGAGAAATCCTGATTACGCACTACTCCATACTTTCCTTTCCATACTTTCTTCAACACATGGCTTAAGAAAACCCAATGCATTTAATGATTAATTAAGGGGGAAAAAAGAACTAGTCCATAAGGGGAAATGTTGGTGAATTTCTGCAAACTTTATTAATATTCATCAGAATAATATTTCATAAAGTAAATGAAAATTGGAGCCAAATAATGTCCTAGAGGAAGAAAAGGAAGAAGAAAGAGAAGGAATAAATGAAGGAAGTGAGGGAGGAGAGGGAGAAAGATGAGAGAAAGGAGACAGAGGAAAAGAAAAGGCCTTAATGTTAATTTTGTGTGTCAACTTGGATGGACCATGGTACCTAGATATCTGGCCAAACACCAATTTGAGTGTTGTTTAGCAGTAGTTTTCAGATGAGATTAACCTTAAAATCAGTAGACTTTGAGTATAGAAGATTACTCTCTATAAGTGGGCCCCATCCAATTAGTTGAGGGCCTTAAGAGAAAAGACTAGTTGCTGGAGAAAGAAAGAATTCTGCCTTCAGACTGTCTTTGAACTTCGCTACCGTATCAACTCTTCCTTGGGTCTCCAGGCTCCTTGCAAATTTTGGACTTGCCAGCCTCCAGAATCACATGAATCAATTCCTTAAATTAAATCTCTCCCTTTTTCTCCCCATGTATGCATACACCCATGTACTCTCACACATACACCCACATGTATATATGCACACATGTATACATTTATATGAAAGGAGAAAGAATGAAAGAAAAAGAGAAAAAGAAACATACACAAAGCTCTGTTATATGATACACTTAAAACAATACATTCTGTTATTGAATTGGATTTTTATTTTTGTCTCCAACTTCAATGAAATGAAAAATACTCTATGCACACAAAGAAAATAGTCTAAATAAGGCTGATCTTATTTAGTCTATCAATTACTTGTTTACAAGAGAATGCCCCACTTTTTAGAATTTTGTATCATGTAAAAGTGATTGATTTGCAGTTCAGGTGATTATAAGGTCACTGGTTGGTCTGAAAATATGTTTTGGCAATATAAAATATTCCAACATTGCCTTATTTCTAGCTTGATAAAACTGGAACTGAAAAGATGGATATTACTTCAACAACAGAGGGTTTTTCAGAGTAAATATGAAACTTGTGAAAGGAAAGTGATGGATTAGATAATACCTTAGGCCTCTTGTCAGCAAACATTGTTTTTTGTTTTTTTTTTCGCATGACATGTACACATTTGGTTAGAATAATTTTAATCCTCAGTTAGAAAACCTTGATTTTATTGCAGTGATTTTTATTAAAAAATAAATGACTTTTAACTCCATTTCAGGAGGGGTAGGATATTTATGGGGAAAGAGCTTTAAGAAGGCTCAAGGGGAAATGTCAGTAACTGCTTAAGAAGAATGGAAATGTCATTTTGCATTAAAAAAACAACAACACAAAACATGACTTTGCTGTGAAATTCACAAAACCTTTTATGGCAAGGAAAAAACTTAACTTGATTAAGTGGCACCAGACAGAGATGTATATCAAATCATAACTACAATGCCTATCAGAGAAATGTTCATGACATCCAGGGAAGACAAGGCCTTTAATATCGCAGTGCTGTTTGTACTTGTCTTTGAGTGGAAATATACCACAAGGACTACAACATTAAACTCTGTCAATTCTTGAATTTCAATTGTCTGCATGAGTAAGCATCATTTCCTAATAATAGCTAGAAATACTGTTTTCAGTTGTAAACATTTTTCCTTTAGATGGAAAAAATACTATTTATGTCCTTAAGAAATATGAACACCCATTGCAAATTCCACTTCCCCTAAAGCTTAGTAATATCAAGACAAAATTTATGAGCCATTTCATGTAACAGTAAATGAGTGCTTTTCTCGTCATATGCACTGAATACTTACCTGTTGAGTGAATTAATAAGTATAGGGCAAATGTTTTTAAATAAAATTTTAAATTTTTATTCATTTATGTATCATATATTTTTTGCAGTATTTCACTGTCACAATACAATTGAATGCAAAGTACATCTCTGATTGCTATATTCAGGAGGCCCTCATCAAGTATTTTTTTCAGGGAATATTATTGCAGGCTGTCCTACTGCAAATTGTACCTATTGTAGCATTAATTTTAAGAATATTACTTTAAAAAATGCTTTACTTATACTTTTTTATTAGCATGTAGTTTATTTACAATGTTGTGTTAGTTTCAGATGTCCTGCAAAGTGATTCAGTTACATAATCACATGTATCCACTCTTTTTTAGATTCTTTTCCGTTATAGGTTGTTACGGAGTATTGAGTAGAGTTCCCTGTGCTATACAGTATGTTCTCATTAGTTATCAGTTTTTTATATAGTATGCATATATGTAAGTCCCAGTATCCCAATTTGTCTCTCCCCTTCTTCTAGTGCATTAACCATAAGATTGCTTTCTACATCTGTAACTCTATTTCTGTTTTGTAGATAAGTTCTTTTGTATGATTTTTTAGCTTCCACATATAAGCAGTATCCTATGATGTTTGTGTTTCTCTCTCTGACTTCACTCCATATGATAACCTCTAGGTCCATCCATGTCGTTGCGAATATATTCTTTCTTTCTTTCTTATGGCTGAGTAATATTCCATTCTATGTAAGAACCATATCTTCTTTACCCACAGAATATTACTTGAAAAACAAAAGTAGCAATTTGAGGCAAGAATAGTAGGAGTAAGTGTTACCATCCCAGTTGACTTGAAGAGCAAACTTCACCCTTGGGGTGCCTGGTTCAGTATGCTGCTGCTGCTGCTGCTGCTAAGTCGTTTCAGTTGTGTCTGACTCTGTGCGACCCCATAGACGGCAGCCCACCAGGCTCCCCCGTCCCTGGGATTCTCCAGGCAAGGACACTAGAGTGGGTTGCCATTTCCTTTTCCAATGCAGGAAAGGGAGAAGTGAAAATGAAGTCACTCAGTCATGTCTGACTCCTAGCGACCCCATGGAGTGCAGCCTTCCAGGCTCCTCTGTCCATGGGATTTTCCAGGCAAGAGTACTGAAGTGGGGTGCCATTGCCTTCTCCATGGTTCAGTATAGAAAGATGCAACAATGTGACCTGTGTGCTTGGTACATTAACACAACACCAGAATAAAGAGAAATGAGCCTTTGGTGCTAACAAAAGGAATAGGAAACAAAAGGAAATAGGGCTTCCCTATTGTAGCTCATGTGGTAAAGAATCTGCCTGCAATGCAGGAGACCTGAGTTCAAATCCCAGGTTGGGAAGATACCCTGGAGAAGGAATGGCAACCCACTTCAGTATCCTTGCTGGGAAAATCTCATGGACAGAGAACCCTGACAGGCTACAGTCCGTGGAGTCACAGAGTCAGACACAACTGAGCGACCAGCACTACTACTACTAAAAGAATTGAATATATGCTTTCATATTTGAGAACATTTTTATATGCTTGAAAAGAAAATAATTTATGCATAATATGTGCCATGTTCATGTCCTTTATAACTGCTAATATAAAATTCCCAATAGAAAAAAACTGAAATAGAGGTCTAGGGCTATTTTGGCACTTCATGTGCCAGGGATCTCAAGTCCTTCTATTTTGAAGCACTATTATGTGTGTCTTCGGAGAAGGAAATGGCAACCTAAGCTAGCATTCTTGCTTGGAAATCCCATGGACAGAGGGGCCTGGTGGGCTGAAGTCCATGGGATCACAAAGAGTCAGACAAGTTTTAGTGACTAAGAAACAGCAATATTGGTCACATTCCAGATAGTAGGAAGGGTAGCTACAGAAAGCCATATGCCAGTCATATCAACAAAGACACTAGAGACTGACACGCTATAGTTCTGTGCACACATCATTGTGGGAAACATCATGGAGACAGATATACCTGCCAAGATGGCCGGAAAATGCAGTCTTTGTTATCGCTGTTCAAATGTTCTGCTAGCATATATATAAGTTCAGAAGAAGAAAGGGATCATAGACTCTGAAATAACTTGTTTTTCTGTTTATTTTTTCTAGAGATACTGATAATAAGTTTGTGAATATCATTTTGAAGATTATTTATATACCAACTTCATTTATCCAGTCATGAACTTCTCCAGGGACTTGTTTTAAATGTCATGTTTTTTCTCAGATCAGAGTGATGTGCATTAGTCTTAACCCATGTTCAAAAAATTTATTGAATTTCATTGACTTCTGTTGTTAATTTTTAAATAAAAGTTTTATGTATGCATGATATATAATATTCACAAAAATGTAAGGTAATAAATGGAAAGTGAAGCATTACTTTTATCTTATACTTAAATTTTACATTTGATGTACATTGTTGTTTATCTGCTAAGTTGTGTCTGGCTCAGAGGTTAAAGCGTCTGCCTCCAATGCAGGAGACCCGGGTTCTATCCCTGGGTTGGGAAGATCCCCTGGAGAAGGAAATGGTAATCCACTCCAGTATTCTTGCCTGGAGAATCCCATGGATGGAGAAGCCTAGTAGGTTACAGTCCACGGGGTCGCAAAGAGTCGGACACGACTGAGCGCCTTCACCTCACCTCATTTGTGACCCCATGAACTCTAGCTGGCCAGACTTCTCTGTTCATGGGTTCTCCCAGGCAAGAATAATGGAGTGTTTTGACTGAGCGACTGAACTGACTGAACGGAACTTGCTATTTCCTTCTCCAGAGGATTGTCCCAAGTCTCCTGCATTGGAGGTGGATTCTCTACCACTGAGCCAGCCAGGAAGCCCCTTATTGATCTATGGTTGATTTAAAATACTTTATTAATTTCAGGTGTACACTATAGAGATTCAGTATTTTTATAATTTATACTTCAAGTTATTGCAAAATAATAGCTTATATTTCCTTGTGCTGTGTGACATATCCTTGTTCCTTATTCATTTTACATAATAGTTTGTGTCTCTTAATCCCATACTCTTATCTCACCCCTCCCCACTAGTAGCCACTAGTTTGTCCTCTACATCAGAAACATTGGTTTTAACTCTTCATATTTCTGTTTTGTTCTTATATCAAACTCCAAATACTATGTATACTTATGAGAGACAGGAAACTTGTTTGGTCAAAACTAATGCTCATCTCACCATTGCAACCAGAGTCTCTATATTACAATTTAATCTTTAACCCTTCTGCTATATTGTTGTAGATTGGGTTTTCTAGTAAGCAGATTCTGGGAGGGAGATTTTGAGTAGCAAGTTTATTAGGAGGTGCTCTGATGAGCAAAACCTGTCATAGAAGGGAAGGAAGAAAGGATGGCAGAGGAGAAGACTAGGTTGTCATGAAAGCTGGAACAGAAGCCCTGGAAGACTGAGAGCTCCCAAGTGGAGTGGCGTTGAGTTTATTTAGTTCAGGCATTGACTTACACCTGCATTAACCAATCACTGAATGCAAGTCACTCCCTAGAAAGATATGTGACCCAAGGTAGGATGACTCTTTCTTGTAAAGGGCGGTTCTTGGAGTTTGGCAGCAGCTGATGACTACCAGAGGGTGATGTGTTCTTCAGTGTTGAGGCAGAATCTAAGCAAGTCTCCACTGTGCCTCATAATTTTAACTAAGGAATAAAGCCTTCAGTTTTGTTCCCTGATCTTTTCATTGTATTTCCTGACTCTTAATAAATGTCTTCAACATAAGGCTGTATTTTCTTTCACATAAACCAAGACAAGTAAGTGATCAATGGTAATCAGAAACATAGGCACCTTGCATTCTTCAGTTCTTTCGTCCATTGCACTGGTTTCCATGTCCTAGATTGTTTTATGTCCAAAGTGGATGTTAGAACTCCATTCCATCTTATTTCAGGCAACAGAAAGAAAGGGCCTAAAAGTGTATCCCAACTGAAGACTCTTTACCTGACAAATTGTTCTAAAGGATTTGGGGAATAGACACGATCACATAGCACATTTAGCATTAAAAAAGACCACAGAATGTCCAGTTTAAATTGAGTATACTGCAATACTGAAATACCTTTGGATCTATTAACTGAGGAAGAAGAGGACATTGAATATGAGAAACTAATAGTCTCTCTCTCTATATATATATGTGTATATATATGTACGTGTGTATATATATATATATACACACATACACACATATGTGTGTTCATATATTCATATATAATTTTCTTTAGCTCTAGCAAACAACAATAATCAAACATTTGTTCTAATTCAAGTGTTGTTCTTAATTATGTGATAATTGAATAACTACTTTAAATGTTATATTTGATATAACTGCATACCATGGATGAAGAAAGGACTTCCTTGGTGTTTTAGACAGTAAAGTGTCTGCCTACAATGTGGGAGACCTGGGTTTGATCCCTGAGTTGGGACGATCCCCTGGAGAAGGAAGTGGCAACCCACTCCAGTACTCTTGCCTGGAAAATCCCATGGACAGAGCATGGTAAGCTACAGTCCATGGGGTGGCAGAGTCAGACATGACTGAGCAACTTCACTTTCTTTCTTTTCTTATAGATGAAAAGTAGTTTAAAAGCATGGTGTTCTATTGAGTTGGCCAAAAATTTGTTCAGGTTTTTCTGTAGTATCTGTTGGCCAACCCAACAGAATTTGTCCACCCCAATATGTACCTCTGTTTGAAGCCTCTGTATTTAGGAAGAAAATGCTTTCTGAAGCTCTACCAACCAGGTGACTTAAATTACAGGAGAAATATCCAGAAATAAAAATAATAATAATCCCTACTGTCAGAAAATTTCAAATCTAAAGGTATAAAATGTTAGAGAGTGTTAAAATATTCTACTGTGGTGAACTGGGAGGGTGTATACAAAGTATCCTTGCCTAAAAATTGCCTGTGAATAAATATATTTTAAGATTTAAAAAAAGGATATTACCCCAAAGAGGAAAAGTTATCAAAAATAATTTTCAGAATGTACATTCCTTTACTTAAGACAATGTTATTGCTGTTCAATAACTGTAAGATTAGCTACTGTTTAAGCACAATAAGGAAAAATTGAAAAATTCAACTGTGTTTAGAAAATTTGGCAAGGAGTAAAAGAACTATCTGCTGAAAGGAAATGCCATCAGCATTTCTTATTAATTAAAATACAATGCAGTAAAATACTATGTACCTTTTATCATTGATTTTTTAATTCACTGATAGTTCCTAAGTCAGAAAATTTCTCATGGTTATAATATTATGAATTTTTGTCAGCTAAAAAGTGAGGAATATAAAATAAGAACATGTTCCAAGGAAAGGGTTAAATAAAGTATAGAACAATAAAAGTTGAATAAAGAACTGAATAAAGTAATTCAAAATAAATAAAATTCAATTTATTCAACTAAAGAATTGAATACAAGTTGAATAAGAGTTGAATAAAGTATAGAGCAATAAAAAAACTAGAAATTTAACTTTTGAAGAAGGAATGATTTAATAAATCTTTGAATATATGAAGGGATTTTTGAAAGTATGGTAATCAATATTTTTATTATATTGAAGACAGAACAAAAGAAACTAAGCTTAATATTAAGCATGATGGATTTGAGTTAGCAAGTTGTAAAGTATTTTCTGACAGTGAGAAATTTGTAGTGAATCTCTTTAAAACAAAAATGGGTCCTTGCTATTTTCTTATTCTTTATGCATTGCCAGATGATTGAAAAACTGGGTGATATGATCCATTTTTACACTTATGATATCATTATATAAAATATGGATTGTGTATAAATATCTCACTAAAACCTCTCCCCAGAAGTTAAAATAACTATTTAGAGAAGAAAGCTTGTATTAAAATGACTTGGAATGATATGAGGAATCTATTTGATATGGTCCACTCTAAGTATATCATTTGAAAATTTGGACCATAAACAGAGCTAGGAAGAGAAGGACACTGAACAAGAAAGCTAAAAGGATGCAGTCTTCAATGTGCTTTTAAAAAGTTGTTCAATATTTTACAGTTAACCCTTTTAACTGGAGTATCATTGATTTACAATGTTGTGTTAGTTTCCGCTGCACAACAAAGTAAAGCAGTTATATATACACGTGTAAACCCTCCCTCTTCAGCCTCCCTCCCGCCTCCTCATCCCACCTACACAGGTCATCGCAGCACTGAGTTATATATACAGCACTGAGTTATATATACAGCACTGAGTTATATATACAGCACTGAGTTATATATACACGTGTAAACCCTTCCTCTTCAGCCTCCCTCCCGCCTCCTCATCTCACCTACCATAGGTCATCGCAGCACTGAGTTGGGCTCCCTGTGCTGTACAGCAGCTCCCCACTGACCATCTATTTTACACATGGTAGTGTATATATGTCAGTGATACTCTCTCAATTTGTCCCAACCTTCCCTTCCCTCCCCTCCGTATCCAGATGACTGTCAATTAAAAAATGTTTACTAATGCAGAGATTACAATAGTACAGCATTCATCACATAAAAACCTGTATCTTTTACTAGTGAATTCATGATTCATGGTTTCTTCTAAGCAAATCAGACACTCTTAAGAATAAAACAAAATTTACTTTTCCAAAGATGTTTCATGTGCAACCACCCATCAGGAAGGGGATTCGTTACACCACTCTATGATGTCAACTTCCACACAGGCCTCCAAACTTGATTAAATGCTCTAAAAGCAGAATAGTTTGGAGCAAACCTCTTTAGCTGTAAGTTTCAGTAGTAAAAATGATAGGATGAAGTTTACTATTATTCATCTAACTTAGTTTTTAAAATAGCTTTTTTAAAAACCAAGTTTCATTTAATGGAAAGGATCTTTTATCTGAGTCACTGAGGGTAGAATAGGCTGGATGTATATAAAGGACAAGAAAATATCTCTTTTTAAGACTAGTAGTCCAAATTAACTTAGTTTAAACTGATAATAAATTTAAAAACTAACTAAAGTTTGAAGACTGTAAATTGGAATCTTTAAAATATCTGCACATATCATAATTGCATGAAGCATATTTTTCAGACTGCCAGCAAAAAATCATTTTGTTTATCTTCCTCAGGCTAAGACTTTTTTCTTTTGGTTAGGAAAATTCTCATAAGCTTCCCATTCTGACTTAAAGAGCTTTCATGAGATTTAGGCTTTGAGCATGATCGAAGATGCAAGAGACTGGATTTTAGCTGTCCTTGATAATTACTTCTGAAAAGCAATGACTAATTCTATCAGCTTTCTGAAAAGGGTATAAATCTTGATACTAGCAGATATTTTGTGTGCTGAAAAAACTAGAGAAAGAAAATCATCTACTTTTTGTGTATTTAGATTGCTCACCTGCATTCATGCATTTTTCCAGTTTGTATCTGTAAACATAAGCATGATGAATAAAGTTCATTTAATTTTAAACGCTTACAACAATGCTGTAGTCTTCAGGATTCAATTAACTCTTGGATTTGAAAGGACTTAGAAAATAAGTCTTGTTTAAAAATTACTAGAAAGGGAAGCAAGTGCAAAATAATGTCACTGTTGAAAGTATGAGGGACAAAACAAGGAAATAGAACATTGGTAAGGTTCATGGAAACCTGTCAAGGCTCACTTTGGTTTATTTAGGAATGAAAATATATCTTCATTTAACTATCAAATATATTAAAATAGCATGCCTGATTCTTGTCTATAGTTGACATGGAGGGAGTGTCTACTATTCATTAATTCTTTGAAATGTTTCTAAAACAAGTAGCTTGAGAAAAATGTAGTCAAATAAAACACATTCTTTTTACATATTCCTTAGACAGGGTGCATGTGTGTGTGCTCACTCTTTTCAGTTGTGTCCAACTCTTTGTGACTCCATGAAATGTAGCCCACCAGCTCCTCTGTGCATGGAATTCCCCAGACAGGTATACTGGAGTGGGTTACCATGTCCTCCTCCAGGGGATCTTCTCCATCCAGAAACAAAACCTGGGTCTCCTGCATTGGCAGGCAAGTTCTTTATGGCTGAGCCACCAGGGAAGCTTTTATCTGACTGTATTCAACTGATTCATATTTTAATGACATATTATAGGAAATGGGGTAAAGTAGTGAAAAACAATACAAAAATCCTCCTTTCCTAGATTTTTGAATGAAGATAATTTTGAGATGGAGAATTTAGGAAAATTATGGAGATAACAAAATTCAAAATGATCCAGCAAGAAAGACTCATGCAAAATCTGTCAAGGGTTTGAAATGTTTACAGACGTGTGAAGGGAATTATGGGCTTCCCAGGTGGCTCAGCACTGAAGAATCCGCCTGTATTGCAGGAGCCGCATGAGATGTGGGTTTGATCCCTGGGTTGGGAAGATTCCCTGGAGGAGGTCATGGCAACCCACTCCAGTATTCTTGCCTAGAGAATCCCATGGACAGAGAAGCTTGGCAGGCTACAGTCTATGGGGTTGCAAAGAGTAGGACACTACTCGGAGACTTAACATTCACACACAAAGGGAATTATACTTAAATTCTCTACAATAGTGCTTTGCAAAATTTTTACATTCTGACATGCTTTATGACCAACCTAGACAGCATATTAAAAAGCAGAGACATTACTTTGTCAACAAAAGTCTGTCTAGTCAAGGCTGTGGTTTTCCCAGTAGTCATATACGGATGTGAGAGTTGGACTAAAAAGAAAGCTGAGTGCTGATGCTTTTGAACTGTGGTGTTGAAGAAGGCTCTTGAGAGACCCTTGGACTGAAAGGAGATCCAACCAGTCAATCCTAAGGGAGATTGGTCCTGATTGTTCATTGGAAGGACTGATGTTGAAGCTGAGACTCCAATACTTTGGCCACCTGATGCGAACAGTTGACTCACTTGAAAAGACCCTGTTGCTGGGAAAGATTGAGGGCAGGAGGAGAAGGGGACGACAGAGGATGAGATGGCTGGATGGCATCATCAACTCAATGGACATGAGTTTGGGTGAACTCCGGGAGTTGGACAGGGAGGCCTGGCGTGCTGCAGTTCATGGGGTCACAAAGAGTCGGACATGACTGAGGGGCTGAACTGAACTGAACAGACATGCTTTATAAAAATGATAGTAGTCATATGATAAACTGGAAGAGATCTGCCAGTTCTGCATTGAGCTTGACAAAAGAAAAATTAAAAAACCCTGCTATTGACCCTTGTACAACCCAAGGATCAGGGACATTGACCACTGAGAAGCTGAAAATCTACGTATAACTTTACAGTTGGCCCTCCAAATTTGTGGTTCTACAACAGTGGATTCAACCAACTAAAGGTCATGTAGTACTGTAGTACACATTTATTGAAAAAAATCCATGTATAAGTGGACCCGTGCAATCCATACCAGTGTTGTTCAAGAGTCAGCTCTATATATATGTGTGTGTATACACACACACACACACACATACACACACACACACACAAAATTTCCTTGTTACATAGTTATAAAAGAAAGTATCAAATTCTGGAAAATATGTTATACTGAAGTATTTAATTTTTAAAATAATTCTGATTTTTTCCAATTAGAATATTGAGATTTCCCCTGCAAATATTACTTTTGTTATATAAGGTTATAAAGGTTTTATTTCGTTTTGCTTTTTTTTTTTTTTCTCAATGTTAAAATAGAATTGCATCAAATTTCATGTTAGTGAGCACACTGAAATGCTTGGAGAGTGGCACTTCCAAATAGGGCTTGGGAGTGCTGTGTCACCCACTCCCAATGTCTCACCCCATGGATCTCTTCCATTTGGTGTTCCTGAATTTTGTTCTTTATAATAGACATGCAAACATGCTACTTACTTTTATTAACCCTGAGACGATCCTTTGGCAAACGCTTCTGAGTAATACAACCTTCACCTACTCCAAGGAGAAATACTTTGAGAGGGTTCTTTGAACTGCTTCCACTATCCAGTGATTGCCAAAATTCAAAGCAGCTTTCCAGTTTACAAATCCTAAACAATCATGGGATTGTGGCATGGCTGCAGTGCTTCTGGGATAAACAAGTGAATAAGATATTTGGAATGATCAAACCTGTTACTACTACTGATCATTTTTTATGACTACCTTCCCTTTCTTATGGTCACTAACAATGACAGGGTTTCTTTTATTTTTTGCATAAGTAAGTAGTAACAAAAGACTGCAAGCTTTTTCTCTGTCTTATAAAACCTTCCTAAGCATTGACAAAAATTCAGATAGAATTATCTTTTTATTTTCTATTTTAAGATCATGGCTATTATATAAATCCATATCTTCTATTGTTATTGGTTTATAAGTACATATTGAGCTTTCTTAGTTGAGATTTCCTGCTCATGTGAATGTTGAATATGTTTGAGTTTTGCACACCAAATATTTTTAAATGATGATAAAAATTTTCAAGTGTACACAGATGGTGATCTACTAGTCACAGCAATTTTTCACTAGCACACAAATCATAATATTGTCTAAATATTATTCATGAATGAATGTTTAATAAGCTTTTTATCAGAGTATAAGGTGCATATTGAAAACATCTACTTATAAACAAATCAAATGTGTACACAGCTTGATGAATTATCACAAACTAAATCTGCCTTTACCCCATGGATCTCTTCCATTTGGTGTTCCTGAATTTTGTTCTTTATAATAGACATGCAAACATGCTACTTACTTTTATTAACCCTGAGACGATCCTTTGGCAAACGCTTCTGAGTAATACAACCTTCACCTACTCCAAGGAGAAATACTTTGAGAGGGTTCTTTGAACTGCTTCCACTATCCAGTGATTGCCAAAATTCAAAGCAGCTTTCCAGTTTACAAATCCTAAACAATCATGGGATTGTGGCATGGCTGCAGTGCTTCTGGGATAAACAAGTGAATAAGATATTTGGAATGATCAAACCTGTTACTACTACTGATCATTTTTTATGACTACCTTCCCTTTCTTATGGTCACTAACAATGACAGGGTTTCTTTTATTTTTTGCATAAGTAAATAGTAACAAAAGACTGCAAGCTTTTTCTCTGTCTTATAAAACCTTCCTAAGCATTGACAAAAATTCAGATAGAATTATCTTTTTATTTTCTATTTTAAGATCATGGCTATTATATAAATCCATATCTTCTATTGTTATTGGTTTATAAGTACATATTGAGCTTTCTTAGTTGAGATTTCCTGCTCATGTGAATGTTGAATATGTTTGAGTTTTGCACACCAAATATTTTTAAATGATGATAAAAATTTTCAAGTGTACACAGATGGTGATCTACTAGTCACAGCAATTTTTCACTAGCACACAAATCATAATATTGTCTAAATATTATTCATGAATGAATGTTTAATAAGCTTTTATCAGAGTATAAGGTGCATATTGAAAACATCTACTTATAAACAAATCAAATGTGTACACAGCTTGATGAATTATCACAAACTAAATCTGCCTTAGAAATTACCATCTAACACAAAAAGAGAATATTTCCTGCACCCCAGGTGTCCCCCTCATGCTCTTTAAATCCCCATCCCCATCTCCAATCCAATGATCAAAGCCCTGACTTAATGTCATGCTTTACTTTTTTCTTAGAATTTTATATTAATGGAATCATATGGTACATATTCTTTGTATATATTTTTTTCATTTTCTTTTTTTATGCTCAACAAGACATTTGGGAGATTGATCCACATTGCTTTATGTTGTAATACTTTGATCATTTTCTGTTATGGAGTAGTCCACTGTGTAAATACACTACAATTAATTTATCCATTTTGCTGTTAGCAAATGTGTGGGTGTTTCCAGTTTTTGTCTCTTGTGGATGTTTCTATAAACATTATGGTACATGTCTTTTGTTTCACAGCATATGAATTTCTACATATCTATGTGAAATTTTTGGCCTTAGATTATGCATTTGTTTAATGTTAGAAGGTAATGCCAGTTTTCCAAAATTGTACAAATATTCACTCCTACCAGCACTGTCTACAGGATCCCAGGGACGGAGGAGCCTGGTGGGCTGCTGTCTATGGGGTCATACAGAGTCAGACACGACTGAAGCGACTTAGCAGCAGCAGTAGCAGCAGCACTGTCTGTGAATTCCTCTTGCTCTACATCCTTGCTGATGTTTGGTATTTTCAGAATGTAGCAACTGTAGTATGCGTATGGTGTTATGTATATGCCACCTAATAAGATTGTCTATGGTTTAATTTTACATATAAATAGCTTTTCAGAGAGTAAAAACAGCATATTACTTGAACATCACATTCTTGTTGCTGAAATAGGCTAAGGCAGTGTCTCTGTGATATCTTGTGTGCTTCAAAGAGTTCACTTGCCATGCTGAATATTTCAGGATTTTATTTCAAATTTGTTTAGTTTGATATGTTTTGTAGAAAAATTTTTTTTTTCTATCATTTGTTCAAGGATTTTAACCAGTGCAGGTCCTAACCTCTGTAGATTAATCTAGTATGATATAAACATCCATGACCAAATAAGAAATTGTGAACACACTGTGACTGAAGTGCTAATCTCAGAGACTCAAGTGCTTCAATGGAAAGGTCAGAGAGAGACATCCTGCATGGTGTTGCTTCTACTGAGCTGTTTTCTGCTTGTGGATATTACCTATAAAAATCCTAGAGCATAATGAAAATGTGAAAAATAGGAGTGTATGAAATCAAAAGTAAAGCTAAAGATTTTAAATTTACATAAAAATAACTGATGATTATGAGAGAAAATTGACTGAAGTACTAAGACTACCTGGGATGATTAAACATGTTATTCAGGGGAAATGTTCATTGTTATGAACATTATAGAGATTTATTTGATGGCGGATGCAAAGAAATAAAGCTTTAAAGGCCAAAATAATTTTTAAATACAGGAATTTCAGTGTTCAACTACAATCAAATTGAATTTGAATATGTGTGAAAAATAATCTAAGTGCCTCAACAAATTCTCAGGGCCCTGTGGAAAGCAAGATGGTTGCAAAGTTACACTTCTCTTATTTGAAGGCAAGAAAGAGAAAGAAAGAGGGAGGGAAGAAGAGAGAGAGAGATGGGGGAGGGGGTGAGAAGAAAGAAAGAGAGAAGAAGGAGAGGCTGAAATTGAGTAAGTAGTGAGGTGGATGAGCCTAGAGTCATACAGACTGAAGTAAGTCAGAAAGAGAAAAAAATATATCATATATTAACAGATATATATGGAATCTACAAACTTGTACTTATGAATCTATTTACAGGACAGGAATAGAGGAACAGACATAGAAAATGGACTTGTGGAGACATTGGGGGAAGAAGAGGGTAGGACAAATTGAGATTGTCACATTGATGTATATGTACTCCCTTGTATAAAAGAGATATCTAGTGGGAAACTGCTGTATAACACAGGAAGCTCACTCAGCTCAGTGCTCTGTGATAGATTTTAAATTTACATAAAAATAACTGATGATTATGAGAGAAAATTGACTGAAGTACTAAGACTACCTGGGATGATTAAACATGTTATTCAGGGGAAATGTTCATTGTTATGAACATTATAGAGATTTATTTGATGGCGGATGCAAAGAAATAAAGCTTTAAAGGCCAAAATAATTTTTAAATACAGGAATTTCAGTGTTCAACTACAATCAAATTGAATTTGAATATGTGTGAAAAATAATCTAAGTGCCTCAACAAATTCTCAGGGCCCTGTGGAAAGCAAGATGGTTGCAAAGTTACACTTCTCTTATTTGAAGGCAAGAAAGAGAAAGAAAGAGGGAGGGAAGAAGAGAGAGAGAGATGGGGGAGGGGTGAGAAGAAAGAAAGAGAGAAGAAGGAGAGGCTGAAATTGAGTAAGTAGTGAGGTGGATGAGCCTAGAGTCATACAGACTGAAGTAAGTCAGAAAGAGAAAAAAATATATCATATATTAACAGATATATATGGAATCTACAAACTTGTACTTATGAACCTATTTACAGGACAGGAATAGAGGAACAGACATAGAAAATGGACTTGTGGAGACATTGGGGGAAGAAGAGGGTAGGACATATTGAGATTGTCACATTGATGTATATGTACTCCCATGTATAAAAGAGATATCTAGTGGGAAACTGCTGTATAACACAGGAAGCTCACTCAGCTCAGTGCTCTGTGATGACCTAGATAGCATATTGAAAAGCAGAGACATTACTTTGCCAACAAAGGTCCATCTAGTCAAGGCTATGGTTTTTCCAGTGGTCATGTATGGATGTGAGAGTTGGACTGTGAAGAAGGCTGAGTGACGAAGAATTGATGCTTTTGAAGTGTGGTGTTGGAGAAGACTCTTGAGAGTCCCTTGGACTGCAAGAGACCCAATCAGTCCATTCTAAAGGAGATCAGTCCTGGGTGTTCTTGGGAAGCACTGATGCTGAAGCTGAAACTCCAGTACTTTGGCCACCTCATGTGAAGAGTTGACTCATTGGAAAAGATTGATGCTGGGAGGGATTGGGGGCAGGAGGAAAAGGGGATGATAGAGGATGAGATGGTTGGATGGCATCATCGACTCGATGGACGTGAGTTTGAGTGAACTCTGGGAGTTGGTGATGGACAGGGAGGCCTGGCATGCTGCAATTCATGGGATCGCAAAGAGTCAGACATGACTGAGTGACTGAACTGAACTGAACTGAATCTCAAAATAAATTTTAATATAAGAAATGCTACAAACATTCTATTTTTTGTATGCTATACAAGTGTTAATCCAGCCATGATTACAAATTTTACGTGCTATTTATACATTGTCTTAGTTTTCTAGGGTAGATTGACTATAATTTGAATAGTAGGTTAGTTCAATTGTGGTGCTAGAGAAGGTTCTTAAGAGTCCCTTGGACAGCAAGGAGATCAAACCACTCAATCATAAAGGAAATCAATGCTGAATATTTTTTGCAAGGACTGAGGCTGAACCAGAAGCCCTAATATTTTGGCCACCTGATGTGAAGAGGCAACTCATTGGAAAAGACTCTAATGCTGGGAAGGATTGAGGGCAAAAGGAGAAGGAGGTGACAGAGGATGAGATGGTTGGATGGCATCATTGACTCAATGGACATGAATTTGAGCAAACTCCAGGAAATAGTGAAGGACAGGGAAGCCTAGTGTGCTGCAGTCCACGGGGGTCTCAAAGAGTCAGACACAACTTAGCAATTGAATAACAAGTAGCATTTAATACAAAGGCTAAAACAAGTGGGAGGGGCACTGACAGAAATCCTTGCAGCTTTCAATCTGGATAAGTCAATCATTCAGAAATATTTATTTCATCTATCCTGAACTGATTTAAGACCCTTCATATTCTGACCTTGAGCAGGGTCAGAATTGAACAATTTCAATTTTTTTTTTAACTAATTCAACCATTTTCAAATTTTAAGCCAGGCTGGCCAATTGGTTGTACAGGTAAACTGTTTTAATGCATGCTGGCTTCTACACCTTTAATATTATTTCCCTTCCCTCTCATCCCTTCCATCTTCCATTAATCAAACCTAATAAAGAAGTCCAAACACATGACATGCTATATCAGTTACTGTCTGAGTCACAACTTTGGCTTTTACCACATGAATTACCGACTTTGATAACTTTGTCAATTGAGCTTAATCTGACCAATTGATTATACTTTCTTGGGAATATGACTTATATAGCATTTATTCTTAGAAATCAGCAAGAAAATTTGATATTTCAAATGACAGTGATGTTTAAGGACAGTAATATATAGTATCTCCTTTCACTATTTCACTGGAAAGGAATCCTTGTAAGTGTAGCAAAAACAAACAAACAAACAAACAAACAAAAACCTGATAAGTTGTTTCTTTTTGAGCAATAAATGTTATGTCATTCCAGACTTGCCAATTCCTGTCCCGAATATTTCATGATTTCTTATCTTGACACTTGAAAACAATGTTAAGATGGGGCTTCCCTGGTGACTCAGATGGTAAAGAATCTGCCTGCAATGCAGAAAACCCAGATTCAATCCCTCAGTCTGGAAGATTCCCTGAAGAAAGGAATGGTTACCTACTCCGGTATTCTTGTCTGGAGAATTCCATGGACAGAGGAGCCTGGCAGACTACAGTCCTTTGGGTTGCAAAGAGTCAGGCATGACTGAGCGACTAATACTTTCAGTGTTTCTTTAAGATGGGATGATATCAATATGGCCCTCTAGGATGTTCAGAGAAAGCTTGGAGCTCAGAGTTTGAGAGAAAACTTACTTCAGTGTAAACAGTCTATGGACTTTCGATCCAACTTTCCCCAGTAAATGTGACATCAGAAAATCACCATTTTTATTTAGATAGCTGCTTTGTACTGCATATACACTTTCAGAATTTATTCAACAAAGGTTTGTTGGTTGCTCATTGGGTGATGTTTTAGGTAGTGGATAGTTAATCATGAGAAAAATGTTTACTCTGTCATGGCCACCAGAGTGATTTGATCCAAGTAGTGAGTGGAAAGTGAAAATAAATGTTGAAATGGCAGACAAGTTTCTATTCAGTGACAGAAAGCCATAGGGAGGTTCTGTGTAGATATTTTAAACTTGATGCAATTCTAAAAATTTTTATATTGACTGCTGTGTGACTCTCAGAGTTGAGTTCTGTTATTTATTTTTAAAAATTATATGTCAGTGTAGGCAGAAAGTGAAGAGGAGATAAAGAGCCCCTTGATGAAAGTGAAAGAAGAGAGTGAAAAAGTTGACTTAAAGCTCAACATTCAGAAAACTAAGACCATGGCATCCGGTCCCATCACTTCATGGGAAATAGATGGGGAAACGTTGGAAACAGTGGCTGACTTTATTTTTGGGGGCTCCAAAATCACTTCAGATGGTGATTGCAGCCATGAAATTAAAAGACACTTACTCCTTGGTAGGAAAGTTATGACCAACCTAGACAGCATATTAAAAAGCAGAGACATTACTTTGCCAACGAAGGTCCATCTAGTCAAGGCTATGGTTTTTCCAATAGTCATGTATGGATGTGAGAGTTGGACTGTGAAGAAAGCTGAGTGCTGAAGAATTGATGCTTTTGAACTGTGGTGGTGGAGAAGACCCTTGACAGTCTTTTCACTTTCATGCATTGGAGAAGGAAATGGCAACCCACTCCACTGTTCTTGCCTGGAGAATCCCAGGGACGGGGGCGCCTGGCGGGCTGCTGTCTATGGGGTCGCACAGAGTCGGACACGACTGAGGTGACTTAGCAGCAGCAGCCAATCTCCATGCCTCCTCCATATGGATTGGGGAGTCAGCCACAAGCCCACTACATGAGAGTGCTTTAATCTGTCACTGTGCCTTTAGGTTGTCTGAATTGTACATCTCTCAAGTTGATTTTTCTAAAATAAAATTTTGTTGAATTTACTCACTGTTTAAAATCTATCAATAGTTTTCTATTGGGGCATTTTCGAAACCTATAAGCTATCACCACTGTAGTTCTTTATTGTCCCCTTTGTTATTGTTCATTTGCTAATTTGTATCTAACTCCTTGCGACCCCATGAACTGCAGCATACCAGGCTTTCCTGTCCTTCACTATCTCTTGAAGTTTGTTCAGACTCATGTCCATTGAGCCGATGATGCCATCCAACCATCTCATCCTCTGTCACCCCGCTTTCTTCCTGCTTTCATTCTTTCCCAGCATCAGGGTCTTTTCCTATGAGTTGACTCTTCATATCAGGTGGTTAAAGTATTGGAGCTTCAGGCTCAACATTAGTCCTTCCAATGAATATTCAGGGTTGATTTCCTTTATGATTGAGTGGTTTGATCTCCTTGCTGTCCAAAGGACTCTGAAGAGTTTTCTCCAGCACCACAGTTCAAAAGCCTCAATTCTTTGGCATTCAGTCTTCTTTATGCTCCATCTCTGACATACATATATGACTACTGGGGAAAACAGCCTTTACTATCTGGACCTTTGTCAGCAAAGTCATGTCTCTGCTTTTGAATATGCTGTCTAAGATTGTCATAGCTTTCTTCCAAGGAACAGGCATCTTTTAATTTGTCCCCTTGACCTATTTCCTTTATGATTGAGTGGTTTGATCTCCTTGCTGTCCAAAGGACTCTGAAGAGTTTTCTCCAGCACCACAGTTCAAAAGCCTCAATTCTTTGGCATTCAGTCTTCTTTATGCTCCATCTCTGACATACATATATGACTACTGGGGAAAACAGCCTTTACTATCTGGACCTTTGTCAGCAAAGTCATGTCTCTGCTTTTGAATATGCTGTCTAAGATTGTCATAGCTTTCTTCCAAGGAACAGGCATCTTTTAATTTGTCCCCTTGACCATATACAAATCAACACAATCTCCTGCTGTCACGAATATCTAACTTCTTTCTAGCCTAGGTATGCATCTCTTTGGTGAAATTTCTTTTCTATACCCAAGACAAAACACAGATAGCAACTCCTCTAAGAAGATCTCCCGATTCTTTCAAAAGTGCCCTTAAGGTGAGCTTACAGCATCCACGCTGACTTCCATAATACAGAAGTAAGGTATCTTCTATAATGTGTCATGATTTTCTCTTTAGCTACCTTCCCACTAGGTTGTAACTTTTACATGGTTAGAGACTATATCTTTCTATCTTTGGTAATTTGTAAACTTCCTGGCACAATATTATTAACTGAATGTGTTGTTTTCATTTAATCAATAAAACAATTTTGTGAGGTTATATTATATTCATGAGGTACTTTTCAGTAGAGGCACAAAAGGAAATAATTCTAGGCCAGGAAAAAACTAATTAAAAGTGGTTTGGAGAAAGAGAATTTTTGAAGCAATGGTCAAGATATATTTGATATGATAAAGAACTATGAACATACATATGTTTCTGAATGGATCCAGGTTTTACCCCTCCTGTTACAATCAACCTGCATAGGATGCCAGCTTCTTTTTCCTTCTAAAGTAGAAAATTGTCTCCACTGATGGAAGTTTTTAAGGACTCCATTTAATCTGCTGCCTAACGTGCAGATTTCTTACAGTTGCATCCAGTCTTCCACATCAGATTCCTTATCTGCAATAGCAGAGAAAAAGAAATTACTCTGTAGAACTTACCATCTGAATTTCTGCTTCCAAAGTGAGAAACAAAGTAATTCACTTGGGCATATACTCTTTGTTAAGAAAAATACAAAAGTTGGCTTTTTTGCTGTGTGATAAGAAATCTTTAGGGTCTTGTTCAGAAGACAGAAATGAGATAAAATGAAGAAAATTGCTTTGCATGACAGTAAGAACATATGTTCACTTATTCAGGGAAGTAGGAAGAATGAGAAGATCTTGGAAACAGCAGGATAGGAGAATCCTAGCAAAATACCAAGAAGCTAGTTATTTTTCATGTAACAGGGTGTAGGAAAGACCAGTGTATCCCTTCTATTGGAAATATTATAGAATCTCCTAAATTTTAGTTAGACACCTGGCTGCCAGAGTAATAGCTACATTTCCCAACCTTTCTTGGAGCTAGATGCCATCAAGACCTAATGGGAGAACTATGAGTTTTGACAAGAAGTATTCAGTTTATGGTTTGTACGTATAAAAAAGACACATGCTTGACCTGGGCTTTCTCCTTCCCCCTCCCATGGATTGGAAAATGATGGCCACTAAAAGCCATCTTTTGAACATAATAGAACTGCAACACTAGTCCTATTCTACTCATCTCTATACTAGTATTTGGAATTGAAATGAACTTCTGTTTTACTTGAGCCACTGGATTCTTGGTTCATTTTGTTTCAGTAAGCTATGACTATTACTAGCAGGGATTACTGGGATCTGATTTAAAACCTTTCTTATGCCTTTCTACAATTTATTCAGCCTGTTACTCCAACTTTTCAATAAAAGCCTCCTGCATTTTCATTCTTTTGTAAGTGATTGGCATGTGTCCTCCAAAAGGAAAATTTAAAAAAGAATAGAGCTAGTAGAAATTAAGAAGTAGAAGTAGAAAATTAGAGTCAGAAGTGAGCATGAGAGACATAAATTTTCTTTGAATCCTTAGAGAAATGCAGAGGAAAAGATGAGTTTCCTTTCAAATTTGCACTAATACTTTTTTATTTAATGCCTAATGACAAGCTATTCTAGCACACTGAAGGACTTGAGCTTCTCACATAAGTGACTTGGGTTGCTTTTTCTGTGTGTGTGTGTGTGTGTGTGTGTGTGTGTGTGAGTCACTCAGTATTGACTCTTTGTGGCCCCATGGAAAGGCTCCTCAACCATGGAATTCTCCAGGCAAGAATACTGGAGTGGGCTGCCATTCCCTTCTCCAGGGGATCGAACCTGGGTCTCCTGCATTGCAGGCAGAATGTTTTACCATCTGAGCCATAGGAAAGTCCCCACATTGCTTTTTCTAATTCATCTCTTACTCTCTCATTAACAGACCTTTTTCCTATTGAAAGTATGTACAGTTCCCTGGCTTCAGAACATGTTATGTTCTTGAGATTATTTTCTTTAAGCTTTTTCCTTTAATCATCAATTGTTCCTCTCTGACTTTTGTTATAGTTTAACTTTTTTATAAATAGTAATTTGTTGCTAAGAAAATTTGATGAGGAGTCTAGCCTATAGATACCAAAATCATATTTTAAAGGAATTTAACAGTATCTTTTATCTCTTCTTTAATGGTATCTGTTATTTAGTCTTTGACTTCATTAATTCAAAATTGAGGGGATGTTGCAAGCTCATAGATATCCAGAGATTACAATAGCTTTATAAAATTTCCCACACATAAATTTAGTAATCTCATATTTATTAAGTATTATTAGAAAAAAGAAATGCAAAAAAGCAAAATGGCTGTCTGAGGAGGCCTTACAAATAGCTTTGAAAAGAAGAAAAGTGAAGAGCAAAGGAGAAAAGGAAAGATATACTCATTTGAATGCAGAGTTCCAAAGAATAGCAAGGAGAGATAAGAAAGCCTTCCTCAGCGATCAGTGCAAAGAAATAGAGAAAAACAATAGAATGGGAAAGACTAGAGATGCTCTTCAAGAAAATTAGAGATACCAAGGGAATATTTCATGCAAAGATGGACTCAATAAAAGACAGAAATGGTAGGGACCTAAAAGAAGCAGAAGATATTAAGAAGAGGTGGCAAGAATACACAGAAGAACTATACAAAAAAGATCTTCATGACCCAGATAATCATGATGGAGTGATCACTCACACTCATCTAGAGCCAGACATCCTGGAATGTGAAGTCAAGTGGGGCTTAGGAAGCATCATTATGAACAAAGCTAGTGAATGTGATGGATGGAATTCCAGTTAAACTATTTCAAATCCTGAAAGATGATGCTATGAAAGTGTTGGGCTCAATATGCCAACAAATTTGGAAAACTCAGCAGTGGCCACAGGACTGGAAAAGGCCAATTTTCATTCTAATCCCAAAGAAAGGCAATGCAAAAGAATGCTCAGACTACCGCACAATTGCACTCATCTCACATGCTAGTAAAGTAATGCTTAAAATTCTCCAAGCCAGGCTTCAGCAATATGTGAACCGTGAACTTCCTGATGTTCAAGTTGGTTTTAGAAAAGGCAGAGGAACCAGAGATCAAATTGCCAACATCCTCTGGATCATGGAAAAAGCAAGAGAGTTCCAGAAAAACATCTATTACTGTTTTATTGACTATGCCAAACCCTTGACTATGTGGATCACAAGAAACTGTGGAAAATTCTGAAAGAGATGGGAATACCAGACCATCTAACCTGCCTCTTGAGAAATCTGTATGCAGGTCAGAAGGCAACAGTTAAAACCAGACATGGAACAACAGACTGGTTCCAAATAGGAAAAGGGGTACATCAAGCCTGTATATTGTCACCTTGCTTATTTAACTTATATGCAGAGTACATTATGAGAAATGCTGGGCTGGAGGAAGCACAAGCTGGAATCAAGATTGCTGGGAGAAATATCAATAACCTCAGATATGCAGATGACACCACCCTTATGGCAGAAAGTGAAGAACTAAAGTTCCTCTTGATGAAAGTGAAAGAGGAGAGTGAAAAAGTTGGCTTAAAGCTCAACATTCAGAAAACGAAGATCATGACATCTGGTCCCATCAATTCATGGCAAATAAATGGGGAAATAGTGGAAACAGTGTCAGACTTTATTTTTTTGGGCTCCAAAATCACTGCAGATGGTGACTGTAGCCATAAAATGAAAAGATGCTTACTCCTTGGAAGGAAAGTTATGAACAACTTAGATAGAATATTAAGAAGCAGAGACATTACCTTGTCAACAGAGGTCTATTTGTCTAGTCAAGGCTGTGTTTTTTCCAATAGTCATGTATGGATATGAGAGTTGGAGTATAAGAACACTGAGTGCAGAAGAATTGATGCTTTTGAACTGTGGTGTTGCTGAAGATTCTTGAGAGTCTCTTAAACTGCAAGGAGATCCAACCAGTCCATCCTAAAGGAGATCAGTCCTGGGTATTCGCTGGAAAGGCTGATGTTGAAGCTGAAACTCCAATACTTTGGCCACCTGATGTGAAGAACTGACTTACTGGAAAAGTCTCTGTTGCTGGGAAAGACTGAGGGCAGAAGGAGAAGGGGATGACAGAGGATGAGATGGTTTGATGGCATCACCGACTCAATGGACATGGGCTTGGGTGGACTCTGGGAATTGGTGATGGACAGGGAGGCCTGGCGTGCTGTGGTTCATGGGGTCGCAAAGAGTTGGACACAACTGATTGACTGAACTTAACTGAACTGATTAGAAAATGAATGACTCAGATAATGATTGATGTACCTTGACTCTGTAGCCCAGAGAAGATGATTATTGTTATCAACTATATTTAGCATGTTATGAGTAAGAATAGCTAAAACTATAGTTTGCTACATTCTGTCATGTTATTCAACTCTTTCCCCTTATAATTTGTGCTGAATCTGCTTATAATTCTTTTGTTTTGATTTTTCTCTCTTTTTTTTAACAACACACATAAAGGAAATTTTAGTGTAATTGTCTTCTTTGAATTTGCCTTCAAATAATCAGTGAAATGATTTAATTACTTATTGAGAGTTTCTTTTTAAGTAACAATTTTACTTTTTTTTTCTATTTGTTCCAAACATGGGAGGACATTTGAGACATTAATCTATATCTTATTCTCAAAAAATTATAATTGAGAAAATGGTGTAGACATGTAAACAATGCATCATAATTAAATAATAATTAGTGGTATACATTTTAACAGTAACTTCAACATAAAAACTATGAACATATTTATTTAATTTTCTATTTAGTTTCTCAAATCTATGATGATCCTATTGGTAGTTAATACTATATCTTGGTAACCTGCTTGCACTTTAATTCCTCCTTACCGAGCCTAAAAATCAGGGAGTCACTCCAGCAACTGTAACCAAGCAGAGGGTCAGTTAGAATCTGAATTGCCCACTTCTGCCATTGCTTCTTGATACCATAGCTATTGACATCCTCTACTTATGGACTGAAGATAATTGTGTCAGTTTTATAGTCATTTCTCACTGGTTAACATTTTTTAGCCAATGTTGCAATAGTTCTTCAGTGAGGAAGTAATTCATCTCATTGGCAACCTTCTGCTGTGACCATGGATGGTCTTTCAAGACTACAGTACAGATCTATGGATTTTACTTCAAAGGTATCAGAATGCCAGCTTACCCCAAGAGTATTGTTTCAGAATTTAATAATGTTGCAACATCTGTAAATCCCAGTAGTCATGCCCTCCTTATCTCCCTGGCAATCCTCTTTCCTTGAAATCTGGATTACTGTTTCATCATCTATGGAGGTTAAATCTGTGATCCTACATTACTCTTCTGATGGAAACGATCTCTAGAATCTCTAAGTTGATTTTATCCATCATCTGAAAGGGTTTCCTTTAAAAATTGTTCAGTTTCTGCCTCTCTAAAATAAAGAACAAATTAAAAATTCAATTTTAACATCTGATGGGACATCCTACAACTACTATTACAATTATTATTGCAGAATTGCAAGAGTTAGTAGTGCCACAGAGCAGTGGTGATCACATTTGCTTAGCAAGATGGTTTCAGGAAATACTTCATAGAGAATCTAACACATGAACTAAGAATTAAAATATAGATATGTGTTAGCTAGTTTAGACAAGGTGATAGGGGATATTCCAATATGGGATCTGTAAGAACAGGCTTATTAGGAGACATATGATGGCACTTTTTGAAAATGCAAAAGTTTGGGGCAGTGGTAAATTTGAGTCCACTCATTGTAAGAAAGCTCATGGCAACAGACAATGTTAAATTGTGGACACTGTGAAATGACTTGCAGTGTTTTTGTCACCATCCTACAGTCAACATAATGGTAAGTGAGTGTACAGATTTCAATTAATGCATCACTCATCATCACTCATATATTAATGGTGTGAGTGATATGCTAGAGGTGTTGGAGATTATTAAACTCTTCTAGATAAGAGAGAATTATTGCCTGAACCAAAGAGAAGAGTTTCAGTTATGTGTGGAAGTTGTATTGACAAGGCTTGGTCATGGTCTTAATCTACTTAAACAAGGCAAGTTAGTATAATTTTACTGATTTTAGGCTTTTGTTTCTTAACTAGACCAGATAATTTCTGTTTAGAATTTAATTCGGGTATTTTTTTTCCCCCTATCTTTGCTGACAATTTGCTCTCAGGAACAATTCTCAGCCTTCTCTGTCTGCCCTGTTTTGTAGTGAGCCTATGCCTGTGATCTAACTTGTCTGAGCTTCCTTGATAGTTCAGTTGGTAAAGAATCTGCCCACAATGAGGGAGACCCTGGTTCAATTCCTGGGTCAGGAAGATCCCCTGGCTAAAGGATAGGCTACCCACTCCAGTGTTCTTGGGCTTCCTTTGTGGCTCAGTTGGTAAAGAATATGCCTGCTATGCAGGAGACCTAGGTTCGATCTCTGGGTTGAGAAGATCCCCTAGACCTGGGTTCGATTCCTGGGTTGAGAAGATCTCCTGGAGAAGGGAAAGGCTACCCCCTCCAGTATTCTGACCTGGAGAATTCCATGGGGTTATAAAGAGTGGGGCAAGATTGAGTGACTTTCACTTTCACTTTCCTCGTCAACAAGCTTCTGTGTAGGCTCCACCAGCAGGAGCCACTGGCCGGAAGGATAAAGAATTCAGGACATTTCTTCCCAACTTTTCTGCTTCAGGCAGCATCCCCAGCAGTGGCCGTATCTCCTCAGGTATTCTGACTTCCAATAAAAAGCTCCTTTTTCATAATCCTCCCTCCTTCTAAGCAAGGAGCCATCTCATAGTCCCAGATCCCAGGAAGTGTAACACCAGCTTTTCTTTTCACACCTCTGATCCCATAAAGTGTGTCTATCAGGTAGACACATCATAATCTCTGGTTTGCCTCATATAGACCATTTTGGCCTTTCATTCATTCAAGATTTTAGCAACCACTTCTGCATTTTAAGTACTCTCTTTCAAATTGTCAAGCTTGAGCTCTGATTTCCTCACTGGATGCTGATTGAATTTTGTTAAATGTATCATCAATGTCCACTGACTGGAAAACCTATAAATACTCTCTCTGTAGAGAGGATCATGATTGTATATGGTTTTATGTCTTCAAATAAGTTCAATTCTTTTTCCATGTTGTCCTTAAAACAGTCCTGTGATGAAAGTTAGAGATCCACAGCTATGTGATGCCTTCCCTAAGTTTACAACAAAATTGTTAGCTTCATAAGAACAATTACAAGAAAAAAAAAAAAGTTCCTGATTCAGCATCTGAAACTACACTGTATGCCTTTTCTTAGTCAATTCGTGTCTTTGATTCCTTCTGTGTTATATGTGTTACCTATGTGATTTTTTTAGAGGTACATCTCCTCTGAAGTTATACAACATGCACATTTTAAATATTTTTAAATCTTTTTTTGTTCACATAATTGATGTCCATGTTGAAAGTTTTTCCATTAGACTTAGTATTTTGCTATAACTCACTTTAAGAAGATCAACACATTTTTCCCAGAAGTTAGAATTTTGGAAACATCCCTGATAATAATGAAATAGAAGGGGAAAATCTGAATCTTCAACTCAGGTCTAGTTTGTAAACAGCTGGGAAAAGGTGAGATGTTCATCCTCTTCTATTTGCTCCCCACTACCACCATCACCCCTATGTCTGTCCTGCTTTTCAAAAACCTTAGGATCCTAGCACACTCAAAATAATTGTGTAATAGGATATAAGCTTGAACATAATTCTAAGAAACATTTCCTTAATCTGAGGCTAAAACCTCTCTAAGACTCCCTGGGAGCTTCAGGTTGAGACTACTGAATGCAATAGGTGAAAACTGCCCTGGGGTTGCCAGATGGTCTGCAGATTTCTGAAGAAAGTTCAGAAACAGAATACTCCTCACCAAACATGCTCCTGGTGCAGCTGCATCTGAGCCAAGGACACTCGAACTCCTTGTTTAGGGCCCTCTGAGCATTCTGATTTTCCCAAGGCTGACATTATTCTAATCCTCACAGCTTGATATCTTGAAGTCATCTTTCCCTATCCTTCCCTGTTGTCTGCTTCTAAACAAAGAGTAAGTCTACCTTATCTTTTCTAGATATTTCTGATATCCCGACCCCCACCTTTTTTTGTTACCATGAATTTTATCGTTAGTTCCTCCATATCCCTCTGGGAATGTATTATTCCCTGTTTCTTTTCTCTAACTGTCTCAGTTCAACCTAAAACTCCTCATCAGACCCTTCTCTATAGAAATAGTTTCAATGACTCCAGATTACACCTTTGAGATGATTGCCACTGTAAGGTTACGCACAATTAGACTTGTTTTTACCATGTTATCTATACACAGTAGATACGACTTTCCTTTAAAATCCCAATTTTAGAAAGATAATGTTTATTCAGTGACTCTTAAATGTTCAGTTCAGTTCAGTTCACTCAGTCATGTCTGACTCTTTGCGATCCCATGAATCACAGCACGCCAGGCCTCCCTGTCCATCACCAACTCCCGGAGTTCACTCAGACTCACGTCCATTGAGTCCGTGATGCCATCCAGCCATCTCATCCTCTGTCATCCCCTTCTCCTCCTGCCCACAATCCCTCCCAGCATCAGAGTCTTTTCCAATGAGTCAACTCTTCGCATAAGGTGGCCAAAGTACTGGAGTTTCAGCTTTAGCATTATTCCTTCCAAAGAAATCCCAGGGTTGATCTCCTTTAGAATGGACTGGTTGGATCTCCTTGCAGTCCAAGGGACTCTCAAGAGTCTTCTCCAACACCACAGTTCAAAAGCATCAATTCTTCGATGCTCAGCCTTCTTCACAGTGCAACTCTCACATCCATACATGACTGCTGGAAAAACCATAGGCTTGACTAGAATGTTATGTATGTGCATATTTATATTGTTGGGGCTTCCCAGGTGGAAATAGCGGTAAAGAAGCCACCTGCCAATGCAGGAGACATAAGAGATGCAGGTTGATCCCTAGGTTAGAAAGATCCCTTGGAGCATGGGCATGGCAACCCACTCCAGTATTCTTGCCTGGAGAATCCCCATGGACAGAGGAGCCTGGTGGGCTATGGTCCATAGTGCTGCAAAGACTCAGATATGACTGAAATGACATAGGATGAATATGGTTACTTCAACTGATTTTATTATTAACAGTTCAGTTCAGTTTCTCAGTCATGTCTGACTCTTTGTGACCCCATGCCAGGCTTCCCTGTCTATCACCAGCTCCTGGAGCTTGCTCAAACTCATGTCTATTGAATCAGTGAGCCATCCAACCATCTCATCCTCTATCATTCCCTTCTCCTGCCTTCAATCTTTCCCAGCATCAGAGTCTTTCCAATGAGTCAGTTCTTTGCATTAGGTGGCCAAAATATTGAAGTTTTAGCGTCAGCATCAGTCTTTCCAATAAGTATTCAGAACTGATTTCCTCTAGGATTGACTGGTTTGAACTCCTTGCAGTCCAAGGGACTCTCAAAAGTCTTCTCCAATACCACAATTCAAAAGCATTAATTCTTTGGCACTCAGCTTTCTTTATAGGCCGATTTTCACATCCATACATGACTATTGGGAAAACCATAGCTTTGACTAAACAGACCTTTGTCAGTAAATAATGTCTCTGCTTTTTAAAATGCTGTCTAGGTTGGTCATAACTTTTCTTCCAAGGAGCAAGCATCTTTTAATTTCATGGCTGCAGTCACCTGCAGATGCAGTAATTTTGGAACCCAAGAAAAGGAAGTCTCTCACTGTTTCCATTGTTTCCCCATCTATTTGCCGTGAAGAGATGGGACCAGCTGCCATGATCTTAGTTTTCTGAATGTTGAGTTTTGAGCCAGCTTTTTAACTGTCCTCTTTCACTTTCATCAAGAGGCTTTTTAGTTCTTCACTTTCTGCCATAAGGGTGGTGTCACCTGCATATCTTAGGTTATGGATATTTCTCCCAGCAATCTTGATTCCAGCTTGTGATTCATCCAGTCTGACATTTTGCATAATGCACTCTGCATATAAGTTAAATAAGCGGGGTGATAATATACAGCCTTGACATACTCTTTTCCCAGTTTGGAACCAGACCATAGTTCCTTTACCCTGTTTTCCATTATTTGAATGCCCTCCTCTTTCTAGCTCATTAGTATATACCTGTTGAATTTCAGTGCAAATGCCACTTCTTCTTAAATTATTTCCTATTAATCATTCAAATTTGATTCTTTATCTAACTCTTACATTATCTCATTGTGTGTTTGTGAGTTATGTCCTAAAGTTTCATTTCCTCATAGAAATTATAAACATACTAAAATGGAAACTAATATTGCAGATATCTTTGTGTGTTAACACCATTTAACCTTATACTTTGAATTCTTTAATATAATAGGGATCAAGGAAATAGTTTATTCCTTAGTAAGCTGCCCCAATTCCAATCCAGTATAACCTAGAAGACAAATGCACATTTAGCGTTTGTTATTTCGATTGACAATGAAAGCAGATGTTTTATTCAGTATCATTATTCTTAAATTCTTTTACCAATTTCAACATTCAAAACATCTTCGAACATTTTGAGAGTTCTTGAGTTCCCTCAATTTTTTCATTAAAAAAAAAACAACAATAGCTATCAAAACTTCAGTGCATATACCCTTCAACTTGAATGTACAGATGTATATTTTTAACCTGCTTTTTCTCATTTTAGATCCCAAGCTTTTATGTACAATTTAAATGCAGTAATCTGATGGGTGATTTATTATGATTTATTTATTGGGTAAACTACATAGCAAATTTATCTATTTTTATATTTCTAACAGATTGGAACTGAAAAGCATCAAAATCCCAGTAAATGCAAGCAAAAACAATACCAAAGATTTGTTTTGTACTATTTATTTTCAATGTGCCTTAATTGCACTGAAGTTTTAATTGAGCTGTAATTGCATTTTATTGCATGCATTTGTATGAATTAAAAAATACTTAAAACTGAAATGTGGTGGATGAAGCAATTTCATGCATATAGTAGAACAGTTACCATAAAGAAAAGTTTTATCTCTTTTATAGTATCACTATCAGGCACTTTAAAATTTAAGCCAGCAATCCAATCACATTTTATTCATCTCTGGTTTTTATTTTCTATTTTTCCACATTTCTCATCACCAAATACCGTATTCAACCTCCCCTCTTCTCTGCTCTGTTCTGTGCCCTGGGAGTTTGAATCTTTGTAGGTTTCCTTGTCCTCTGACTTTATGTTGGGTTCAGCCATTGTGAGGCACTTGAAAAAGAAAGCTATGAGGAAAGAGTGATATGGGTAATTGCTTATTGTTCTGACAGTGGCTCCTTTCTCTCCGCCGCCGGCAGCTCCTATTTGCTTTCCATCTTCCACATATCTAAGCCATGCTGCACTCTCCTAAACAGTGCATCTTCTCCTGACTCTCAGAGTGATACTGGGTTCCTGTTATTACTAATCCCTGCGTGGTTGTCTCTCCTAAGTGGCCTGAATTTCGCCTTCTCTGTGTAGAGTCCCTCCATTGAAACTCACTTGAGGGCCATCTGTTTCCTACTGGAAGCTTAGCAGCTATGCCATCCATACAAATGTATAAATTACTTTCATTTTTATCTTTAACATAATATGAGACATAAATGGGATTCAACTAGGAAAATGTCTTAGCCATTTACTACATTCCCCATGTAACATTAATTTCCAGATTAATTAATTAAATATAAACTAACATGTAGATACTTTGGCCAACTGTTGCAAAGAGCTGATTCACTGGAAATGATCCTGATAATGGGACAGATAGAAGACAGGAGAAGGGGACAACAGAGGACGAGAGCTTCTGCTTCAATATCAATTCTTCCAATGGATATTCAAGGTTGATTTCCTTTAGGATTGGCTGGTTTGACATCCTTGCTGTCCAAGAGACTCTCAAGAACCATCTCTAGCACCACAATTGGAAAGCATAAATTCTTTGGCCCTCAGCCTTCTTTATGATCCAACTCTCACCTCCATACATGACTACTGGAAAAACTATAGCTTTGATTACATGGAGCTTTACCCAGATACCTCAACCAGTAGAGCATCAGACTTTTAATCTGAGGGTCCAGGGTTCAGGTCCCAGTTCCAGCACTCTGGTTGGGCTTCCCTGATAGCTCAGTTGGTAAAGAATGTGACTGTAATGCAAGAGACCCCAGTTTGATTCCTGGCTCAGGGAGATCTGCTGGAGAAGGGATAGGCTGCCCACTCATATTGTTGGGCTTCCATTGTGGCTCAGCTGGTAAAGAATCTGCCTAATGTGCGGGAGACCTGGGTTTGATACCTGGGTTGGGAAGATCCCCTGAAGAAAGGAAAGGCTACCCACGCAGTATTCTGGCCTAGAGAATTCCATGGACTGTATAGTCCATGGGGTTGCAAAGAGTCGGACATGACTGAGCGGCTTTCACTTTCACTTTCTATGTTTGTTATAGCTTTCCTTCCAAGGAGCACGCATCTTTTCAAATTTCATGGCTGCAGTCATAGTCTGCAGTGATTTTGGAGCCCAAGAAAATAAAATCTATCATTGCTTTAAATTTTTCTCCAACCATTTGCCGTGAAGTGATGGTACCAGATATCATGATCTTAGTTTTTTGAATATTGAGTTTTAAGCCAGCTTTTCACTCTCTTATTTTACCCTCACCAAGAGGCTCTTTCATTCCTCTTCACTTTCTGCCATTAGAGTGGTATTGACTGAATATCTAAGTTTGTTGATATTTTTCCTGGCAATCCTTATTCCAGCTTGTGACTCGTCCTGCTCAGCATTTTCCATGATGCACCCTGCATATAAGTTAAATAAGCAGGGTGACATTATAGAGCCTTGTCATAATCCTTTCCCAGTTTGGAACCCGTCATTTATTTCATGTCTGGTTTAAACCGTTTCTTCTTGACTTGCATAGAGATTTCTCAGGAACTAAGTAAGGTGGTCTGATATTCCCATCACTTGAAGAATTTTCAACAGTTTGTTGAGATCCACACAGTCAAAGGCTTTGGCATAGATATTTAAGCAGAAGTAGGTGCTTTTCTGGAATTCTCTTGCTTTTTCTATGATCGAACAGTTCAGTTCAGTTGCTCAGTCATGTCCGACTCTTTGCAACCCCATGGACTGCAGCACACCAGGCTTTTCTTTCCATCACCAACTCCCAGAGCTTGCTCAGACTCATGTTCATCAAGTTGGTGATGCCATTCAACCATCTCATCCTCTGTCGTCCCCTTCTCTTCCTGCCTTCAATCTTTCCCAGTATCAGTGTCTTTTCTAATGAATCAGTTCTTCACATCAGGTGGCCGAAGTATTGGAAGTTCAGCTTCAGCATCATATGATACAACAAATGATGGCAATTTGACCTCTGATTTTTTTGCCTTTTCTAAATCCAGCTTAAACTTCTGAAAGTTCTTTGTTCATGTATTGCTGAGGCCTACTTGAAAGATTTTGAGTATAATTTTGCTAGTATCTGAAATGAGTGCAATTGCACGGTAATTTGATCATTCTTTGGCATTGCCCTTCTTTGGGACTGGAATGAAAACTGACCTTTTCCAGTCTGTGGGCACTGCTGAGTTTTCCAAATTTGTTGACATATTGTATGCATCACTTTAACAGCATCATCTTTTAGGATTTGAAATAGTTCAGCTGAAAATCCATCACCTCCACTAGCTTTATTCATAGTGAAGCTTCTTAAGACCAGCTCTACCTCACACTCCAGGATATTTGGCTGTAGTTGAATGACCCACTATCGTGTTACCCATGTCATTAAGACTTATTCTGTATAGTTCTTTGTATTCTTGCCACTTCTTAACTCTTTTTCATCTGTTAAGTTCCTACCAGTTCTGTCTTTTACTGTGCCCACTCTTCCATGAAATATTTCCTTGATGTTTCCAATTTTCTTGAAGTAATTTCTAGTCTTTCCACTCTATTGTTTTCCCCTATTTCTTTGCATTGTTCACTTAAGAAGGCTTTCTTATCTCAACTTGCTGTTCTCTAAAACTCTGCATTCAGTTGGATATATATTTCCCTTTCACGTTTCACTTCTCTTCTTTTCAGCTATTTGTAAAGCCTCCTCAGACAACCACTTTGCCCTCTTGCATTTCTTTGTCTTATGACTGGTTTTGGTCGCTGCCTCCTGGGCAGTGTTATGAATCTCTGTCCATAGTCCTTCAAGCACTCTGTTTACCAGATCTAATCCCTTGAATTTATTTGTCATCTCCTCTGTATTATCTTAAGGGAATTAATTTAGGTCATACCTGAATGGCTTAGTGGTTTACCCTACTTTCTTCAATTTAAGTTTGAATTTTTCAGTACAGAGCTTATGATCTGAGCCATATTCAGCTTCAGGTCTTGTTTTTATTGGCTGGATAGAACTTCTTCATCATCAAGTCAAAGAATATAATCAATCTGATTTCAATATTGACCTTCTGGTGATGTCCATCTACAGAGTTGTCTCTTGTGTTGCTGGAAGAGGGTGTCTGCTCTGACCAGTGTGTTCTTTTGACAAAACTCTACTAACCTTTGTCCTGCTTCATTTTGTACTCCAAGATCAAACTTGACTGTTACTTTTGACTTCCTAATTTTGTATTCCAATCCCCTATGATGTAAAGGACTTTTTTTTTGGTGGGGGAGGTATTAGTTCTAAAAGATCTTGTAGGTCTTCATAGAATTCTTTATTTCAACTTCTTCAGCATTAGTGGTTGGGGCATAGACTTGGATTCCTGTGCCTTGGATACAAACCAAGGTCATTTGTCACTTTTGAGATTGTGCCCAAATGCTGCCTATTGGACTCTTGTTGACTATGAGGGCTACTCCACTGCTTCTAAAGGATTCTTACTCACAGTAGTAGATATAATGGTCATCTGAGTTGAATTCACCCATTCCCATCCATTTTAGTTCACTGATTCCTAAGATGTTAATGCTCACTCACCATCTCCTGCTTAACCATATCGAACCTACCTTGATTCATGGACCTAACATTCTAGATTCCTATGCAATATTGTTCTTTAAAGCATTAGACTTTACTTTCACCACCAGGCACATCGACAACTGGGTGTCATTTCCAATTTGGCCCAGCCTCTTCATTCTTTCTGGAGGTATTAGTAATCAGCCTTCACGCTTTTTCAGGAGCATATCAGAGAAGCCTGACCTAGGGATTCATCTGCCAGTGTCATATTTTTCTGCATTTTCATACTGTTTGTGAGGTTCTTGTGGAAAGAATGCTGGAGTGGTTTGCCATTCCCTTCTCCAGTGGGCCACTTTTTGTCAACTATGACTATCCATCTTGGGTGGCCCTGCAGAGAATAGTTTATAGCTTCACTGAGTTATACAAGCCCCTTCACCACAACAAAGTTGTGATCCATGAAGGGAATATTTGCTCTAGACTATCATGAAATCTCTTGACACATGACTGGGATTTTCAGTTTAAGTATTTTCATTTCCATGGCTCTCTACTGACAAGATAACTAAATTCTAAATCTAAATTGTATTCTATACCTAAATTGTATCTAAGAACATAATTTATTCCTCAGTTCTTTTTTTTTTTCTTTTCAGAATCTAACCACTATTTTCAGCTTGTCAGTTGTGTACTTAAAGACCAGATTTATTAAAGTCTCACAATTAGTCTTGTTTGTTCCCTCCATATTTATCTAACAGTAACAGGCCACCAGCTACTCTCCATAAGTTTTTAACAGATGTAGCATTATTTTCCCAGGTTCAATATTTGCAAAGCAATAAGCAGTTTATTGGCCATTTCTACCATGAAACAATTCCTGAAATTTTTAAATATTTTGCTTACAAAGTTAACTGAGATTCATTCAGTATGCAGAGTCATTAGCATTTTCAGAGCCAGTCACGGATGGCAACTGTTGAAGAGCATCTGCCAAAAAAGGTTATGTTACAGTTTAAGGAACAAGACTTAAAATTGAGCCAGCAAATGGCTTTCGTTTAATATTAGAGTATTTAGTTTATATTTTTGTCTGCATTTAAAACTTGTAAACTGTAATAATAATGACTGATGCTTTACTGAGCACTTAGTGTGTGTGTGTGCCAGGTACTATATTAAGTGCTGTTTACAACACCTTGTTTAAACCTCCCAACTATTTAAAATTACTTATTAGTGAGATCCTCAGTTACAGAAAAATAAATAAAAGAGTAGAGTTTTCAGTAACATGCCCATAGTCATACAGCTGGTATGTGGTGGAGAAATAGCTCAAATTAAGTCTACGTAACTCACAACCTCAAAGGCTCTCACAAGCACTTACTGGGACCTTTAAATAATGCTGGTAAGTAAACTTGTAGCATAATCATATGTGTATTGGCAAAGTAATTTGAAGCATATTTGACCAGAGTCAATGTATTTAGGAAGGTATTAAATATATTAGACATAAAATTTCTTTTCTGGTTCATGTCTGACAAATAGGAATAAAAGAAGATCAGGAAAATTCTAATTAAGAATAATTAGCATTCTTTCTATTTGTGTCCATATTTCACTACTATTCAAATATTCTTTTTCAAATTGAAGTGTAGGTCATGGACTTAATTTTCAATTTCTATAGAAATGCAAGTTGCTGCCTCTTTTTTTTTTTTTTCCTCCTTTAGCTGTTTCATTTCTGGAATAAGGTCTTTTGCAATACTTAGATCATCCTATATTCATTAGAAAAAAAGCATATGTGTTATTGTAAATGTCATTTATGTCAGTAGCAAGTTATTTTTTTTTTATTTGCACTTATGCAGGGCTTTAATTTATCATGTCATCTACCATCTGGTTTTCAGGAGAAATTTTTATTACATTTTAATAAAGAACATATTGAAGACTGCAGTTTTTGTTGCTAAGTAGAGTATACTGGCATTTATGTTTTCCCCTGGTAACTTTTCGTTGATAATTATTTGTCATTTAAAGTATCGGTTAGTCTAGTTGATGTTTGCATGGAAAACTCATATGATAGCTTTCTAAGTATGTTTAAAATCACATTATATGTAAAATACCATATTAGATATACCTCTTAAATAAAGTTATTTTTTAAATTTCAAAATTATTTTTTATTTTTTGTTCATAAATATGTCTGTTTGGAGAGAAATGGAAGTAATGAGTATATCCTGCCATATGTGTCTTGAAACTGACAATTCTTTTCAAGTTCTTAATTCAGCCAATTGCAATGTGCTCCTGAAAGAGAAGATCATTTTCAAATCTACAACTTATTGTTCCCTTAATAAGAATAATCAATATTAACTCACCCCCAAAGTATTAGAATTAGATCATCCCTTAGACACTGGAATTTCCTGTGAACAATACTTCAATTGTTAGTAATCTATGGATGGATTCATGAGTCTATAGTAGGATTTTAGTCATCGAAGTCTAGCCATATTTTAGTTTAATGGTTCTTCCTCTAAAATGTCATTGGCTTATTAAAATGCATTGTTTCAGGGGTTTTCCACATAGAAAAGTATTCATTGTGTATTTTTGGATCATAGGGTAATACCATCTTTTCTACAAAAATGAGATGTCTGTCATCTATCTGTTTTGCACTTCAGTTTCCTCTCTTATGTCAAAACAATGATCTGATTAAGGGAAAACACAAAGCAAACAACAACATTCTTAGACTGCCCTAGCTTGTTTGTCTGCTTGTTTGTTTGCTTGCTTGCTTTATTTATTCATTCATTCCTTCATTCATTCTCTGGAAATTTTAGCATGTTCTCCTTAGATTTCTCATTTGCTTTCGGTTCTGGAATACCATGATGCAGTCAGATAGACACTGGGGAAACTTTGATCTCACTGAATTTAATTAGGGAAACCAACAGGATCTTTTATGTTTAGAGGCCAGTGATGTGTAGAAAGCCATGTTTAATGTGAAGCCTGACAAATTGTGGTGAGTATTTTTGGACAGCAGACCTAGCAGGCCCTTTGTTGTCTGTGCACTGTCAGCTTTTGGCTCAAAGAGAGTGGATTAACATAAAAAGAGAATCCTCCATTCCTGGGGCATGCCTGGAAAGCATGAATCTGCCTCGTTTGATTCCTTTTCTTTTCTGAGCTATGTCAGGTACAATATAAAACCACCTACAATTTATAGAGTTTAGCTTCTAAAAAAATGGCTTTAGAGAGGCACTGCCTTTCAGCTTTCCATGGAGTAAAATAATAATATCAATTTCCTCTGTAACATAGAGTCATTTCCCAAGGATTAATAAGCTAATGAATTTAAATCACTTTGTGTTTCTCAATGATATTATCATGTATTATAATGCATCAAAGTTTAACATATATAACCTCCAATAGGGAGACATAAAAAATGCTCTTTTGAGAGAATTTTCAGTGCAGTTTATAGCTATGTAGGAAATGAGCTTAATTTTTTTTCTCCCAGGTGAGGAGAAGTATATATTTGTGGCATTTACCTGCGTGGTACCTAAAACTTGGGGTAGGATTTTATAAGTTTCAGTTTCTTCTCATCACTGTTGGAAGATTCAGAATCTACACACATATGATCTGGAAGTCAATAGCTCTGCAGCTTCTGTCAACCTCAAATATAATTTTTTTGCCCTTGCCAAGTGTTCTGGTCCCTAGGACTCACTTCTGTGGGTGTACCTCCCATCACACTTGGGGATGTTTTCCCACATCCCTGTGAGTATTGCCAGGGAATAAGTGTTATCTCCTCAAACCCTGTGAGAATCTGTAGACCTCAATCTCTTGGAGCATCTGAATATTCCGCCTTCCCTCTGTTTTAGGGGGATCATTCCTTCACAAGCACTGATCACTCTTTCCAGAATAATCCTTTAATAAGCCCCATAATTAAAGTTCACATTACTTATAAAAAAAATCCATGTGCAATAAAACCAGAAACACCATTTCCATCTCCATTCTGAGCAGTTTTCCTGTTATGCAGATGACTCTTCCAGCACTCTGCCCCCGCTAGATGCCCCAAATACAAGTTTTGAATGCACAAAAGTTGTGCTTTCAATGCACACTGTACTTTGCAGAAACAAGGAGGAAAAGTCTTAATGTCGATCACTTGTCTACCACATGTTGTGTGTGCTCAGTCGGGTACAACTCTCTGCAACCCAATGGATTGTAGCCCATCAGGCTACACTGTCCATGGAATTTTCCAGACAAGAATATTGAAGTGGGTTGTCACTTCTTCTGAAGTATCTTCCCGACACAGGGATCAAACATGCATCTCTTGCGTTTCCTACATTGGGAGGCAGACTCTTTACCACCGTGCCACCTAGGAAGCCCATGTGTTACCCACATTTGTATTCTCCTTCCCCTAGTTTTACAAGTCTAGCTAAAGAGGACCAAGCTATGTGAAGATTTCTTCAGTTGGATTGTGCTAGAATTTCATGACGTGTACATATGCCCAAACTTTCTCAAGAACTTCTAAACCTTTGCTTCCTGGCCACCCAACAGTCTCATGCTCAGCATCAATGTGTTTAATTGCATTAAAAAAGATGACAACGCACCCCCAAAGTCATTCATCAACCTCACCTAACCCCTGCACTTACCAGATCCTGCATTCATTAATTTATTAGCATATCCTATTTTATTTTTTCCTCCTTTTTCAGTGTTATATAATGATTTATTTTCTGTGATTTTATTCATGATACCCTCCCTCGGATTCCTCCTCTTGGCTTTCTCCATTACATCAAGAATATGATTTCTTTCCATTTTAAAAAATTGTTTATTTATTAATTTTGGCTGCACTGGGTCTTCGTTGCTGCGTTCAGGCTTTCTCTAGTTGCAACAAGTAGGGGCTACCTTCTAGTCATGACATGTAGGCTTCTCATTGTGGGACTTCTCTTATGGAGCACATGTTATAGGGTTCCTGGGCTGCAGGAGTTTCACGTTTTGGCACGTGGGCTCAGTAGTTGTGGTACAGGGTCTCAGCTGCCTCACGGCATGTGGGATCTTTCCAAATCAGCGATCGAACCGGTATCCCCTGTATCGCAAGGTGAATTCTTAACCACCAGAACACTAGTGAAGCCCTCAGTATTAAAAAAAAAAAAGTTTATGTCCACATTTTTCCTCATTTAGATTCTGTTAAATGTTCTGTGTTGTGTGTGCTCAGTTAAATAACATTATGTAAAATGCTTATATCTGAATGCTCAATATGTGCAAATTAACTTGCTGCACACTGTAGAATATCTGAGCAGCACCTATTAGTTTTTTAAAAATATTCCTTTGATCTGGCGTCCACACTAAAGAGACCTTACAAATTTCATATTTTCCTATATTTCCGAATATCTTCAAATACTCACATTGTCTTCAGTTCTTCCTTCTAAACTCTTCAACTCATTATTCTTTGGGTTTAGACCCTACCTATCACCAAGCAAAACTATACTGAAGGTCAGTGATGATCTCCTTCTTAAAAAATCCTAGTGCCCACATCTTAGATATCTTTTTAAGTTTTATTTCTACTGCACATGACACTGGAGAACACAGGTTATATTTAATATTATTTTTTCTCTGTTTCTGTGAATATGCACATTCCTAAATTTGCTTTTACTGCACTTAGCATTGCTCAGCTTCTCTACATTTGCTTCCTTTTGTAATTCTCTCCACTAATACATTTTTTCTAAGGCACCTATTTGTGCTAGTGATTCCTTCATCCTACACTAAGAGTTTTCTCTGCATTTTATCAACTTTCCAAAGAGGTTTTATCTATTATATATTGATTCTTTTGAACTGCGGTGTTGAAGACTCTTGAGAGTCCCTTGGACTGCCAGGAGATCCAATCTGTCCATCCTAAAGGTAATCAGTCCTGAATATTCATTGGAAGGACTGATATTGAAGCTGAAACTCCAATACTTTGGTCACCTGATGCAAAGAGCTGACTCATTTGAAAAGACCCTGATGCTGGGAAAGATTGAAGGCGGGAGGAGAAGGGGACGACAGAAGATGAGATGGTTGAATGGCATCACCGACTCAATGGAGATGAGTTTGAGTAAACTCCAGGAGTTGGTGATGGACAGGGAAGCCTGGCGTGCTACAGTCCCTGGGGTCAAAAAGAGTTGGACACGACTGAGTGACTGAACTGAACTGATCCTTTTTATATGTTTAGACCATTTTTCCAATTTGGATTATTTGCCTGTGTTCCAAATTTGCGATATAATTGTCCATAATGCATCTTCTCTATGTTTGCCTTCATCTTCCATTCAATATGCCCCGAGTTTCCCTTGCTCACAACCTGATGTTTCTAGTGTTCTTTCTGATTGCTTCCTACATTCCTAAGGTTCCTCTAATAGATCTTTTACTATGTCTCCATAATTTGATTTATTAGACACATATTTGACACATTTCAAATGTCATACATTAAAGTATCCTAATATTTGAAAGTCATTCAGTCATGTCCAACACTTTGCAACCCCATGGACTATAGAGTCCATGGAATTCTCCAGGCCAGAATACTGGTGTGGGTAACAATTTCCTACTCTAGAGGATCTTCCCAACCCAGGGATCGAACCCAGGTCTCCCTCATTGCAGGCGGATACTTAACCAGCTGAGTCACCAGGGAAATCCAATAAAATAATGTTATTAGCTATTAAATAAAAATAATACTCCACAATTTTTAAAGATAAAATTTTATTTCCTTGGGAAAGAGCTCTATGACTTGGTCCCAAGTCTTTTCAGTTTCATTTTTTATTACTTTTCCCAAGTGTTTTACTCCAGTTTCATTCAAATAGTCTGTATTTAGTAATACTGTGAAATCTCACAGCTCAATGTCTCTTAAATATCTTGTTGCCTCAGGGTCAAATGTCTTTCTTTTGATCCTGCAAAACAGTTTCCTGTCTTTCTTCACTGTGAAGTGTAGACAAAATTATAGCAAGGTGGATAAAAGATCATGCTTTGGAATGACATAGTTCTGGGTTTGAATTCTGACGCTCACACTAGAAATGTAATCTTAAATTAGTACCATAACAATGTTATGAGTGAGAGTTTAGTTATTAATAAATGGCCTTACTATTATTTATACTCACTTGATTAGTATAAAGATTAGGCAAGAAAAAACATGTAACATTCTATTCTAGCATTGCCATTCGAAGTAGAATTGGTAATATGGGAAAAACAAAATAAATGAAGAAAGGGTTAGTGGAGACAGTTGTATTCTTACCCTCTTTATTTTTAAATTTTTAAAATTATTTTTATTGAAAGATAATTGCTTTACAGAGTTTTGCTGTTTTCTGTCAAACCTTAACATGATATTACTCTTTAAAATTCATTTTACTTTTTTGTAATCCTAGTGCTTTTTATTTATTTCTTTATTTTTGTAGCTTATTAAACTATTTCTTACAGATTTTTTTTAACAGGGCATATACATCAACTGCTTTATCATCAGTAACAATTTAACGCAGAGTATTTTATTCAAATTTGAATCCTGTTCAGTGTCTAATATCTTGCACAGTGTAAGCTCACAGGAAATATTGAACTAATTAACACTATGTGGCTCAGATAAAGGATTATAGGAATTTATGGGCTGTTTTAGGAGGAAAAGGATCATACCACAGAATCAGCCTCTCAATTGACACAGAATGCTTTCTGTTCTACATCACAGCCTCTGTTACTAGATATTGGAGGAAACGTAAGGCTGACCACAGAACAAGAAATAGTTGGAACAGTCTACTCTCTGTTATTGATCTGTGGTTATTAGGCAACACTTTTTTTAGATTTATCAACTGAATGAAGATAAAAATACTGATTTATGACAGTTAAATCCACACAGATTACTGCTAATTTAAGCACAAATATGGACAATTAAAACCCCAAATGCACTAATTTGAGTAAATAAGACTGCTTTTACTGGAATTAACAATTACCGGTAACTCTAGAGGCAGGCTGTGCTCACTTCATGCATTTATATCTGAATTTCAGACATGTGTAATGTGCATTTTAATATATGAAAGTGGTATGTGGTCTTGACATTAACACCCTTGTGCTTTTATTTAATGAAGTTGGTTCTTATAAAATATCTTTTGAGACTTAAATATAGATTCTATTTTTATGTTTTTAAAATTTATCATGCTTAAAATATGGATTGATAATTATAAATATGTATATATATTATATGGGTTTTACCATATACAATCTCTTCAATTTTAGTATGTGCATCTTAAGGTATCAAGTATATAAAGAGATTGTATATTCAAGAAAATATTCTCCCAAGTTAAAGTCTTTTGAGTAACAAATAAGAGTCATTTGGGGAATGCAACATATTTGATGTATGAGTTTTTAGGAATAGGCTTAGATTAACATATTTGGCAAAATGAATTTCTTAAAAATGATGGTTTTAAATAATGAGAATGGCAAAAATCAATCATATAATTATTTCCAGTTGTCAATTTTGATTTTAGCCTTGATATTTTAAAATTATATTTATTTTTTCAGTGGAGATGTTTGGCTTCATTGGGAGGCAAATTTGGTTAGCAGAAGTCATTTAACTTAACCTTTCTTACATAATTATTTTATATGTGATTAGAGTACCTGTTTTCTTAATCAAGTTCAAGTTGCCTCAGAACTGTTCTGCGTGGTAAGTTTTTCTTTAACAAGATCACAATAGTGATCTTAGATTTTCATTTATTTATTACAGTTTGACAGGTATTTTCAATTTATTTCTCATTGTAGTACTAAAGCAATACTGTGAATGAATCTTCCCATTAAATAAGTAGAGAACCCAAGGAGTACGGTAATTAAGTGATTTGACCAAAGATAAAATAACTAGTAAGGAAGCCCTATAATAGGCTTCCCAGGTTGCTTGGTGGGTAAAGAATTCACTTGCAATTCAAGAGACATAGGAGGCAAGTGTTCAGTCTCTGGACAGGGAAGATCCCTTGGAGAAGGGCATGGCAACCTACTCCAGTATTCTTGAGGAAGATCAAGAATATTGATCTCCAGTAAGAATCTCCAGTATTCTTCCTGGAGGAGCCTATGGACAGAGGAGCCTGGTCTACAGTCCATAGGGCTGCAAAGAGTCAGACATGACAAGCGGCTGAGCACACAAGCCCTATATAAACTGGGGATTCCCAAGTTGTGCTAGGGGGAAGAACCTACCTGCCAATGCAGGAGACACGAGATGTGGGCTAAATCTCTGGGTAGGAAGATGCCCTGGAGGAGGGCATGCCAACCTACTCTAGTATTCTGCCTGGAAAATTCCATGGACACAGGAGCCTGGTGGGTTATAGTTCATAGGGTCGCAGAGTCAGACACAACTTAGCATGCACGTCATAAAACTAGCAAAATTTGATTTGAAATATTATTATTATTTTTATTTTCTAGATTTGATGTGGATTTATTTTTTTTTAATTAATTTTTATTTTTTTAGTTTGTTTTGCTTTACAATACTGTATTCGTTTTGCTACACATCGACATGGATCAGCCACGAGTGTACATGAACTCCCAATTCCGACCCCCACCTCCCCCCTCCCACCCCACACCCTCTCTCTGGATTATCCCCGTGCATCAGTCCCAAGCATCCTGCATCCTGCATCAAACCTGGACTGGTGATTCGTTTCACTTATGATATCACACATGTTACACTGCCACTCTGCCAACCCATCCCACCCTCTCCCTCTCCCACAGAGTCCAAAAGGCCGTTCTATACATCTGTGTCTCTTTTGCTGTCTTGCGTACAGGTTTATCATTACCATCATTCTAAATTCCATATATATGTGTAAGTATACTGTATTGGTGTTTTTCTTTCTGGCTTACTTCACTCTGTATAATC